>OX578152.1:25125225-25725225 GCA_951213105.1 Amaurobius ferox
CAAATTAGAGTATGCTATGCAAATGATTAGAATTTCAGAGCCACAGCGCATGCGTGAGCTGAGCAGCGTCCTCTGAACTGCTGTTTTAGCCGTATAAATAGAGAAATGTAGCGGGACGTTGAAAATAGTCTATGGTTGTCTGCTAGCGGTAAAAGATTCATGAGAAATCAGAGCCTCTACGACGACAGAGGGCGTCATATGAGCAAGTTACGGTGTTTGAACGGTTTGTGTGTAAAACGGTGTTTGAACTTTAATTTGAGCTACAGTGATGGTCGCATCCACGTTAGACGCTATAGCGGCCAACCCTCCTTCCGGAGTGCGTTATCCAACGTCATACTGGACGATCGCCAAGCATGATAGTCTGGGACGCCATTGGGTATCTTGGACATTAGGTATCTCAGCTAATAAGAATTACGGTTAACCTCAACAGCAGCCGGTACATCAGAAAAGTTCTGGAGCTCGAAGTTCTACCCTTCCTTCAACGCATTCCTGGATCTGTATTTCAACAGGACAATGTCCTTTCACATGTTGCTAGGAATGCTCAAGACTGTAGTTTTCAGCACAACAGATTCCTTCCTCCTTAGCCTGCCTATTCGTCGAATATATGTCTCCTATTGAACATATTTGGGATTACGTAGCTCGGCGTCTCACGTATGACGTTCGTCCCGTAGCTAATACAGCTGAACTTCTGGTTCGGATAGAAGCAGCCTGGGATATTCTTCCCCAGGTACAAATCCAAAATCTGTTTGATTCGATGTATGGAAGCATTTCGTCGTATGGAAGCACTTATTGCAGTGAGCGGGGTTTTCACCAAATACTTATTTTTGGCATGTAATATTGTTTTTTTGCTTTGTAAATGTAATCGTTTATTTGTATCAAAAGAAGTAGTTTGTGGAATAAATTTCATTAAATTCTGGTGATTCCTTAATGGTCTAGCAATTTTTACATACACACACACACACACACACATATATGTATATATATATATATATATATATATAATATATATATATATATATATATATATAAATTGAAAGATTTTAATCGAAAATTATGCATAAACTACTGTATGTACAAAAAAAAACCATCTCTAGCATATCTGTTATAAATGAGTAACTATAGACCAAGACTAAGGATAAAGATAGAAGGTAACATATCACTACAATGGAAAGGGGGATGAGAAGAATATTAGGATACAAAATTCACAATTAAAATTATATAAATATATTAAAAAAAAACACGGCAAAAATGAGAAAAGGCAATAATAATTAGCCCAAGATAAAAGATTGAGACATAGAGAACAATCAATTGAAACTACACAAAAAATGGCGGTTAGTTCGAAATTGCATTCTCATCAGGACAGCCATACAATTCGAATTAAAACCGATAGAATAGCCAGTTTCTGACAATGGCGATAGTATTTAACTATAGACACCATTGGAACTGTCTACTGGCTAGTGGAAGGAGAAAAATAAATCAATTGAATTACAAATCTGAAAAATAATACCTCCTCGAACAGAAATATGAACTCACAAGCATTGTTACCACGAGTACGTTGAACAAGCGACTGAGCATTTCACCTCACTTCGTCAATGCGAGAGGGCACCGGAATGAATACATTTGAACGATACATATTATCTATGGAGACTTTCAAAAATTGTAACCAGTATAGGACTCAGGACAAGTGGAAAATAGTCATTCGAAAATAGTAAACAGTATTAGACTCAGGCCAAGTGGTAAGTTAGGTGATAAGAATGGGTGAGTTCTCAAAATTGAGTTATCCAATCAAAGATAAATAATGTATGTGTAAAATTATTACGTGGTATATTTGAAATTATTAATAATATTATTTACAAATATTTCCGGATATTGGTAATTTTGACAAATGCGTTTAAGATTATTGATGTGGAGAAAGTGAAACCGAGGATCAGAAAGTCGATGTATTCGAAATAGCTGGTTTAAAATGATGTTTCTAAACAATTGAATAGAATTACAAGATTGATATGATAGCAGCTTTATGATAGTGAAGTTGTAAGAATCTTTTTTATCATATAGAATGGTGATTACATGATTATTGAGGATATCTAAATTTAGGTCTAAAAAATTTACAGTTTGACTAATGTTAGGCTCATTAGGAATTAATTCTAGGTTAGATGGGAAAAAATCAATATTAATTGGATAGGAATTATCAATGATAATACAAATTAAGTCGTCAACATATCTATATAGAATATATGAATTAGAGTTAAAATGACATTCATAATAATAAAGATATAAGTTAGCGAGTATACTACTACTACAGCCACCTTGTGGTACACCATATGTTTGTAAATAAATGTTATCACCTTGGATAATATAATTGTTGTATAACACAAAGTGCAAGAGCATAGGAAAGTTTTTGACATTGAATGCAACTTTATTGGAAGATAGATAGTCGTGATAAAGAGAGATAATAACTTTATATAAATCTTTAATGACAATATTATTAAATAGGTCTTTAAAATCAAAGGTTTGGAAACCAAGAATTTGTGGTAGCTTGCTAAGGTGATTTACTAAATCAAAACTATTGTTCAAAATGAAATATCCTGAATTCCTAAATTTAAGAGATTCATTAATTCTATTTAAACAGTTAAGCAAGTACTTACTAGCTGTAGTGGTAAAGGTATTATGTCCACAAGTGACTGTTCTAAAACTGAGAGGTGATTTATGGAATTTAGGAACCAAAGTAACATAAGGAAATTTAAAAAACTTACAATTAATATTTAATTGCGTATATAATTTTAGCATTTTAGTTTTGATTTTGATAGACTGATTATTAATGGGTTTAAAAATTTGATTATATTTTAAGTAATTCTGTAACAGAGAAACATAATATTTTTTACAAATGATGGCATAATTATTAGAAGCTTTATCTACATAAGTTATGACAAAATGTTGTTGTAGTTCTTTAATAGCAGATAGGATACCTAGGCTTCGTTAATTTAATGTTTATAATAACATTTTTAAGTAGATGTAAGGTAGTATACTTCCATAGATGGAATGCTTCAATAGGAATGGAGTGTGAACAAGCAAGTTGTTATATGAATTTATCAAAATCAAATGATATAGACTGAAGAAGTTGTTTAGGGTGATGGCAGAATGGAATGCGAAATTTAGACCCTTTATTCATAATATCCCTAAGTATATCATCCTGAACTATACTGAGATCCCCAGTAATAATGTGTCCATGAGAGGAGTTGACATAAGGGACAAGATTTTTATTGCTGCATACACATGATGTAAGGTCATCGGAGTTTAATGTCCTGGAAACTTCATTGTAATTGTAAATAGTTCTACCAATTGGTAAATTATATTTGAAGGATTTTTGTATTTTGATTTCTTTTACGGGTAACAAGTGCTGATGTTTTGCAAATAAATTATTGAAGTTAAGAGAATTAAGAATAGGGTGTTTAAAAGAAATTACACAGTAAGCTATTTTAGTATGTGGATTTGGTGAATGGAGAAGGTGGTAATTTAAGAAATTTGTACGTGAAAGAAGCAAATCATAAAATAAATGTTTAAAATGCTCATGAGTTAATTTTAATTTTAAAAAATTAGTATAAACAATACTTAATTTGCATTTTCTGACTTTATATAACCAAGTTCTAACAGGTAGAAAATTGAAAGTTTGAGAATAATTATATTGTAATTTCAAAATGTCTGCATTGTAATCAAGAGTTTTACTTAAGTTACTTTTTCCTTTGCCACGCTTATATCGCTTTTTACTAGACGTTAATAACTTTGAATATTGAAAAAGATGTTTATATACTGAAGATTTATTAGAATTGTATTCAAAACTATTGTTAGCAACATTATTATTATTATAAATTTGATTTAAGCCATAGGGGAAGAGAGTTTTATATTTTTTAATGTAATAATTTTCAAATACTAATCTATCAGTGAGTGAAATTTTAATATCTAAAATATGAAGGGATACATTTTTAAATCCGTGTGTAGCAAAGTGCTGATATTCAAATTGATTTTTAGTAGGGAGATCATTAAAGACTTTATGGTCAATTTTTTTAATATGATCCCTGTGGACATTCATTCTCAGATGTAAAGGGTTGCTGGTTTGACCAATATAGGATAAGTTACAAATAGTACAATTAAGTTTGTATATGCAATTAAAAACTTTGCAGAATTTTTGTGAAGTGGAATTATTATTATTTGTAATGGGTCAGCATAAGGACAAGTTTTGCACCTAAGATTATTGCATCTATTGAAGGAATATGATTTAGATTGAGAGTAGGCATGGTATTCTTCCAAATCATCTATAACGCTAATTTGGTCAATGTTTGTCGATCTATAATTATCCCAATTCATAATAATAATAGACCGGACACTAGGTAATGAATAAAATTTACACCACGAATTTTAATTAAAATTCCCAATATAAACCCCTTCAAAAACTATTTTGTCAGGTACGAATTTCAAATTATAACTAATACCATAAAGAATTGAAACGAAATTTCGGAGAGTAACAAAACAAGCGTAGTAGATAAGATCTAAATGAGATTTTCATACGAAACATTCATAAATAAGCGAAGTGTGGACAAATAGTCATAATCATCCGGAATGGAAGATATACAAAGCCATTAATACGTATGTGTCTGACTGAATCCCTACAACTGCAGGCCAAAGAGTGCCACATATAGT
Organism: Amaurobius ferox; assembly: GCA_951213105.1. Lineage (NCBI taxonomy): Eukaryota > Metazoa > Arthropoda > Arachnida > Araneae > Amaurobiidae > Amaurobius > Amaurobius ferox. The sequence continues at coordinate 25,129,921 of OX578152.1, forward strand.
GGAAATACATGTCTAGATTAAAATGTAAAAATAAGCAATAAAAGATATTGACGTCTGGGTTAACTAAAAGATACAGAAATAAATAACACAAAAAAACACAAACTCTAATGCCTGCCGAGAGATGTCAGCACTATACACACACATATAAAACGAGTTTGAGAATCGAGTGTGAAATCTACCAAAAAGAGCAATAACCCGCAGAAAAAATCATAAAAGCGATGAGAGATCTACACGTTTCGAGACCTCTGGAATACGAAAAAACTATTTTTAGCGTGGCGTCTGTGTGTGTGTCTGTCTGTGTGTTTGTCTGGCTGGCTGTGCAGATTTTGTATCCACTCTAATTAAAAAACTAATGGACCGAATTTCACAAAATTTGGTATGTAAGTCACTTGTGGACGAGTCTGATGCTGAGTAGTTTTGGGTACGATTCGGGATAAAAGAACCCGTCTTTTTTTGCGAAATGGCCCGCAAAAGTGTGTATCCACTCTAACTAAAAAACTAATGGACCGAATTTCACAAAATTTGGTAGATGAGTCACTTGTGGATCACTCTGGTGCTGATTGGATTTTGGTACGATTCGAAAAAAAAATAACCTGCTTTTTTTGCAAAATGGCCTGTAAAAATCGTCAAAATCTAAACTAAAGAACTACGTATGCTCAAATATATCCATTAAATGCTTGTTTAATACGCAATTTTTAACGAAGAAAAGAATAAGACCAACCCCATTACACTAGGACTAGCCGTTCTCGAGATATTTTAGTTTTTCATATTTTCACTACGCCACCTGTGAAAATATGTCCGGTTACCGAATAAGAAAGAAAATTGAATTAAAAGTGAAATAAATTTAATTAAAATAAAGAGAATGTGGATATAAGTCTGCAGGGAAAGTCATGTGCTGCCCACATCAGATTTTTTTATACTGGCAGCATTCGACAAACTATCGCAGAATCATGCATAAAAGGTTTATTTATGGTTCGATAATCACTAGCATTTAGCTTGAACCGTTGTTGTGAAAATTAGCCGCGATACAATTTTTTTATTTGCGACGTAATTGGCCCCGTGGGGGGGGGGGGAGGGAGCAAGTTATCCATACCGATTTTTTAAAACCTTAATACCGATTTTTTCAAAAATTTTCTTTCAAAATTTGAAAAAGAAAAGAAAAGCTACTAAAAATGATTTCTAGTATAAGAAAGTCCAATTGCACTATACTCTAGTCAATGTAACTCATTTCTTTGTCATTTACTTTTGAAATACTTATGTAACAGTTATAAAAAAATCTGATGTGGGCAGCACATGACTTTCTCTGCAAACTCATATTCGCGTTCTCTTTATTTTAATTAAATTTAATTCACTTTTAATTCAATTTTCGTTCTCATTTGATAACTGGACTTATTTTCAAAGGTGGCTTAAAGAAAATAATAAAAAACTAAAATATCTCGAAAACGGCTAGTCCTAGTGTAATGGGGTTGGCCTTATTCTTTTCTTCGTTAAAAATTACGCATTAAACAAGCATTTAATGGATATATTTGAGCATACGCAGTTTTTTATTTTAGATTTTGTGGCTACATTTTTGTGGGCCATTTTGCAAAAAAAGGCAGGTTATTTTTTTCGAAGCATACCAAAATCTAATCAGCACCTGGGTAATCCACAAGTGACTTATCTACTAAATTTTGTGAAATTCGGTCCATTAGTTTTTCAGCTGGAGTGGATACAAATTTTTGCGGATCATTTCGCAAAAAAAGGTGGGTTCTTTTATCCCAAATCATACCCAAAACTAATTAGCACCAGATTCGTCCACAAGTGACTTACCTACTAAATTTTATGAAATTCGGTCCATTAGTTTTTCAGTTAGGGTGGATGCAAAATCTGCACTGATAGACAGACAGACAGACAGACACACACACACAGAGACAGACAGACACACACAGAGACAGACAGACAGACAGACACATGCACAGACTTCACGCTAAAAATAGGTTTTTCGTATTCTAAAGGTCCCGAAACGTGTAGATTCGTCGAAAACTCGAGTTGCGATTTTCGGCATGATTCCAAAAGTTTCCCTATACATTACCATGTACTGCAGGGAAAGTAAAAATACTGAACAAATACTTTAATTCTTGGATTTATTTATTTCTACAAAGGGGAAAAAGTGTAGGCAACTATTTGTATAATTTATCAACGAGAATTCCGGTACTATTTTTTACAGCAATATACCACCGTTTTCATGTTTCATACGATTTCATCATTTCACTTCACTTTAACCTATCGGTTTTGAAACCAGTGCCCTATTGCAATAAAGGCCCAATGAGTCAATTGAAATAAATATGCTGCAACCGCAAACCATTATAAACGATTAATGCCTCATAAACAGACAGACCTCCTTGAACAACGTGGACGAATATAATAATCGATATTATTCGCTTTGTCTTCGAAATCGAAGTTTCATATTCGAATCCGCAGGAGTCCGACGCGCGCCTGCATGCGAGCACTAGATGGGGGATATCAAAATATATAATTAACCGACATTAATATGGAATGGTTTGGGGGCACGTCTTTGCGCTCGCCGACAACATCAAAGGCGCCGACATTTTCGAAGGGGTGGAAGCGATCTTTCCATTCTTCAATTCGTCAAACTGGGCGGTGTCAGCCCCAGTTTTTAGAGCCCCCCTTCTTCTTATAATCACAAGATGCTTAAGTGTTTTGTAAGGTAATTGGCAGACTAAGGGATGGTACACATATTGAGGCAAGTATGAGGGATTATTTAGTATGTCATATATCTTGAAGAAATGTTATTTTTATTAACACTTTCCAAAATTGTTGAAAAGTCTTTATGACTTTGGTCAACCTATCTGTCTCCCTGCCTATCCGTTCGCACGGTAACTGCCTTAGAAATGGCTTTATCAAAATACAATTTTAGTATGTTGTTAAGATGGCCTGTGGGACATACGGGAATAAAAATAAAAAATCTGATGTGGGCAGCACATGACTTTTCTTATATAATGCAATGAATTTACTTCTTTTACAGCAAAAAAATAGGTTATTCTTATAGTAGATACTTATATTCTTTCCGAGATATTGAATTTTCGTTAATTAGTCGTCATTTTCATCGATTTAGCGTAATAAATTATCCATTTGGCGAGATTTTCGTTAATTTGGAAATATTTAAAAAAGTCGCCAAGTTGGCGACATTCCGCCAAATTCGTCGCCAAAATCTCGCAAAGCGTTATGGATGGAGAAATAAGTTATTCTTATAGCAGATAAATTGGCGTTCAAATACAAATGTATTACTCAAAGTATCTTTTCATATGAATGGAACGAGCTAGATCCATGAAAATAATGTCACCAAATTTATCGCATGATATTACATATGAAAAGTGAACATGTTTCTCAACAGTTAATATATTTTTTTTTCGTTTATGGGAGTATTTTATAAATTTATTTGAAAAATGTGCAATATCTCGAGAACGGTTCATGCTAGCGTTCTAAAGTTTATGTCAATCGTTTTTAAGGAAGCATTATATAAGAAATGTCTATTTGCGTAACTTTATTAAAGGTTTTTATTTTTTGATGATTTTTTCAAAATTTCATTCGAAAATTTAGGAGAGTTATGAACATTCGATTACGTTTAAAAACAATAGGCTTCCAGTATTCATGGATTGTGATTTTAGTACCAAATTTCATTCGAATCGCTCCATTCGCTCGTGAGATATCAACTCCACAGACTCACTGACACACACACACACACACACACACACACACACACTTTCATGCACACACACACAGACATCACCTCAAAAATGTTTGATTCGTGATCAGGGATGCTTGAAACGTGCTCTCCCGTCGAAAACTCGAATTCGAATTTTCGACCCCGTAACAATACTTTCCTTATACATTATGTATATAAGAAAAGTAATAATATCACCCAATTAGTTTCAAATTTAACCGGAGTTAAAAGAATGAAATACATTGAACCCTATGGGACTTATTTTTGAACCATTTTTAGGCGAAGTCTAAATTCACAAAATGCTTCGAAGATTTTAGGAAATATTCAAATTATCACATAAAATCTCCACAAAAAGATTTTCAACAAAATATATTAGGTAGTTTTTTAACGAAAATTGAAATAATAATTACACCCATGACATATGAAGAGATCATGTGTCACATTGCAAAATATAATATAGTATCCATCTTTTTTTTCGCTATGTAAAGATATTGATGTTTAAAGATCGTTTACATTTATATTTAGTATTGCATCCGTTCTAAAACCGCTTTATTTTTCGTATTGCCTGGGTATCTAAATTCTGTGCTAACGCAATTACAATATTTTTATTTTTAATGATCACTAAACATTGATTTTTTCTACAACGAAGCCTAATGTGAACGCATGCAGAATGTAAACAGATCAAGCGATTGTTAGAATTGCTAAACTTTTTTCGAGCGAAATTTACCTCAAGAGTCCGGAATATAAGTGATATGAATGAAATATTCATTGATCTTACCAGAGAAGCAGACGATTTATATTTCGATGACGTATTCAAATATAATAAATTACTGTAGTAGTACTGTGTTAATTTATTTAATATTTCATTAAATATTTTTTAAATATCCGCGCTGAATGTATCGCATTTTACAGATGTTTAAATAAAATTGCATTTCAGTTGGAATATGCTTCATAATCAATGCTTTATGCATGATTGATCTTTCTTGTTTATTTATTTACATAATTTTTATTTACTCATTCCTTCCAACTCACTCAAAAGTTATAGAGCAGTTACGATGGTCGGCCAGGTAAAATATGGACAATAATCGTAGACAATATACTTGCACATGCATAGACAAGATATGTAGTAATTATACTACTTAGTGTCCAAATTAGTACATCAGAGAAGAGTATATTTTCGTATGCAAATATTAAAATTCAACAGTTCATAACATATTGAATAGCAAAAAAAATTTAAATATTTACAGAATGAAATTGAAACAGTGAAATGAGCAAGACAAGGTAACATTGACCAGAAAGCAACAATAACAATGCAACTCACAAGACAAGCTAAGTTATATCAGCTGCTATGTTCTTGGAAATAAGGTTGCAGTTCCTGATTCTACCAATATAATTTTAATTGTTACAAACGTTAGAAATCCAAACAGGTTTATTTAATTTAGTTGGTTTAGTTAACAAAATTTTTTTAGCATGTGGGCGTTCGAAAACCTAATGATCAGCATCACATATATCGTCACATATATCAGCAGGTTTCTTACAGATACAATTTAGAGGCGACTTGATATTGAAATTGTGTAAGTATATTAAGAATTGTCCGTATCCGGTTGTAAAGTATTGTGAAACTGCTTATTTTAATGTTTTTTGCAGTTTCTGTCAGAGCAAAATCTGCAACACATTAGAATAGCAAAGACCTTAGCCTGAAAACTGCTTATTTTAATGTTTTTTGCAGTTTCTGTCAGAGCAAAATCTGCAACACATTAGAATAGCAAAGACCTTAGCCTGAAAACTGCTTATTTTAATGTTTTTTGCAGTTTCTGTCAGAGCAAAATCTGCAACACATTAGAATAGCAAAGACCTTAGCCTGAAAAACAGTATTGCAACTGCCAAGTGGATGAGACAATTTTATACCATCATCTGGACAGCATATACCAGCACCAGTGCTAAGACCTATATTGGAGCCATCAGTGTACCATACAGAGCAATTCTTCTTGTCTTCATTGTAGTAAGGTTTATTTAAATACACAGAGAAGAAATTTGTCCAACTCTAGTGCAGTTTGGGGAAAAGGCAGGCACCCGCGTTAACAAATACAAACTGAGACATCACGAATATAGCAGGTGTCAGGTTTCTAATAAAACCATCCAAAGCCCTATATTTAGCAGTTTTCATCACAATTTGTACTCAATTAGAAATTTCGTCAAAATGTAATTATCAACATGAAGTTTTCGAAGCTGAATTATGATACTACAACAGTAATTATAGCCAGTGGTTGGAAAAACTACTACTTTATTATTATAGTGATCTACAACTATACATTATGACAAATGTAGTTAACTACAACTACAACTACTTTTTTTAGAAAGCAGTGACTACAAACTACTTTTAAAATGTAGTCACTACATAACTACTTTTATACGACGAACTTTGCCACAGCTTCAATTTTCACAAAGAGTTGAGGATATGGATATACTGTAGTCATTTAACATACTTATTCTGAATAATTAAAATTTACTGATCGACTTACCAATCTTTACTCTTTTACCCACTTCTGAAAACAGTAAAACAAAATAAAAGTATAAACTTTAAAATCAAAGACATCCAAAAAAAATCTGATGTGGGTAACACATGACTTTCCTTATATAATGTAATGAATTTACTACTTTTACAGTAAAAAAAAAGTTTTTCTTAAGTAGATACTAATATTCTTTCCAAGACATTGAATTTTCGACAATTAGTCGTCATTTTCATTGATTAAGCGTAAATTTTATCCATTTGGCGAGATTTTCGTTAATTTGGCAACATTTCAAAAAGTCGCCAAGCTGGCGACATTCCGCCAAATTCGTCGCCAAAATCTCGCCAAGCGTTATGGAGGAAGAAATAAGTTATTCTTACAGCAAATACATAACTATTGGCGTTCAAATACAAAAATATTACTTAAAGTATCTTTTTTCATGAATGGAACGAGCTAGATCCACGTGAATGATGTCACCCAATTTATCGTATGGTATTACATATGAAAAGTGAACATGTTTCTCAATAGGAAATATTTTTTTTAAATTTTATATGACTTTTTGATAATTTTTTTGAAAAATGTAAAATATCTCGAGAACGGTTCCTGTTAGCGTTCTAAAATTTATGTCAATCGTTTTCTAATGAAAAATTACATAAGAAATGTCTATTTGCGTAACTTTATTAGCGGTTTTGATTTTTTGACGATTTTTTCAAAATTTCATTCGAAAATTTAGGGGGGTTCTGAACATTCGATTGCGTATAGAAACAATAGACTTCCAGTGTTTACGGATTGTGATTTTTGTACCAAATTTTGTTGAAATCGGTCCATTCGTTCGTCAGTTATCGTCTCCACAGACTCACTGACACACACACACACACACACACACTTTCACACACACACACACACACACACACACACACACACACACACAGACATCACTTCAAAAATGTTTGATTTGTGATCAGGCATGCTTGAAACGTGCTCTCCCGTCGAAAACTCGAATTCGAATTTTCGACCCCGTCACAATACTTTCCTTATACATTATGTATATAAGGAAAGTAATAGGTTTAAAAGTCCTTTAATGAAATCTCCTTTCCTCGACGTACAATAATTACACGGCCAAAGCGCTTTTGGGCATCGTGATGGCCGGATCATCGATGGCCCAAATTCATTTTGTGCATCATCGATGCCCAAAAGCGCTTTAACCGTGTAATTATTGTACGTCGAGGAATGGAGATTTTATTAAAGGACTTTTAAACCTATTACTTTCCTTATATACATAATGTATAAGGAAAGTATTGTGACGGGGTCGAAAATTCGAATTCGAGTTTTCGACGGGAGAGCACGTTTTAAGCATCCCTGATCACGAATCAAACATTTTTGAAGTGATGTCTATGTGTGTGTGTGTGTGTGTGTGTGTCAGTGAGTCTGTGGAGACGATAACTGACGAACGAATGGACCGATTTAAACCAAATTTGATACAAAAATCACAATCCGTAAACACTGGAAGCCTATTGTTTTTATACGCAATCGAATGTTCGGAACTCCCCTAAATTTCCGAATGAAATTTTGAAAAAATCGTCAAAAAATCAAGACCACGAATAAAGTTACGCAAATAAACATTTCTTATGTAATTTTTCATTAGAAAACGATTGACGTAAATTTTAGAACGTTAACATGAACCGTTCTCGAGATATTGCACATTTTTCAGAAAAATTATCAAAAAGTCATATAAAATTAAAAAAAAATATTTCCTATTGAGAAACATGTTCACTTTTCATATGTAATACCATGCGATAAATTGGATGACATCATTCTCGTGGATCTAGCTCGTTCCATTCATGAAAAAGATACTTTGAGTAATACTTTTGTATTTGAACGCCAATAGTCATTTATCTGCTGTAAGACTAACTTATTTCTTTGGCCATTAAGCTTGGCGAGATTTTGGCAACGAATTTGGCAGAATGTCGCCAACTTGGCGACTTTTTGAAATGTTGCCAAATTAACGAAAATCTCGCCAAATGGATAAAAATGATGCTAAATCAATAAAAATGACGACTAATTGTCGAAAATTCAATATCTTGGTAAAAATATTAGTATCGACTATAAGAAAAACCTATTGTTTTTTACTGTAAAGGTAGTAAATTCATTACATTATATAAGGAAAGTCATGTGGTGCCCACATCAGATTTTTTTTAATTGCCTTTGATTTTAAAGTTTAATTAAAGTTGACGTGTATTCATTTTATTTATTTAAAGTATAAAATCAAATAAAAGTAAAAAATATTTAAAAGCATGTTTTTCATTTTTAGTAGAATTTGCGTCTCAATTGCAATCAGATAAGCAGGATATTTTGGGAAATAATACATCTGAATATATCCTTATAAAAAATCAACTTCATGAGGCAATGGCCTTCCTAACCCTACAGCATCCCTGCGGCCATTCATCGTACATCGTTGCGCAGAACACTAAATTTCATACAAATGAAGAAAGGGTGATCACATGATATGTATAATAGCACTTTGTTTGTTTACTGAAGTAACGTTAAAAGTAGCGTCAAAACTCTATACAAACTAGTGATTAATTGTATCGCTCTACTCGGTACAATACTTATTTTTAAAAGTAGTTATTTTTATAAGTAGCGTTACACTACAAACTACGAGAAAAAGTAGTGACTACTGTAGTTTCGCTACTTGTAGCGTGCTACTTCCGACCACTGATTATAGCTATTAAAGATGTTCAAAAAAATATTGTGATTACCAACATTGGTAAAACATCCAATAACTATACCATTCTATGCAAAAAACTTTGTCTCATTTACAAAATGGCGTAAAAGATAATCATATTTCTAACGCAATCCTTAGACAATCATATTTAAAACTATAATGTTGAAATTATATGCCCAATTAAATATAAATTGTAAACTTTTCAAATGTTTTTATGTTATTTTGGTTACCGGTTCAATACAGGTTATTTTGGTTACAGGTTTGGTTTAGAACAGTTACTTGTGTTCATAATACTTGTACAACTTCTGCTAATAAACCTTTAACTGTTTAAATAAAACTAATTAATTTCTTAAATATAAAATATGTAGTTATTTTATATTCGACAGCTGCTTTTATTTTATTAAACAGATTAGTAAGCTAATACCCATTTTTTGTTTTCCAAACATTTGACTTCAAATACCTTTTTAATAATATAGATATTAAAGATTGATATAGGATGAGTATCTCTATAATAATTATATTACTACTAATAGTGTCCATTTTATAGTAAACAAGTTTTCTATGTTCGTAAAGAACCTTACTGCCCCAACCGGGAATCGAACCCTGGTACCTCCGAACTGACCAGCCGACGCTCTACCGTTGAGCTACTGGGATGAAATTGCAAGCTCTGTGGAATCTGCAAGCAAAGTGGAATCTGCATGCTGCTGCAGTTTATCTTGTATAATAATTATTTAATGGAGGGGTAATAACATATATTTACAGACATTGGAAATGCCCCACCAGGATTATACCAACTCACCACGGCAACCAGGGGAGCTTATGCCGGTATTAAGGTGAGCCGCGTGCAGGTTTCAACATCTCTCATCCAGGAAGCCACAGTCAGGGAAACGTACTTGACAGAATCATTCACCGGACAAGGTCCAAAGAATTACCCATCAAGCCCGACCCCAGTCGCCGGCCAGATCTAGGCTCAGGCCATGAATAGACGCCGTCCATGCGATCGCAGCCACCTGGAAGAGCCCGAGGGCCTAACTGCCTCGGCTGGTTAAAAACGAGTGCTGTAAGTATGAACTTGACCGATACAACCTGAACTCAATCTATATAAAATTTGTTGCCAGTTGTGTTTAACTACTGCTTGCATATGCGGCGCCACGGGGGTGCTAGAGGGGCTTCAGCACCCCCATTACAAATTGCGCAAACACTCATTTTTACTTAACAACTGCCCCTTATTCCAACAATTTTCAGTCTCTCTCTCTATCTCTTTCTTTCTCTCTCTCTTTCTCTCTCTCTTTCTCTCTCTCTCGCTCTCGTTCTTTCTCTCTCTGTCTTTCTCTCTCTGTCTTTCTCTCTCTGTCTTTCTCTCTCTCTCTCTCTCTCTCTCTCTCTCTCTCTATCGCTCTCTCTCTTTTTAAAAATCGTTATTTCATTTATTTTTTACGGTTTTATAAATCTGAGATCAGCACCCCCAATGCATAGCATCCCAAATTGTGAAAGCGTGGCGCCGCCTATGATTGCTTGTTGTTTTCTATAGTGGTTCTCGTGGCACATAGCAATGATTCAATTACAGACATCGGCTGATCCATGTTGACGATTACATAATAAGCCAAAACTGGTCCATGTATAATGTTATCTGCAACAGCAGCAATCAACATCTTAACAAAAATTCGTTCTCACACTAAATGTGGCCTGAATCGCCGACCGCAAACTTCACAGATGTTGCCCAACCCCCGTGGGCACGGATAGCACGGAATATCAAGTAACAAAATATATAATAAAATCAAAATGGGGCTCATCTCAGTGATACCCCCAGTCCAATTGGAAGCATTTAGTCCTCCCCACCAATTACGGGCCTGTCAGTAACACAGACGATCACTCTGGGGCTGAGAAAATTGCAGAACGTTTTGCGTGGGGTCGAGGATGAAAGGCAGGCCCAGGCCGGGCGAAAAAACGTCTTTAGGATAACTGTCAGCAACGGGGTGGTAACGTTTATAACGCATGACATGGAACGCGTGGTTATAGGAACTGCGTGCTAAAGATACATAGAGAGTGATAAGATTTGCCTTATCGGTGTTATTGTAAAAGAGCCTGAAGTCATACAGATGAGAAAGAGAAAATAGCAGATTGGTCCTCTTTTAAAGAGGCAAATTATGAGCAAATTATTTTTCAGCTATTAATATTTCAGAGATATTATCGGGCCACATTTGGTTTTGTCTTTCACACGCAATCTACACGTTTTTATAACTACCTCGGTCGGTAAGATCAAAGTTTAGATTACAATATCCCAAGCGTTTAGACATAATGACCACACATACTCTGGCAGCTATGGTTTAAAATAAAATAAAGCTCAAAATATTTTCCAGTTTTATTTATCAACTATAGCAGATTGTAAAAGGCGATATTCGTGATTTAAAATATGTGCAAAGTAGTGCAGCATTCTAAACGATACTTTTTTTCAAAAAAATTCATTAAAATATTTAGTTTAATTCCTCTAAAAGGAATAATAAGAATATTGGTATTTGTATATGATATTCAAAATACCACCAAAGACAGATAGTATGTCAAGAATATTCCTAAAGAAGAGATATTACAAAAATTTGCCTGCGCAGCATTGGCCGATGTATAAAATTATCTTCACAGGTAAATCAAAAATTACATTTTCTGGTTCCTTTTTTAAACTAATTTACAAAAAAATTAAAATTCGGTCAGCATGCACCAGCAAAAAAAGGGGGTTATAATATATACCTGTACCATTTTTATTCTATTTCAATAATCGGCTAAGCACAATAGAAAAAAATCTGATGTGGACAGCACATGGCTTTCCTTATATAATGCAATGTATTTACCACTTTTACAGTAAAAACAAAATAGGTTATTCTTATAGTAGATACTTATATTTTTTCCAAGATATTGAATTTTCGTCAAATAGTCATTATTTTCATTGATTTAGCGTCATTTTTATCCATTTAAAGCATCATTTTTATCCATTTCAAGCGTCATTTTTATCCATTTTATCCATGAGCAAGTTTTATACATCTCTTCTCGGCCGTCCAAATTGCTGCTCATGTCGGAGGACGAGTCGAAATGTCTGAGCTTTCGACATCTTTAATTAAACATTAACACATGATGATATTCGCCGCTTAGTAAGACAACCACATCACCACACTTGCGTTGACTGCAGAAAATGTGTCCCTACCCGGCACCTAATAGTATATCTATCCATCTTTGATCTTTAGCTAATTAACACCCATCCTATATTTATCCTACATTTCCAAATCTCAGCAAACTGACAATTTCGCTAACTGACATCATATTAATGGCTGCTTGTCAATTGTACTTCAAATCACATTAACGTACAACACGGACGCAATCCATATGGCGATGTCAAAGAAGAAAATTCGTACAAACATAGCGTTATTTGTTAATAACTAAGTTTAGTCCCAATAATTTTATTACAAATGCTGCTTTCTTTCTCTTTATTCTATTATCCAGCTGATGCAGTCCTTTTTGAAAATTATGCTCTTTAATGTCCATTTTTATGCGACTTGTAACCTAATTTTCGGTTAAAATGACTTAACTTATAACTTCCAGTAGCGCATGTTGCATGTTGTACATTTTTTCGCGCCAATGTGTTCCCTAACAATCAAATTACCTCATCCGAATTCTGAAGTAGTTTTTATCGTAACGCCAATTATTAAAATGGCGCAATGGAATATCACCAATAATTTAGAGGGCGTTGCGTTTGACAGGCATGTCTCGTCGAATTATTTATTCCGATTCCGAATAAGCAGACTTACGCTTCACTATCTTTCGAATGTACAAAAAATTCTAATCGAATTATAATTAGAACTACGCGGCTTCGCGTAGAACGCGTTTCACCTTTTTGGTGCAAGCGTTTTATCGGTAATATTGAAAGACGCAATATTATCTAATTTGGATGTTAATCCGCAGCATGGATGTTTATGCACAGACCTGAGGCTGAACAAAAACAGGCCCGGTTTTAATTATTCTCCCTCTTTCTTGCCTAATTTAAAGATAATTACTGTTGTATTTGCTCAAACGGCCTGTGGAACCAAAAACCTACAGGTGTGGGCTTTGGATAAAATAAATTTAGCTAATTGCGTTTTATTATAACTCTGAACATTTTTGCTGTAATGGTAGAGGACATAAAGTTATGTAATATGGTTATTTCTAAGAAGTGATAAATTCCATGTTACCAATGCACGTAGATATTTAATGGAACTGTAAATGCATTAGTTTGCGGATTATATTATATGATTAGTTTCTGAGAATGTATGCACACGTAGAAAAATTATTTATACTGGCTATTAACGCAAAACAAAGAATATTTGAAATATGAGAGTGAGCTCAACTTTTTCATGCATTCATATCTATATTGTTCATGTCCACTTAACTCATAATCAGCATCAGAATGAAAAAAAATATGTACAAATTTATAAACTTTCGTTCGGAAGTAATCTGTAATAATAAAGGAAAATGTCTGACAGTTCGTCTGTTTGTGTTATCGTTAGAAAAAATCTACATCTTACTGTCATAAAATTTGGTGCATAGGTACTTCAGGGCATAAGACAATGCGCTTCGACAATATCTTTTTAAAATCCGAATTCGTGTTATTTTAAGTTCTACCATGATTTTGAGCCACTTTATCACAAATTATTTCTTAGCGAGCGAAAATTTTATCTTAGCATTTCTATCTTAACACCATCGTAAAGATCGAAAAATTATCTTTCACACGAACTTTGAACGGAATCCATGCTATAACACAGACGAATTTTCGTGACTTTTTAAATAATATATACTTTTCACGTGTCGAAGGCGGAACTTCCCGAGGTAAGAGACCCCCGGGATATTTTCACAAACCTTCCATCTTCACGCCGTCAGCGCAGTGGGTTTTTTATTTTTTTTATTATTATAATTTTGCAGTCGTTACAGGCGGGCGTATTGTTAAAGCGTTCTTTGGTTTTCGATATTTTGCTGTAAGCTCCGGTGTGATTGCAATCAAAATTTTGCATATTTGATTAAAATCAAGTTTACTAACAAGGGATGGGAAATCCCAGTAGTTAGCGGGCGGGAATTGCACTCAGACAACCCGAGTTCGATTCCTGGCTCTGCCCAAACTGTCCCCGTGTTCACGCGGAGTAAGGGAACGTTAAATATGTGGTTCTGTAAGTCCTTCCGAAAGGTTGGTGGTAGGGGAAGGAGGGTACAGTCGCTGTGGATGCCGTCTCCACTGGGTTCCGGTCTAAATTGGGTGGTACTTCCTCCCGGCCATCCAATAGATACTTTACACCTTCGGGTAGGTCGGACTGTCTCGGTCGAAGAAGAATTACGTTTACTAATAAGTCCTGGACAGCGGTGGGTACATGTTTTAGAAGGTTGGACCCGGGGTTTAAAATGCAAATCTCTGATCAAAACTACACCAGAATTTAAAGCGAATTCCAGAAAACAAAAAACGTTTTAACAGTACGTTCACTTATAACAAAAATAAAATAAAAATATGTTGCGTGGGTGACATGCGCACAGCTACACCATGGTCGCTCATTTTAAATTTCGGATAAAGCCGGACACATTTTCTAGTTATTTTGTACTTTTCCTTCTTTAAAATTATTTTTTCAAGTTAGCAACAGGTCAGTCATGATGAAGAATAGAATGATTTTGCTGATTTGTGGTAATATATAAAGCAGGAGCCCCGAATATAGTCCAATTTCCCAATATGTTCCGTCGTCGAATTTTTGGTTAGTTTCCATGGAATCCGCCAGATTGCGCTATAAACTATACCTTCACGACGATAGAGAATGATCGTGTGCAGGTCAGTTAAATTCGAGTTACGTAGGTGAAGCCTGCATTAGCAGTTCTACTAGTGGGATTTTCATAAGAAAGACGTCATATATTTCCAAGTAATATTTCGTTTTTGTTAATACTTTCCAACATAGTAACACTTTCTTAGTTAACACTTTCCAACATCCTAATTTTTCAAACATTTTATAAGCGAAGTTAAAATTCACAAATTACTTCGAAAATTTTATTAAATATTCAAATTATTCCATAGAATATATAAATAAAATTTCAACAAAATATGTTCTGTAGTTTTTAAAATAAAAATTAAAATAATAATTACACCCCTATTATATGAAGAGATCACGTGACCGACTTCAAAATAAAATATGGCATCCATCTTTTTTTCCCAATGTCAAAACCGTGATTTTTAAAGTTTTTTAAAATTTATATGTAGTATTGCATCCGTCCTAAAACCGCTTTATTTTTGCGTATTTTCTGTGCATCTATATTCTGCGCCAACGCAATTACAATATTTTTTAGTTTAAATGATCATCAAACTTTGATTATTTCTACAACGAAGGCTAATTTTAACGTATGCAGAATGTAAAAAAAATCAAGCTGTAAGATGAGTTGTATAAGAACTGCTGAATTTTTTTAACGCAAAATTATTTAGCTCTGGAGTCTAGAATATAAGTGATATGAATGAAATATTCATTGATTTTACATAGAGAAGCAGACGATTTTATAGCATTGCCTTTTTCGATGAAGTTTTAAGCATGGAGTTAGAAAGTACTTTTACCTCCCTTGTTTTAAGTTTTTAAGTAAAATAAATTATTGTAGTGTTGTGATAATTTAAACATATCACAGCTGAATGTATCGCATTTTAGACATGCTTAAATAAAATGGCATTGCACTTAGAAAGTGTTTCATGATCAATTCTTTAGGCGTGAATAATATTTCTTGTTAATTTTTAATTTGATGTAAAACTACATATTACAACTCTGTTAATCTTTCATAGGATACAAGCAGTGGTTTTATTATATTTGATTGTTTCAGCCGTCTGTTTGGGTGAAGTTAGAAATACGAAAATAGTCAGGTTCCTAAACTTCGAAGGATGTCACTAACAGCAAAAGCTCGAGATCTATGTTCTTGTCCCAGATATAAAACCTCACATTATTAAACAGTGCGATGTTTTAAAATTTGGATGGTCCATGTTACATGCATGTATCTTACATTTTAAAGTTTGTATTCATGTTTTAATCAAAAATGTTTAAGAAATTCACATTTCTTATAATCTGATTTTCCAACTAATGTATTCCTTAGTTAGAGTAATAAAAAATTTTGTGCTTATTTGTTACTTTGAAGAGATTTTTGCAATTTGTTCATGATTTACAAAGCGGACCATATTGGTAGCACATTGCACTGTGGTTCATGTTGTTGTTGAAACCCAGACCGTCCGACCTACCAGAAAGGTGTAAGGTAACTGTTTAGATGGTCGGGAAGTGCCACCCAATTTAGACCGGAACCCTGTGGGGGAGGCATCCACAGGGACCGTACCCTCCTTCCCCTACCACCAACCTCTCGGAAGGACTTTCGGACCTACATGTTTAACGTGATCGTACTCCGCATGAACACGGCGGCAGTTTTTTGGCAGCGGCTGGAATCGAACCCGGGCCTACCGAGTGCAACTCCAGCGCGCTAACCAATGGGCTACCGCGCCCGCACTGTGGTTCATGTGTAAGTTTTCATATTTCAGCTTATTGCATTTAACATTCTAACCAACAGTTCAGTTATTTCTTGTAGTCGGTGAAAAAAAAAGTATCAAATCTTAGATGGGCTACAGTGTTCCAAACTTACATCGGCACAGCGTTTCAAAGAAATACTTCCCTGCATATACTATACTATTAGACTATCGCTACTATATTATTTCTCCATAGGAAATGATGCTATTAAAATTTTATAAGTAGAATAATTATGCTTTAATTATGCAAATTACAAAACATTGTACTGAAGTCTCTTGGACGTTGCTATGTTTTACATCTCATTTCATCTTGCATGCTTCAAGCTATTAAATTATAAAGAAGTTTGGCTATGATTAGAGCGACTGGAAGCATTGAAAACTCATTATTTTCAATGCTAGGACCCTTTAGAGTCATGCTGACAAACTGAAGCAACAATGGGTGTATAAAATGTCTTTATTATTCATCTATGAAGTCTTTTATGAAGTGATCATATTCATCCAACATATAGTTCCGAACGATCTGTGCTGCATATGTTGATAGAAAAGTGTCTTTCTCTGTTTTTATGTCGCAAACTTTGGTCAAAGCAGCACCAACGTCTTAATCGGATGCCAGGTAGACCCTTACTGCCTACTGTGAATGCATACCTGGAGACTACACCAAATGACTTTCCTTTAGTCTTATGGTATTAACTTTTGTATGACTATATCCTCCAAATTGTTCCATCCTTAATTTGTAAAGGCTTGAAAGATCGATCAGTTTAAAACAGTTGCTATATTTCGGTGCATTCGCAGTTCTTTAATGAACATGATATGATCTGCAAAAGCTCTTCCCGATAATAATTTCTCGGTTTTGGAGCTTGGTGTTTTCTCCTTTGTAGCTTTCTTGGAACAATAGTACACAATGAATTTATCCAACTTGTACGATACATTCCATCTAGCGTCACAATATCCCCTCTGATGAGAGCAGTCAGTAATTTAGTGTACTCTAGCAAAAGTACACAAACTAGTACACTGACGGTTATACTTACTTTGTGATAAAAATATAGAAGCTCGGTTGTGCATAGGTAATGGCACTCTGCCTCAACAATGAGAAAATATGTTATTATATCATTTTTCTTTATAAACAGCATAATTATAATAAGGTAAAATGCTTACCTTTCTGAGCGAAGGGCGTAGGGCAATTTGACTTCGTTTCCCCTAAAGTCTTAAAAGAAATATCATTTTATTGTGTTTGGTTACCATCTTGATGTCAGGAATAATTGCGCTTGATTGAAAGAAAAGATTATTTAATTAGATTCTGCATTTAAAATTACATAGAAGAAGAAACGAGCATTTTGCTCCATCACAGTACAAAACATCAACAACACAGAACAGAACTTTTGGTTTGTATAAGTGTACCGGTAGTGTCTTATGATGCGCGCGCAGATCACACGATGTAAACACATTCCTTTTCTTGCGGAAAGGCGAGAGTCAGTGTTTTGGATTTGTCGGTCTTCCGTAGCGAGGAGAGATCATTTATTTCTATCAGTCCCCCTTGATCTCTGGAGCTGCATATCACGGCTGTAGCAGTTTGGATCTGTGCTTCAAAAATTCAGGCTTTGGCAGCGGTTTTGTCATCATGTCCGCTGTCATTAGCTTAGTTGGAAGATAACTCAACTGGATTACACCCGATTCCTGAAAATCTCTTATGGCGTGGAATCTGATGTCAATATGTTTGGTTCTTGACATGTACTTCGGTGATTCAATCATTTTTATACATGATTGGTTATCTTCGAAAATAGTAATCGGGAGCTGTTGAAGCATATCGAGATCTTTGAGTAGGTTGATTAACCACAGTACTTCTTGAATTGCGTTAGCAGCGGATATATATTCCGCCTCTGCTGAGGAAAGCGCAACACATGATTGTTTTTTGCTTAACCAGTGTATAGGAGAATCATCAATTAAGAAAAGATTACCACTCGTGGATTTCCGATCCGTTTTATCGCTTGCCCAGTCGGCATCAGCGTATGTTGTAAGAATTGGTTTTGTTGTTGATTTTATTACCAAATTTAGATCCTTTGTATGATTTAGATAACTTATTAGACGCTTTACTGCGTTCCAATCCATTTGACGTGGTTTCTCATTTCTCCGACTTAAGATGTTTGTAGCCGCTGTGATGTCTGGTCTTGTGACCGTGGCAATATATAGAAGAGCTCCAATAGCTTGGCGATATTTGGTGTTATTAGGAAGCAGGTTTTCTTCTGTTTCATTTCTCAAATATCCAGTTTCCATTGGTGTACTATAGGGCTTTGAATCTTGCAAATTAAATGTATTTACAATTTCTTCAATCTTATTTTTTTGATTTAATAGATAATCTCCATTATGGTTTTTTCTTATGTTAATTCCAAGGTAATAATTAACTTCACCCAAATTTTTTAATTCATATTGTCTGCCCAATTCTTTCGTTGTTTTGTCAATTTGTTCTTCTGATCCTGATATTAGAATATCATCCACATATACGATTACATAGACAGTTTCTCTTCCTTTTCCCTTTTTGAATAGACATGGATCAGCAGTACTCTGTACGAATTTTAATTGTTTTAGAGAGTCACCTATTTTTAGATGCCAGGCTCTTGCGGCCTGTTTCAACCCATATATAGCTTTATTTAATTTCCATACTTTGTTTTCGTTACCAGGGGAGATGTAGCCATCTGGCTGTTGTATGTAAACTGTTTCGTCTAGATCCCCGTGTAGGAAAGCAGTTTTGATATCAATGTGTTGTACGTTATGTTTTCTAAATGCTGCTCCTGCCAGGAATGCTCTAATTGTGCTGTGTAAGACCACTGGTGCGAAAGTTTCGAAATAATCTTCACCGTATTTTTGTGAAAATCCTTTTGCTACCAGTCTAGCTTTGTATTTAGCTATTTTTCCCTGAGAGTCGTGTTTAATTTTATATGTCCATTTTGAACCAACTATTTTTCTTCCATGCGGGGGTTCCATCAATGTGAATGTGTTATTTTCTTGCAAAGATTGCATTTCTTCTTCCATGGCGTCTAGCCAATTTTGTTTCTCTTGTGGGCTCTTAATTTTTAGTACCTCATTATAGTCTCTGGGTTCGACGGTGTTAGCTTGTTGCGCTAAGTAGATGAGTCGATCGGGAGGTACTCCCTTGTTCGATCTCTCGGATCTGCGAGGTTGATTGGCGGTTATGTTATCAGAATTTATTTGTTCATCATCTGACGGTGCCTCAAACTCAATCTCACCCTCTTCAGGTTTTTCTTTTGTTTGAGCATTAGTTATTTCGACTTCACTATCTGTTCCTTCGAATAATTCCTTTGAGCTTAATTCTGAAATTTGCATTGATTTTTCGAGGAATTTAACTGTTCTAGCAAGTGTTATGTTTTTTCCTTCTGTATATATTCTGTAAGCCTTTGATCTGTCGTCGTATCCGACAAAAATTCCTTCTTGGGCTTTTTCATCTAATTTTCCTCGTTTGCTTTTATGGATGTAGGAATAGGCCTTACAGCCAAAGACCCTTAAATGACGAAGATTTGGTTTCATACCAGTCCACATTTCGTACGGTGTTTTTGTATTGGCCTTTGTGGGAAGTCTATTCTGTAGGTAATTGGCAGTGTTTATAGCCTCTCCCCAGAATTTTTGGCCTAAATTTGCTTCTGACAACATAGCTCGTGTCATCTCGATTAGTGACCTGTTTTTTCTTTCCGCTACGCCATTTTGGGATGGACAGTGTGGCACGGTCAACTGGTGATGTATGCCGTTGTCACTTAGATATTCCTCGTATTCTTTACTGACGTATTCGCCGCCATTATCGCTTCTCAGTATTTCTGGGTTTTTTCCGAATTTGTTTGTCGTAAAAGCGATGTATTCCTTCACTTTACACAAAACTTCACTCCTTTTTGATAAGAGATAGATCATTGTGTACCTGGAGAAATCATCAATAAATGTTAGCACGTATGATTTTCCTCCTATTGTGGGAGTTTGCATTGGTCCGCATACGTCGCTGTGCACAAGTTGTAGAATATGAGTCCCCCTGTTTTGAGTAGATTTGGGGTATGGCATGTCGGTGAGTTTTGATTTTATACAAGTTTCGCAATTTAGTTCATGTTTACATTCGTTGATGTTTATGCCTTCGGCTAACTGCTTCGATTTAATTTCCTTTATAGAGCCGAAGTTTTTGTGGCCCATTCTTCTGTGCCATAATGTAACACAATTGGGGTTGTTACAGTTATTTACCATATATGTAACATTTTTGTTTTGTGGTGTGAGCAGGTCTAGCTCATATAGGTTATTTTTTATTTTTCCTTCTAAGAATACTTCATCATTGTAAGTTAACTGACAGTTGTCTTTAGTAAAAGTTACTTTGCATCCACGTTGTGTTGCTTTTCGTACGGAAAATAAATTAGCTTTCAGTTCTGGCACAAATAGTACTTCCTGTAGTGTTACTTGTCTTATCTCTCCATCCGAGGCTCGACTTTTTATTTTTACTTCGCCTGACCCATAGGCGGTTAAGGCTTTACCGTTAGCAACAAAAACTTCAGATTTGTTTGCATTATTTATTTTAGTGAATAAATTCTCATTATTTGTTATGTGGGATGAGGAACCACTATCAACGATCCAGCTGTCTTCTTCAGTTTGATTCGTTATGAGAGCTAAGTCTCTAAATTTCGATCCTACTTTATCTGCAGTGTCTGAATATCTTTCTTGTGTTCGTGATTTAGCGGCAGGTCTGTAGTTTCCCTCATACACTAACTGTGATGAGTTGTGTCTGAATTTATTTTTATAATCTTTATATCTGCCGGGCTCGTTGGTCTTATTCTTTAGACGCCAACATTCAGATTTGTTGTGGTTCTTCATTTTGCAATATGAGCAGTATTTGTTATCCATTTTGTAGCAGTAGGTGTTAGAGAATTTTTTATTCGCGTGAAAAGCCTTTGCCATGTTTTGCGGCATTTCTTGGTGATCCCTACGTCTATTATATTCATCAATCAGTTTGCTGCTAATAAATTCTGGCGATAATTCATCCTCCGGACGCGCTTCCAAAGCCGTTATCAATGTTTCGTAACTGGGGGGTAGCGAACACAGAAATAGTGCTGATACATGCGAATTATTAATCTCCTCCCCGATTGCTTTAAGTTTATCCACTGTCTCCAGAATTTTGGTTATATGTTGCTGCATGTTTCCTCTTTCATCTAACTTTATACTGTACAACTTTCGTAAAAGGTATAGCTTGCTGGATAAATTTGTTCTTTCGTGTATTGCGCGAAGCGCATTCCATGTATCGCGCGCCGTGGTGAAATTTTTGACGTGAACGATTTGGGAATCCTCTATACATAAATTTATGAGCGCTCTGGCTTTTCTATCTTTTTTCTGCCATTCGTCGGTAATTGGGTCAGGAGCCACTTCAGTTATCGTTTCTGATAATTCTTTACTCAATAACATCATTTCCATTTTGAATTTCCAATTGGAGTAGTTACTCTGGTTTAATTTTTCAATCAAGTGATTTTCCTTTATAGGTACCATTATGATTTATTTTTAGTTTCCTTGAGAAACGTTTTCTTTTTTTGTTTATTTGGAGTACGGTATTTCTTTTTATCTTATTCCGTAAAAAATCACTTTCGGTTACTTATGCTTATGCCCCTCTTCAAATAATAATTGTATTGTTCATGAAAATGCTGCTATTTTATTTTATTAATACAAATTTC
Organism: Amaurobius ferox; assembly: GCA_951213105.1. NCBI lineage: Eukaryota > Metazoa > Arthropoda > Arachnida > Araneae > Amaurobiidae > Amaurobius > Amaurobius ferox. Next base: position 25,152,119 of record OX578152.1, read on the forward strand.
TCTAGCGAGACAGGCTTAGACTTCAGTCTCATAATCTGATAAAAAATATAGGAGCTCGGTTGTGCATAGGTAATGGCACTCTGCCTCAACAATGAGAAAATATGTTATTATATCATTTTTCTTTATAAACAGCATAATTATAATAAGGTAAAATGCTTACCTTTCTGAGCGAAGGGCGTAGGGCAATTTGACTTCGTTTCCCCTAAAGTCTTAAAAGAAATATCATTTTATTGTGTTTGGTTACCATCTTGATGTCAGGAATAATTGCGCTTGATTGAAAGAAAAGATTATTTAATTAGATTCTGCATTTAAAATTACATAGAAGAAGAAACGAGCATTTTGCTCCATCACAGTACAAAACATCAACAACACAGAACAGAACTTTTGGTTCGTATAAGTGTACAGGTAGTGTCTTATGATGCGCGCGCAGATCACACGATGTAAACACATTCCTTTTCTTGCGGAAAGGCGAGAGTCAGTGTTTTGGATTTGTCGGTCTTCCGTAGCGAGGAGAGATCATTTATTTCTAACACTTTGTTTATATGATATTATATACATTCGCAAGGAGTATGGTCAGAAACAATTTTGAGGAATTCACATTATTACATGTTGTTATTTAATTTCACTGTCTAAATCCCTTCCATAATGAGTCATCCAGAAGAATGAATAAAGGAGATCGTAACTAACCAGCTTGCTGATTTTAATTCTAAGAGCCTATGACCCGATTGGATATGCTGTGTTTTCCTGGTTTCCTCAAGCTGTATAGTTTTGTATTTCCAATGGCTAGGGTATATGAACAAAATACAAAAGTAACAAACAATGAGAAATAACGCCAAGAGTTCAAAAGATAACCGAAGGTTATCGCCCCTATAATCCTCTCACCTCCTAATGTCTGGAAGCCTCAGTAGCATCATGGAGGACTCCACAGTGTTACAGGTGGTGTTTGTTTATATGTTCATCATCATTACATAGAGGGAAAGCAGCCTCAGTAAAAATACCAATACGGTACAAATGTGCAGCAAGGCAATCATGCTCAGTTAGCAGGCGAAAAACAGCCACTGCCTCCCATTGTCGCATGGTAAACCCATGATCCAATTTTTTCGGGGTTGCGATCTAGAGTTTACGTATTTATTTTGGGGGTCAGCCCTTTCGTTTGACCAGCTGCTCTCCTCGGAATAGGAAACAGGATGTAGGTTAGTTGTCTTTAGATATCATTTTCACCGAAAGAGGTAACGTTTGTCCGTTTTCGGAGGGATCATAGGGTTTTCGGCCGGCTTTGAATTAGTGCCCGAAAGCATATCAGTTTCGCAGGGGCTTGAGAAGGGGCTTTTTGTTTCTGGAGGCCTAAAACCAATGGCGATGCTTTGGGGTCAAGGGGTTAAGACCCTGAATCCAATGAGATAGTTGTGTGCGCCTCAGGGGCGTGTTTTAAAATCTTGGAGAGAGAGAGTTTTTGAGAAATTTGAAAAAAGGAACGAGGAGGAGGAACTGTGTGGTGTTTGAGAAAAGTCGGCTCCCAATCATGGTCCTCTGAAAAGAGAGATGGTGCTCAACTGCCAGTAATGTTGGTGAGTTACACATTTAAGGACCTGTGCCTGATTTGTAACTTTTGTCTCTCTCTCCCTCTTCAATTAAATAACTACTAATTAACGCCAATTAAATATCTACTTGTTAACTCAATAAATTATTTACTAGTAAAAGTCAGGTGTTTTCATGATAACTTACCATCTGTTCCAATTAGTCTATGAGACTCCTTACCACTGTTTATTTTGAATTGTTATTAGAATGGATGATCAATACATTCATGTTAAGAGGAGCATTTTGTGTATTATGTTATTTGTACATAGATTTAAATATTGTAAATAAATTAATGTTATTATTTAAAAACACGGCCTTATTCTTTTTCGCGCTCTTACCGGGCGTGTCCTAAAAAGGAAGTTACCTTAGGACACCCATCTTGGTTTATCAGGTACATCCAGGAACGTCCTCTTACATACTTGTTATCCATTTTGCTTTTCAATTCATGTTGGTACGTCGACTTTCTAATATTCCTATAATTCTGTTATGAAAAAAGATGTTTCTCGTTTAGCACAATGTATCAGCACAGCACCTTTTTTGGCAAGAAAATCTGCTTGCACAGTGCCATATAAATCGCAATACCCATGGATTCACTGCAAAACAGCACGTTTATGGAGACGTTAAGTATTTTAGCAGTTTTGACATTGGAAAACCTCATTAGATAGCGGAGCTTCAATAGAACGGATGGACAAAATGGCAATCCGTGAATCCGACAGCAGCACAACATTTCAAATCTACAAAGGAGGCAAGTCAGCTGTCTAATTGCAATGCGGATCGCCTCTATCTCACCGTCAAAGGCTGTTTCGCCAAGCTGTATAGTAAATATCGTAAATAATATAGCTGTATAGTAAATATCGTAAATAATATAGCTGTATAGTAAATATCGTCCCATAAGAAGATACAACCTTCCAATTTAAATATCCTTAAACATGCTTGCCTCAATTATTTCTAACATCCATTGTCATTGCGAAATTTATTCAATAAAACCACGTATGCCAAATGCTAACTTCGCCAAGGACAAAATAATTTCTATTTCGTTAACATTGCATCTCCAACCGATACTTATCTCAAAACCCCCATTACAAACAAATCTTGTCGTTAACCCCCTCCTCATATCTGCTTTATTTGCATTGATGCGAATAATACGACATTTAAATTCATTGCCCCGTGTCTCCGAGTGTGGACATTTGGCGATACCGGAAGCTGAAATGGCTCGCTCTTGCAAGTAGATGTGGTATAATTCCTGGTCAGAATAGTCTTTGGGAGAGTTTAAAAAGCACTTGAAAAGAATTAAGCCCTATTTGAATGTGTGTAGTAGTAGGTTTTTCGCACGATTCTAAGAGCGATATGTGTAACGAAATCATAATTAGAAAGGGTAAAATCTCGTGTAAATCAAACTTACTTGAACAATCCTTATTTTTAGGCATGTTGTTCACTAAAGCCAATGCTCCTCAAAAATTTTATATTACAGCCTCCTAAATATACGGGGGTGTCCTACAAAAAGTGAACGGAAAGTTTTTTGAACCGTTGTTTATAGACCCATATTTCCAATTGCAGAAATGCTTTAAATAAGGTAGGAAGTTACGAAATAGTAATTTAAATGCTGTACCAGAGTTTTTGTAGAAAGTTTAGAAAATTAAATTTTTATATACAGTCTCTATATCGAAAAAATGCATTACAAAAATGTTGTCATTACAGTAATTAGTATAACGAAAACAATTTGGTTGTAACATGATCTAATTTGACATAGTTATCATTAATTAAAATTTTTAATTGGGAAATAAGGAGGGCCACCACAAATCAACTTCGGTTGCAAATAGTTACTCTAACTTTTACTACTTCAAAATTATTTTATGCCGATATTTCTGTAAAGCTTTATTGTCGATACACAATTTGTATTTAAGCATTTAAGTAGCTGTGCTACCTAACTAGAGTTTGAATGGTGGCACTATTTGGTAATGTCGAACTATGTGAGATAATTACTTTCCTTATATACATAATGTATAAGGAAAGTATTGTGACGGGGTCTAAAATTCGAATTCGAGTTTTCGACGGGAGAGCACGTTTCAAGCATCCCCGGTCACGAATCGAACATTTTTGAGGTGATGTCTGTGTGTGTGAAAGTATGTGTGTGTGTGTGTGTGTGTGTGTGTGTGTCTGTGGAGACGATAACTGACGAACGAATGGACCGATTCGAACGGTACAAAATTAAACGGTACAAAACGGTACAAACGGTACAAATTTGGTACAAAAATTACAACCCGTAAACGCTGGAAGCCCATTGTTTTTATACGCAATCGAATTTCCAGAACCCCCCTAAATTTTCGAGTAAAATTTTGAAAAAATCGTCAAAAAATCAAAACCTCTAATAAAGTTATGCAAATAGACATTTCTTATGTAATTTTTCATTAGAAAACGATTGACTTAAATTTCAGAACGCTAACATGAACCGTTCTTGAGATATTGCACATTTTTCAAAAAAATTATCAAAAAGTCATACAAAATAAAAAAAATATTTCCTATTGAGGAACATGTTTACCTTTCATATGTAATACCATGCGATAAATTGGGTGACATCATTCTCGTGGATCTAGCTCGTTCCATTCATGAAAAAGAAACGTTGAGTAATACTTTTGTATTTGAACGCCAAAAGTCATTTATCTGCTGTAAGAATAACTTATTTTTCGGTCCATAACGCTTGGCGAGATTTTGGCGACGAATTTAGTGTAATGTCGCCAACTTGGCGACTTTTTTAAATGTTGCTAAATTAGCGAAAAACTCGCCAAATGGATAAAAATGTCGCTAAATCAATGAAAATGACGACTCACTGACGAAAATTCAATATCTTGGAAATATATAAATATCTAGTGTAAAAATAATCATTTTTTTTTTACTGTAAAAGAAGCAGATTCATTGCATTATATAAGAAAAGTCATGTGCTGCCCACATCAGGTTTTTTTATTTATGGAGAAGTCAACCGATGCCCTAACAACACAGTGGGGGAATACTATCGTCGTTTCCGTAAGGCATCCTTCTAAAGTATATTTTCTGAGATTGGTATGTTGATAGCAATCGACATACGTCGATATGGATCTCATCGTCGACATACGTCGATATTCATCTCATCGTCGATGTGGCTGAGAAAGACAACCAGTACTAGCGGAAAATGGTGAAATAAAAATTTTAGCCTATTTCTTGTCCTATCTATATGCAAGTGTCAGGGCTGTAAGAACTGAATAACATCTTCCTCTGTCTACCTGAACTCGCTACCAATTCTAGCCGCATGAGTTCCTAAAGATTAATCTATAAGGACTCTCATTTTAGTGGGCAAAGTGCAGTGACAAAAATATATTAGAGACTTGTTGAATCTATTGAAAACAGCGGTTTTAAATGATTTGTTGATTTCAAAATTTGAAAGGCATGCTTACCTTTCCGTAGATTTTGTCAAGAAAATATCGGACAGACGACAAAATCACAATAATCTGTTTTATTTACCTTATTTAAGTATTAATACAACTTTTAACCAATGTCGCCTCCCTGTCTTTAACAGTTTCATAAACAAACCATGGAAAACATTTATTTTAAAACCCTACTAAATGATTTCTGTGTATCCATTCAATTTGTGATTGGCCCCTGGATTCATGAATTTTGATGATCAAAAGAGTATCAAAAAGTCACGGGAAAGTAGCGTAAGTCAGGAAGTTTAACAATTCATTTCGTCCTAAATTTGAACTTTTAATAACCATATCTTTCTTTAGTTTGATTAAATGAAATATTTACAACGTTTTTGTAATTTGACTTTTTTCGATAGAGGGGCTGCATAAAAAGTTAATTTTCTTAACTTTTTGCAACAATGTTGGATGGCATATAAATTACTATTTCATAACTACCTAACTTATTTAAAGCATTTTTGCAATTGAAAGGGTCTACAATCAATGGTTCAAAAAATCTCCCTCTGTTCACTTTTTGTGAGACACCATGTATATAGAGGGCCAACGGCCGTACCGTGCTGAAAACACCGGTTCTCGTTAGATCACCGAAGTGAAGCAGCATCGGGCGCGGTTAGTACTTGGTGGGTGACCACCTCGGAACGCAGCGTGCTGTTGGCCATCTCGGGTGCGGTATCCCCGTGGTTTGCGCGCTAGATTTGCACGCTGCCACAAATGCCGCCGTGTTCATGCGGAGTACGATCACGTTAAACATGTGGGTCCGTAAGTCCTTCCGAGAGGTTGGTGGTAGGGGAAGGAGGGTACGGTCCCTGTGGATGCCTCCCCCACTGGGTTCCGGTCTAAATTGGGTGGCACTTCCCGGCCGTCCATACAGTTACCTTACACCTTTCTGGTAGGTCGGACGGTTTGGGTCTCAACAACAACAACAACCATGTATATAGAGAATGGACGCGGTAGCCCAGTAGTTAGCGCGCGGGAATTGTACTCGGTAGGCCCCCGGTTCGATTCCCGCCCACTGCCAAAAATGCCGCCGTGTTTGCGCGGAGTACGATCACGTTAAACATGTGGGTCCGTAAGTCCTTCCGAGAGGTTGGTGGTAGGGAAAGGAGGGCACGGTCCCTGTGGATACCTCCCCCACTGGGTTCTGGTCTCAATTGGGTGGCACTTCCCGGCCGTCCAAACAGTTACCTTACACCTTTATGGTAGGTCGGACGGTCTGGATCTCAACAACCACAACCCTGTATATGGAAAAATTAAAGACTACTCAAAGACTTTAGTTTTGGGGTACCAACCGTACTTTATTCACAATTAATTATTATGCGCATAGTTTTATTAATAATAATAAAACTTCATTTACTTATATAAAAACATTTATATAAAAAAAAAGAGAAAGAAACTGTTTTCAAATCCTCTTTTGTTTTTAGACTTTTTAGACGTTCATGGACTGATGGAATTGGTCTAAATTTGTTGGACCAATTAGGGACTCGGAACAACAACAACAACATTTTTAAAAAATAACAAATTGTAACTATATTTACTATAGCTTCAGCTTACATAGAAAATTTTATGAGAAAGGCGTTACTGCATATTTAACAAATAAAAAATCTGATGTGAGCAGCACATGACTTTCCCTGCATAACATAAGTACTTTACTTACATTATGCGCAATAATGATGGACAAGATCCATGCCACGATATATTCAACGTCGAAAAGTACACCTGACATTTCCCGCTTTTCTGGATAACAACATGTAAAATGATTTTGAAGTACCCAAAATAAACTTATATTTCACGTAAATACAGCTTGACAATTGGAAATATTCCTAACACCAGTTACGTAATGCACTCCATTGTATTATATGCTAATTATCAATTCATCAATTTGGCGTCATTTTTGCCAGTTTGGCGATATTTTTGTCAATTTGGCATAACATTAAAAGTGTCGCCAAGTTGGCGATATTTCGCAAAATTACTGACCAAGGATACCAAATTTATCGCCAAATGTTACATATTTGATGATACTTACTACTATCAATTTTTATGTATTTTTAGATACAATTACTTAAAAAACATGTAATGTCTCGGGAATGGTTCAAGCTAGCTTTTTAAAGTTTGTTTCCTCCATTTTAGAATAAAAAATCTGATGTGGGCAACACATGACTTTCCTTATATAATGCAATGAATTTACTACTTTTACAGTTAAAAAAAATGTTATTCTTATAGTAGATACTTATATTCTTTCCAAGATATTGAATTTTCTTCAATTAGTCGTCATTTTCATTGATTTGGCGTCATTTTTATCAATCTGGCGAGATTTTTGTTAATTTGGCAACTATTAAAAATGTCGTCAAGTTGGCGACATTCCGCCAAATTCGTCGCCAAAATCTCGCCAAGCTTTATGGATGGAGAAAGTTATTCTTATAGCAGATAAATGACTATTCGCTTTGAAATACAAAAGTTTTACTCAAAGTATCTTTTTCCATGAATGGAACCAGCTAGATCCACGAGAATAATGTCACCAAATTTATCGCATGGTATTGCATATGAAAAGTGAGCATGTTTCTCAATAGGAAATATATTTTTTTTTATATTATATAACTTTTTGGTATTTTTTTTTTAAATGTGCAATATCTCAAGAACGGTTCATGTTAGCGCTCTAAAATGTATGTCAATCGTTTTCTAATGAAAAATTACATAAGAAATGCCTATTTGCGTAACTTTATTAGCGGTTTTGATTTTTTGACGATATTTTCAAAATTTCACTCGAAAATTTAGGGGGTTCTGAACATTCCATTGCGTATAAAAACGATAGGCTTCCAGTGTTTACGGATTGTGATTTTTGTACCAAATTTCGTTCGAATCGGTCCATTCGTTCGTCAATTATCGTCTCCACAGACTCACTGACACACACACACACATACTTTCGCACACACACACACACACACACACAGAGAGACATCACTTCAAAAATGTTTGATTCGTGATCAGGGATGCTTGAAACGTGATCTCCCGTCGAAAACTCGAATTCAAATTTTCGACCCCGTCACAATATTTTCATATTTATACATTATGTATATAAGGAAAGTAATACGTTTTTCTTATAGTAGATACTAATATTATTTCCAAGATATTGAATTTTCAACAATTAGTTGTCATTTTCATTGATTTAGCGTCATTTTTATCCATTTGGCGAGATTTTCGCTAATTTGGCAACATTTCAAAAAGTCGCCAAGTTGGCGACATTCCGCCAAATTCGTCGCCAAAATCTCGCCAAGCGTTATGCACTAAGACATAAGTTATTCTTACAGCAGATAAATGACTATTGGCGTTCAAATACAAAAGTATTACTCAAAGTATATTTTTTCATGAATGGAACGTGCTAGATCCACGAGAATGATGTCACCCAATTTATCGCATGGTATTACATATGAAAAGTGAACATGTTTCTCAATAGGAAATATTTTTATTTTTATTTTATATGACTTTTTGATAATTTTTTTGAAAAATGTACAATATCTAGAGAACGGTTCATGTTAGCGTTCTAAAATTTATGTCAATCATTTTCTAATGAAAAATTACATATGAAATGTCTATTTGCGTAACTTTATTAGTGGTTTTGATTTTTGACGAGTTTTTCAAAATTTCATTCGAAAATTTAGGGGGGGTTCTGAACATTCGATTGCGTATAAAAACAGTAGGCTTCCAGCATTTGCGGATTGTGATTTTTGTACCAAATTTGGTTCGAATCGGTCCATTCGTTCGTCAGTTATCCTCCACAGACTCACTGACACACACACACACACACACACACACACAGACATCACTTCAAAAATGTTTGATTCGTGATCAGGGATGCTTGAAACGTGCTCTCCCGTCGAAAACTCGAATTCGAATTTTCAACCCCGTCACAATACTTTCCTTATACATTATGTATATAAGGAAAGTAAAAATTGGGTATAAAATTATTATTTATTTAACATCATTGAAAGTAGTGATTTTTTTTTTTATCATTTTTCAAAATATCATTTGTAAATTTGGGAGATTTTCGAACGTTAAATATCGTTTAAAATCTATAGGGTTCCAGTACTCATGGATAGTAATAATCGTACCTAATTACGTTCGAAGCGCTCCATTCGTTCATGAGATATCGCATCCACAGATTGACAGGCACACAACTAACTAACACATACTAACACACATACAGACATCACCTCAAAAACGTGTGATTCGAGTTCAAGGATGCTTGACACTTGCTCTTGCATCGAAAACCCGAATTCGAATTTTCGACCCAGTGACAACACTTCCCCTACACCTTGTAGGGAAAGTAATATCCGATACATCGTTTGGAATGCTAATTTACGGTTTGCTCTAAAGTCTCAGTTGAAAAGAATGTTTATTTCCTGTGTTTGTTCTTTATCTATCCTTGTTAACCTATGTTTTTTTTTTATTACCAGTAATAATCAAAATGATGGTTCAAATAGGTATGAGGTATCATATTGCAAAAGGAATTATCACAGTGCTGCATTTGGGATTTGCGAAAATTCTTGTTGTCACTTTATCCAAAATTCTGCCAAACTTTTTTTATTAAATTACACTTCAAGGAAATTATCGAATTTAATATCAATCAATTTCGCTTAAGCTACCCACATAATATATTATTTTAAGAATTTATTAAATGTTATGAAAGTGTATTTTTTGTCCTTCTTTAAGTTTGGGAAATATTTGTTAAAAAATCGCTGTGATCCTATACGATGTGGTCAAGTAAAACACTTTTAATTTAACAATTGAAGTTAAGCGTTTTTCATGTATAACACTTAACACTTATATAAAAAAATATACTGAAATATTTCGAGGCTAAGAAGCCGCAGTACTTAGGTTCGAGAAGCACAGCGCCGGGCTACTTGTATGAAAATTTCCAACTAACGAAAGCGCAAGGAGTTTTTAATAGAAAAAATTTTAAGATATTGCATTAAACCCTTACTAAAGTTATTCTACAAGTACACGGTCTTCTATTTCATTCATTCAATAAGTCAGTCAAAACAGTTTGACAGTTAAACACCTCAGCAGAGCCGCTAGGCCGTCATCGCAAAGATGCACCAAAAGGATAGAGCACCCTGAAAAACTGCCAAAACTTCCTTGCTGGTGGAAATTAAAAAGTTGCAGCAGGCAGTTAGTTCTACCAGCTATATACAGTTCACGCTGATTTAAGTAGTAATGAAAATGAAGTCACTGTTCCAATAATTTTCGCCCTATATTTTCACAGAAAAGTGAAGATACATGAGTGGAATTTTTCACAATTTTAAAAGAAGCAGGATGACATCAACATTCGGAGACTGTAGACTTTGAGCCAGCTGTTAAAGCCTTGGAAGGTCTTTTACCAACAGTTAGGATTTCAGGATGCAACTTTCATTGTCATCAATGTCTGTTTTGGCACATTCTGTCATTTTGATTAACAAATAACTACAAAGAAAATTAAGAAATCAGACTCCACATTCGCATGCGTGAAGCACATCTTCCAGATATAGACAACGAGTTGTTATCAATTCAAGAAAGTTCACCACAGCAACCAAAGCTATAGGAATTTTATGATTATTTTATGAATGAATAGCTAGAAAATGATGTCTTTACAACTAGCTTGTGGGACTGTCATAATTTATAGTACAGAGCCAATAATGCGGTAGGGGGCTGGAATAATAAGTTTAGCACTTTAATGAGTAGATCACATCCTAAAATCAAGATCTTCAGTCAAAGCTTAAAAGAAGAATCTAAGTACAGTGATTTTTTTATAACATACTTAATCTTGAAGGAAAGAAACAATCTAAACGGTGCATCAAACTGCATCAGCAAATCTTTAGAACTCGTCAACATTACGAAAGATGTAAAAAATGTTTTAAGTCTTTAACTTATATTGCTAAATTAGAGTCAGTTTTGAAAAAGTAAAATGAATATTCTTTAAAGAAATAAAGATTAAATTAAAAAAATTAATATAAATAAAAATAAATAAATAGAAATCAGTGCAGTCTGTTTGCAAATTAGAAAAAACTAGGAAGTTTAGCCACATTTGTCATAATACGTATATTATAATACATTAAGTATACTCTATAACAAAAAAATCGATGCACCAAGAAGGAGTTGTCCGATTGTAATGAAATTTCGTATGCAAAGACATTTTGAGCGAACATGCAAATGAATAAAATTTGATGTCCAATTAATAAATAGTGGGAGCTCCAGCGCATCGGAACTGCGCATTCAGCAGGTGTATATCTGGACAGGTGTATTTCTGCAGGTAGGTATGGTTTGGGGTGCCATCTCCTTTGATAGCCGGACCCCTTTGGTAGTAATTTCTGGCACACTAACAGCCCAGCGGTACGTAGATAACATTCTACGACCGGTTGCGTTACCGTTCCTTTTGCGACACTCCCCGGACTTACTTTGCAACGAGATAATTCCCGGCCGCACACGGCACGTGTTGCTATGAATTGTCTTCAAGCTTTCCCAACACTTCCTTGGCCAGCTAGGTCTCCGGATCTCACTCCCATAGAGCACATTTGGGACGTTATGGGAAGGCGATTGCAACCATCCCGGAATGTTGACGATTTAGCCCGACAGTTGAAGACAATTTGGCAAGACATTCCGCAGGATACCATCCGTGAACTCTATCAGTCTATGCCATCCCGGGTGACATCTTGCAGGCCAGAAGTGGACCAACGCCTTATTGACTTCTTCCCTTTGTATACGGTCAAACTCTAAATCATTCTGAAATTTTAATCGTTTCTTTTTCTATGTATGTTCTTCACATCCACCAATTTTTATCACAATCGAACAACTCTGCTTCGATTTTTTCGTTATAGAGTATAATGAAACGTGATTGAAATGACAGGGGAAATTATGTTACCGGGTAAATCTAATGTAGTACGCGACCTCTTTTTCTATACTGCACCTACTAGATTTTTAAACGCCTTGACATGTACACAAGTGCTACCAAATTTGACATGTGCGCAAGTGTTACCACATTTGACATCAGCGCAAGTGTCACTGTACGCAAGTGTCACCACAGCCTTGTTTCTCTCATTTGTCCATTGGACTTGCATAAGCGAGAAAAATCCTTTTACATTTGCATTGTGAGGATTAATAGCGAAGAAGAATTGGTAAATATTCAACCATTGCCACAGAAACATAAGTGCCAGGTTTACACACTGCAATCAAATTTTAATGTCTCATCAAATTTTAAAGCACTGAATTTTGATATTTAATTTTTCATTGAATTTGCACTTTCGTTTTGTCATAGTTTACCTAGAACATTTTATTTCGCTATAAATATAAAAATCTGATGTGGGCAACACATGACTTTCCTTATATAATGTAATGAATTTATTACTTTTACAGTAAAAACAGGTTTTTCTTATAGCAGATACTAATATTCTTTCCAAGATATTGAATTTTCGACAATTCGTCGTCATTTTCATTGATTTAACGTAATTTTTATCCATTTGGCGAGATTTTCGTTAATTTGGCAACATTTCAAAAAGACGCCAAGTTGGCGACATTCCGCCAAATTCGTCGCCAAAATCTCGCCAAGTGTTATGGACGAAGAAATAAGTTATTCTTACAGCAGATAAATGACTATTGGCGTTCAAATACAAAAGTATTACTTAAAGTATCTTTTTCCATGAATGGAACGAGCTAGATCCACGAGATTGATGTCACCCAATTTATCGCATAGTATTACATATGAAAAGTGAACATGTTTCTCAATAGGAACTATTTTTTTTTATTTTATATGACTTTTTGATAATTTTTTTGAAAAATATACAATATCTCGAGGACAGTTCATGTTAGCGTTCTAAAATTGATGTCACAATCGTTTTCTAATGAAACATTACATAAGAAATGTCTATTTGCTTAACTTTATTAGCGGTTTTGATTTTTTGACGATTTTTACAAAATATCATCCGAAAATTTAGGGGGGTTCTGAACATTCGATTACGCATAAAAACAATAGGCTTCCAGTGTTTACGGATTGTGATTTTTGTACCAAATTTTGTTGGAATCGGTCCATTCGTTCGTCAGTTATCGTCTCCACAGACCCACTGACACACACACACACACACACACACACCGGTCGTCCAAATAGATACTCTAAGTCCTCTGGACGAGTCTGACGGCCTGGGGCTTTCACACACACACACACACAGACATCACTTCAAAAATGTTTGTTTCGTGATCAGGGATGCTTGAAACGTGCTCTCCCGTCGAAAACTCGAATTCGAATTTTCGACCCCGTCACAATACTTTCCTTATACATTATGTATATAAGGAAAGTAAAAAGTAACTCTTGCAGAGTCCACTTCTGTGATAAGAGCAAGCAATTCCGTCCCAGTAACTCAACGGTAGAACATCGGCTGGCCAGCACGATGATCCAGAGTTCGATTCCCGGTCAGGACAACAAGGTTCTTTAAAATAGCACCTGAATAAATCAACCGTGTAGGTTAGTGCAAAGAAGTTGAAGGTCCCAAAGTGGCACTAGTACGACTAGCACGGATTCAGGGGACTCTGGAATAAGGAGAACCGATTTCAAATCTGGAGGATAACGACCACACAAGAAGCTAACCTGGAAAGATAAAAATAGCATCAACAGACTAACCTGGGGTAAAAACAGCAGGAGGTGGTCAGTCAGGTTGTCAGTTGCACGTCAATCTGACATTAGGCGGTGGAGATTGCAAAGTCCATTTTGATGATAAGAGCTTGCAATTCCGTCACAATATCTCAACGGTAGAGCTTCGACTGACCAGCACGACGGTCCAGGGTACGATTCCCGGTTAGGACTGGCGCCGGTACAAATCAACCCTGTAGGTTAGTGCAAAATGTTGGAGGTCTCAAAGTGGCTCTAGTACGACTAGCACGGATTGAGTGGACTCTGGTATATGTAGCACTGATTTGAAATTGGGAGGATAACGACCACGTAAGAAGCTAACCTGGAAGGATAAAAATAGCACCAGGAGGCTAACTTAGGGTTAAAATAGCAGGAGGTGGTCAATCAGATTGACAGTTGCACACCAATATGACATTCGAGGGTGGAAAATGAGTCCACTTCGACGATAAGAGCTTGCAATTTCTTCCAGTAGCTCAACGGTAGAGCGTTGGGTGGCCAGTACGAAGATCTAGGGTTCGATTCCCGATTGAGATAGCAAGGTTCTTTACACTCTTAACAGCACGCGTATAAGAACCCTATACCTCTCTGCGTATGGGCGTAAAAGGTTAGTCAATTTGGAAAATAGGGAGATATGTTAGGCTAAAGAATGTTTCCAAGATATAAGTACAAACCTGTACATTTTTACATATTTCAAAAAGCCGGACGGATGGAAATTTAATGCCTCATAAAGAACATGTTTAGGGAAAAAAGGATTTCATTTTTAGCAGGACTATTAAGCATATTTATTCTCTTTCACATCCTTAGACAAAATTACTGTTTTCTCCAGTTAATAAATTTCTTCCAGTTATACGAATTTTAGGGAAATCCAGAAGGGACATTTACAGAATCGAAAATGGAAATTCATAGTAGAGTTTTCAAAACCCTCTGAAATTCGATTCTGAATCCATATCAGTCACCGACTAGGCTCTATCTATAGCCAACTGAAAATGGAATAAAAACTGGAATTAAAAGTTCTTGTGGAACCAGCCCTCCTCCGCCAGAATTTGATGCTAAATCCATATCAGTTATCATAAGCTCTATTTATACGGGCATCCAATCTTAAGAAACTGATGTTTCAAATAAATTGAAATTTTTTGAAGCGGAAATGGAAAAAAAAAACGGAACTGAAAATCCTTAGTGCTCCTCACCCCCCCCCCCCCCCCTCCCCTCCAATCCTACTCATTCTCCTCCGCAATTTCACAATTCGATGCTGAATCCAAATAAGTCATCACATGAGCTCTATTTATTGCAGATCCTGAGAAACAAATGTTGCAAGGGAGACAAAAATCGCAAAAACATAAGCACAAAATTTCTGCAACAAGCAGCAGTCAGAAAGCATTCACCAAAAATATTTATTTAAATTGCAGAATAATTAAAATTATTCTTAAAGAATGGAGATTAACGGAAATATATATAATATATACGCGCCAATGAATTTTTATAAGAATTTGAGCAGGATTATAAAAGAGCCTACACTTTGAAGAAATTTTACTGCAGATTTTAATGTCTTTAGAATACTGACAAATGCATTTTAGAAAAGAAAAGAATTATGTGCTATATATTCCAAAGAGGAATTTAGAGTTTAAGGTTTTAGTGAAACAGAACTTTATTTCAAGAAGCGTTCTGCCCAATCCGCTTCAATCCGCCGTTCTCTGGATCCCGAATTGCAGTAGGATTTAGAACAATGCCCTCAAATGTTCTAAAGTAAATGAATAAAAAGATTTGTGCGTGTTATTCCTCCAAATCTAGATTGTTCTTTTAGGTAAATAGCTTCAACTGCATATTCGAAAGCATTAACTTCGTATGTTGGTGCCATTCCGAAGATAGAAAAAGAACTTCCCGAAACAACTGCTTCCCGCCATTAAAAAAATGGCTAAAAAAATATTCCGAATCCAGCGTTCAAAAAATAATAGCAAAAAAAAACAGCCATTCAATTTTGGGAACGTGAAAATACGTCTTCTTTTATAGAATTCTTACTGCAATTAAAGAAAATCCGTCGGACACGCGGATCGGGGAGGAGGACGCCGACAACTCAACTCCGAACGTGGCAGTAGCGATGCCAGAAATGCCACATAAATCTGATCCTGAAGCGACTTTTTATTGGAGAATAAAATTCCACTTTCCTCCACTCCTCCAGACAATTGAAAGGTTTTTGCTTTTGTTTTTATTTTATTTCATCCCCCCCCCCTCTATGGTGCATAAACATGATGGGAGAAAATAATGCAGCGATTCTATTTTGGAAAACGAAAGTGGGTTTTAAAAAAGCGAGGGAAGAACTCCCTCTGGTAGTGAGGGTGATCCCCACGAACAAAATGCGTGGTTTACCGGATAAAGATTCATTGGCTGGCTTGTGTATACAGAAGTCGCAGGCCAGTGCTTTAAAAATGTGTACAATTCAACCCTATGCCTCTGGATTAGGGGAAGGGGGGAGGGGCAAACGTAATTCGGATTACGAAATATCCGAATAATGCAAAAACTGCAATAGCAATGTGTAAATTTGTATTGTTAATATCTTACATAATAAAAAATCTGATGTGGGCAACACATGACTTTCCTTATATAATGAAATGAATTTACTACTTTTACAGTAAAATAAATAAGTTTTTCTTCTAGTAGATACTAATATCCTTTCCAAGATATTGAATTTTCGACAATTAGTCGTCATTTTCATTGATTTATCGTCATTTTTATCCATTTGGCGAGATTTTTGTTAATTTGGCAACATTTCAAAAAGTTGCCAAGTTGGCGACATTCCGCCAATTTCGTCGCCAAAATCTCGCCAAGCGTTATGGACGAAGAAATAAGTTATTCTTACTGCAGATAAATTGGCGTTCAAATGCAAAAGTATTACTCAAAGTATCTTTTTTCATGAATGGAACGAGCTAGATCCACGAGAATGATGTCACCCAATTTATCGCATGATATTATATATGAAAAGTGAACATGTTTCTCAATAGGAAATATTTTTTTTTCTATTTTATATGACTTTTTGATAATTATTTTGAAAAATGTGCAATATCTCGAGAACGGTTCATGTTAGCGTTCTAAAATTTATGTCAATCGTTTTCTAATGAAAAATTACATAAGAAATGTCTATTTGCGTAACTTTATTATTGGTTTTGATTTTTTGACAATTTTTTCAAAATTTCATTCGAAAATTTAGGGGGGTTCTGAACATTCGATTGCATATAAAAACAATAGGCTTCCAGTGTTTACAGATTGTGATTTTTGTACCAAATTTGGTTCGAATCGGTCCATTCGTTCGTCAGTTATCGTCTCCACAGACCCACTGACACACACACACACATACTTTCACACACACACACATACTTTCACACACACACACACATACTTTCACACACACACACACACACACACACACACACAGACATCACTTCAAAAATGTTTGATTCGTGATCAGGGATGCTTGACACGTGCTCTCCCGTCGAAAACTCGAATTCCAATTTTCGACCCCGTCGCAATACTTTCCTTATACATTATGTATATAAGGAAAGTAAAAAGATGATTGGCTGCCTGGCAGTTGACCAGTGTATGTCGTCTGTAGTGGAAAATCAAAACTTCGGACAACGGAGAAATTTGTTGCAGAGGTGCTTCACATCCCCAGACAATGCATCTTTGCGAGATTTTTAAAAAATTCGAATTATTAAACTTCTTCTTGAACTTTAGTAAACTTCCCCTACACCAGGGCCGCCCATAGGAATAATGGACATCATTCGAGTAAAAGGCCTAGACCCCGAATATTTTTATTTTAAGGGAGGAGAAACCATGAAAAGTTCACAAAAAAGGGAAAATCAAATATAGAGAAAGTCGTGATAAATGTTTATAGGGGGCCCACAATATGTATATGCGGCTCCGCCTACCCCCTCTGGAATTTGATGCCAAATCCATATCAGTCATCATCGTACAGGTTGTATGAATTTTTAAAAAACTAGATTTATTACCGTCAAGTTCAATAAAGCACTCGTCAAATGCTTTTTCTTCGGAGATCTGTTTTAAGCCCAACCTTCTCATTATTTATTATGAATATCAAATTGGAAATTTCTCTACTTTGCAACATTCGTCTTTTTGTATATGGCATTATCCTCTGGTGCTGTAATTCCAATCTGCTCTCAACAGAGACAACTATAAACAATACTCAACATCTTGACCTTTGCTCAGGAGCACAAGTTAAATTTCAGTCCTTCTAAATCCATGAGTAGTTTTTCTCAACAAAAAGAAAATTGTTTAATGTACAGACAGGGATGTCCGGAGGTAACTACCTCTTTTAGGACACGCCCGGTAAGAGCGCGAAGAAGAAAAAGGCCGTGTATATATATAAACATTAATTTATTTACACTATATAAATATTTACACACTATTGATTTAAAATATTTAAAACACAACTTCCCATATTCCAAATGGGATGAATACCAATTTAAGATAAACAAATACAAAAGTATATATAATCTCACAGACTAAAATGTGAAAGATGGTAATTAAAATTAAAATTCACTATCTCTAAGTTGTATTTAATCATCATAAAAACGGAGAGAGAGGTCGAACAAATACAAAATAGGCAAAAGATCCCAAATGGGTAACTCACTGACCTCGCTGGCCGAGTTGCGGGCTTTCATCCTTCAGAATGAAACGCACTTAAAAAAAGGGCTACTTCTCGCCCTCGAGTCCCAGATCATTCTCCTCGCTCCTTTTTCAAATTTCTGAAAACTCTCTCTCTCCAAGATTTTAAAACACGCCCCTGAGGCGCATACAACTATCTCATTGGATTCTGGGTCTTAACCCCTTGACCCCAAAGCATCGCCATTTGCTTTAGACCTCCAGAAACAAAAAGCCCCTTCTCAAGCCCCTGCGAAACTGATATGCTTTCGGCCACTAATTCAAACAGGCCGCCAGACCCATGATCCGTCCGAACCGGACAAGCGTTAAATCTTTCGGTGAAAATGTGATATCTAAAGAGCACTAACCCACATCCTGTTTTCTATTCCGAGTGCAGCTGGCCAAACGAAAGGCTGACCCCCAAAATAAATATGTAAACTCCAGATCGCACCCCCGAAAATATTGGATCATGGGTTTACCATGCGACAAGAGATTTTTGTCTGGGAGCAATGCCTAGAATGTGAAAAATACCCTAGTTATCTAAGGTTTTCACTGGACTCTGAAATCACTAGTCACAAGCATATTCAAAATTTAGTGAATAAAAGCCTGAAAAAACTCAATATCCTCAAATTTATTTCAGGCAGAGATTAGCTTGCTGATGCCAATATCCTGGAGACCACATATATTTCATTGATACGGCCTATCTTGAAAGATGAATATAAAATTTATCAAACATCAGCTAGTAACCTTAAGAAACTTGAAAAGGTGAAACTAAGTGCAGCCAGAATTATTTCGGGGATTCGTAATAGTTGTTCAAATGAAATGGTTTTATATATGAGGCCGATCTTCAACCTATGGGTCTCGGGAGAAAATCTGATTTAGCAAAATGCATAAGTAAAATTACAAGCTATGCTAAACATAATCAGCACCGTGCAGCAAAATTTATCAGGCAGTGGGTCAGCAACCAAAGTCTAAAAAAAGACAGCCCTATTGGATGTGTGGGGAAAATGAAACTGATTAATCCAAGAGTGGAGCGCTCTTCTCGGAGTTACTGCCCGGCACATACAGACAATTTCTCTAGCATCTTTTTCTACACAAACCTTCTCTCGACAAAGACAGCCCTATTGGATGTGTGGAGAAAATGAAACTGATTAATCCAAGAGTGGAGCGCTCTTCTCTGAGTTGCTGCCTGGCACATACAGACAATTTCTCTAGCATCTTTTTCTACACAAACCTTCTCTCGACAAAGACAGCCCTATTGGATGTGTGAAGAAAATGAAACTGATTAATCCAAGAGTGGAGCGCTCTTCTCTGAGTTGCTGCCTGGCACATACAGACCATTTCTCTAGCATCTTTTTCTACACAAACCTTCTCTCGACAAAGACAGCCCTATTGGATGTGTGGAGAAAATGAAACTGATTAATCCAAGAGTGGAGCGCTCTTCTCTGAGTTGCTGCCTGGCACATACAGACAATTTCTCTAGCATCTTTTTCTACACAAACCTTCTCTCGACAAAGACAGCCCTATTGGATGTGTGGAGAAAATGAAACTGATTAATCCAAGAGTGGAGCGCTCTTCTCTGAGTTGCTGCCTGGCACATACAGACAATTTCTCTAGCATCTTTTTCTACACAAACCTTCTCTCGACAAAGACAGCCCTATTGGATGTGTGGAGAAAATGAAACTGCTTAATCCAAGAGTGGAGCGCTCTTCTCTGAGTTGCTGCCTGGCACATACAGACAATTTCTCTAGCATCTTTTTCTACACAAACCTTCTCTCGACAAAGACAGCCCTATTGGATGTGTGAAGAAAATGAAACTGATTAATCCAAGAGTGGAGCGCTCTTCTCTGAGTTGCTGCCTGGCACATACAGACAATTTCTCTAGCATCTTTTTCTACACAAACCTTCTCTCGACAAAGACAGCCCTATTGGATGTGTGGAGAAAATGAAACTGATTAATCCAAGAGTGGAGCGCTCTTCTCTGAGTTGCTGCCTGGCACATACAGACAATTTCTCTAGCATCTTTTTCTACACAAACCTTCTCTCGACAAAAACAGTCCTATTGGATGTGTAGAGAAAATGAAACTGATTAATCCAAGAGTGGAGCGCTCTTCTCTGAGTTGCTGCCTGGCACATACAGACAATTTCTCTAGCATCTTTTTCTACACAAACCTTCTCTCGACAAAGACAGCCCTATTGGATGTGTGAAGAAAATGAAACTGATTAATCCAAGAGTGGAGCGCTCTTCTCTGAGTTGCTGCCTGGCACATACAGACAATTTCTCTAGCATCTTTTTCTACACAAACCTTCTCTCGACAAAGACAGCCCTATTGGATGTGTGGAGAAAATGAAACTGATTAATCCAAGAGTGGAGCGCTCTTCTCTGAGTTGCTGCCTGGCACATACAGACAATTTCTCTAGCATCTTTTTCTACACAAACCTTCTCTCGACAAAGACAGCCCTATTGGATGTGTGGAGAAAATGAAACTGATTAATCCAAGAGTGGAGCGCTCTTCTCTGAGTTGCTGCCTGGCACATACAGACAATTTCTCTAGCATCTTTTTCTACACAAACCTTCTCTCGACAAAAACAATCCTATTGGATGTGTAGAGAAAATGAAACTGATTAATCCAAGAGTGGAGCGCTCTTCTCTGAGTTGCTGCCTGGCACATACAGACAATTTCTCTAGCATCTTTTTCTACACAAACCTTCTCTCGACAAAGACAGCCCTATTGGATGTGTGAAGAAAATGAAACTGATTAATCCAAGAGTGGAGCGCTCTTCTCTGAGTTGCTGCCTGGCACATACAGACAATTTCTCTAGCATCTTTTTCTACACAAACCTTCTCTCGACAAAGACAGCCCTATTGGATGTGTGGAGAAAATGAAACTGATTAATCCAAGAGTGGAGCGCTCTTCTCTGAGTTGCTGCCTGGCACATACAGACAATTTCTCTAGCATCTTTTTCTACACAAACCTTCTCTCGACAAAGACAGCCCTATTGGATGTGTGAAGAAAATGAAACTGATTAATCCAAGAGTGGAGCGCTCTTCTCTGAGTTGCTGCCTGGCACATACAGACAATTTCTCTAGCATCTTTTTCTACACAAACCTTCTCTCGACAAAAACAGTCCTATTGGATGTGTAGAGAAAATGAAACTGATTAATCCAAGAGTGGAGCGCTTTTCTTTGAGTTGCTGCCTGGCACATACAGACAATCTCTAGCATCTTTTTCTACATAAACCTTCTCTCGACAACAAATAAAAAGACGTAACACCCTGATTACGTAAAACAAATGGTCTTAAAGGTGATCAATAACATCCTTAGTAAAACTATACACAAATCTTTAGCAACGGGAGAAAGATTGAGCAAGAAAATACAGGCAGAGGTATATTCATTAAATCTGCTGATAACATCATTAAAATCAAGGGAAGAAATCAGGATTATAGCTCCGTGTTTCGGCCTGAACTCCTTGCCATTAAAGAAGAGCTGAATTATGAGTTATCGTCAAATATAAATAATACCATTTGGATTCTAACCGACAACAGAAGCTAAACTCAACATCTAAGTAATGGGTGGAGAACTATCGGTCAAAACACTGAAGCAAATGTCGTCTCAAAACTGTTAAATGCATATTTCAGTGGATCCCTTCCTCCGTTGATCTTGAAGAATATGAAATATACAAACTGGCTAAAGAGGATTGCCGAGAACCATTACCACCGACTTGTAGGTGAACTTTCAAGGAGAAATATGCAAAAATAAAGATATCAGACAACGTGATTTGGGGGAAGTCTCCTGCGCACGACTGATTTCTTGTACAACGACCGATGCAGCCCTCGAATTCTCTGGACGCATTAAAGAACAGACTGCCCTTTCATGATTCAGAAGCGGACATTCGGGTGACTAGCAATAATGTACAGGGCGAAAAGATATTCCCACTTTGTACCAAGTGCACAGCCGCCCCGTCCTCGCCTGGGCATCTTCTTTCCTGTATTGGTGCTACCAAGGAGGATTTCTTGAAAAATTCAATGTTGGTTCTAAACGAACTCAAAGCGAAAATGTCTTTTGCATGCAAGAAAAGGACCTTTTAGTCTTAAATTAGTTCGTTTAGAAAGAAATTAGTCAGACTCAGAATATGCCAAGTGGTATTAGGAAGAAGAATAAGAATATATCAGTATCTAAGCTATATCTAAGCTATATCTATATCACTATATCATTATAGATAGTGATATAGATATAGCTATATCTAGATATATAGCTATATCTAGTTATATCTATATCATAATCTATATCTATTCACTCGCTATATCACTATCTAAGCTATATCTATAGTCAATTCTGAGAAACAGATGTTTAAAGGAAATTTTTTGAACCGGAAAAGAAAGAAATCCGGAAGTGGAACTGTTTAGTTACTTCCCTTTCTCCGACCTCTTCTGGAATATAATGCTGAATTCATATCAAGCATCATTTAGGCCTATCTTTAGTCAATCATGAGAGATAGACGTTTCAAGAAATTTTTTTCAACCGGAAATGGAGTAGAAAGTGTTGAAATCCATAGTAAATCTCCCTAACCGCCTCCAGAATTTGATGCTAAATCCATATCAGTAATCATCTAAGCTATATCTATAGTAGATTCCGAGAAATAAATGTTTTAAGGAAAATATAATTTTTAAATCGGAAGTAACATTGCCGGATTTGGGAGTGGAAATACTCAGTGAGTCCTTTAACCCCTTCCAGAACTTAATGCTGAATCCATGTCAGTCATTATCTAAGCTCCAGCTATAGCCAAACCTGAGAAACGGGAGTTTCAAGGGGGAAATTTTTGAATCGGAAGTATAAATTCTTATTGAACCAACATACCTCCCCCAGAAATTGATGCTGAATCCATATCAGTCATCATCTAAGCTATATCTATAGTGGATTTCGAGAAATAGATGTTTTAAGGAAGATATACATTTTTGAATCAGAAGTAACATTGCCAGATTTGAGAGTGTAAATCCTTAGTGAGTCCTTTAACCCCGTCATAAATTAATGCTGAATCCATATCAGTCATTATCTAAGTTCTAACTATAGCCATATCTGAGAAACGGGTGTTCAGGGAACATTTTTGAATCGGAAGCGAAAATTCTTAGTGAACAACTAACCCTACCTCCCCCAGAATTTGATGTTGAACCCATATCAGTTATCCTCTAAGTTATATAGCCGATCTCGCGAAATTGATGTTTCAAGTAAAATGATTTTTTTTTTAATCGGAAATAAAGAATGAACGGGAAGTGAAAATCCTTAGCAACTCCAAAGAGCTTGCGGGGCTGATACCTAAAGATTTTCTGGCCGGGTCGGACAGGACGAAGAACATAATTTAAAAATTTATAAATGGATATCAACAAGAAATATAAGAAAATTTATGCTTAATTAGAGCAATGTTGAGCGGTGCGGGATGGCCAAGCGGTTGCGCTCGAAGGACCCGATTTCGATTAGCAGCTCTGCTTAAACTGTCCTCGTGTACACTCGGAGTACGGAAACTTTAAATATGTGGATCCATAAGTCCTTCCGAGAGGTTGATGATAGGGGAAGGAGGGTCCTTCCCGGCCGTTCATTCAACTGCTCTATACTCTCGAATGAACTGGACGGTTTGGGTTCTCAGGGAAAGGAGGGTCCTTCCTGGCCGTTCAATCAACTGCTCTATACTTTCGAGTGAGCTGGACGGTCTGGGTTTTCAGGGAAAAGAGGGTCCTTCCCGGCTGTTCATTCAAGTGCTCCATACCCTCGAGTGAACTGGGCGGTCTGGGTTCTCAGGGGAAAGAGGGTCTTTCCCGGCGGTTCATTCAAGTGCTCCATACTCTCGAGTAAGCTAGACGGTCTGGGTTCTCAGGGAAAGGAGGGTCCTTCCTGGCCGTTCATTCAACTACTCTATACCCTCGAGTGAGCTGGACGGTCTGGGTTCTCAGGGAAAAGAGGGTCCTTCCCGGAGGTTCATTCAAGTGCTCCATACCCTCGAGTAAGCTAGACGGTCTGGGTTCTCAGGGGAAGGAGGATCCCTCCCGGCTGTTCATTCAACTGCTCCATACCCTCGAGTGAGCTGGACGGTCTGGATTCTCAGGGGAAAGAGGGACCTTCCCGACGGTTCATTCAAGTGCTCCATACCCTCGAGTAAGCTAGACGGTCTGGGTTCTCAGGGGAAGGAGGATCCCTCCCGGCTGTTCATTCAACTGCTCCATACCCTCGAGTGAGCTGGACGGTCTGGATTCTCAGGGGAAAGAGGGTCCTTCCCAGCCGTTCATTCAACTACTCCATACCCTCGAGTGAGCTGGACGGTCTGGGTTCTCAGGGGAAAGAGGGACCTTCCCGACGGTTCATTCAAGTGCTCCATA
This sequence comes from Amaurobius ferox, assembly GCA_951213105.1. Classification (NCBI taxonomy): domain Eukaryota; kingdom Metazoa; phylum Arthropoda; class Arachnida; order Araneae; family Amaurobiidae; genus Amaurobius; species Amaurobius ferox. The sequence goes on from OX578152.1 coordinate 25,176,821, forward strand.
CCCTCGAGTAAGCTAGACGGTCTGGGTTCTCAGGGGAAAGAGGATCCCTCCCGGCTGTTCATTCAACTGCTCCATACCCTCGAGTGAGCTGGACGGTCTGGATTCTCAGGGGAAAGAGGGTCCTTCTTAGCCGTTCATTCAACTACTCCATACCCTCGAGTGAGCTGGACGGTCTGGGTTCTCAGGGGAAAGAGGGTCCTTCCCGACGGTTCATTCAAGTGCTCCATACCCTCGAGTAAGCTAGACGGTCGGGGTTCTCAGGGGAAGGAGGATCCCTCCCGGCTGTTCATTCAACTGCTCCATACCCTCGAGTGAGCTAGACGGTCTGGGTTCTCAGGGGAAGGAGGATCCCTCCCGGCTGTTCATTCAACTGCTCCATACCCTCGAGTGAGCTGGACGGTCTGGGTTCTTAGGGGAAAGATAATCCTTCCTGGTTCATTCAATTGCTCCATACCCTCGAGTGAGATGGACGGATTGAGTTCTCAGGGGAAGGAGGGTACGGTACTTATGGATGTCGGCCCCACCGGGTTCCGGTCTAAACTGGGTGGCACTGTCCCGGCCGTTCAAGCAGATGTCTTACACATTCGGGTAGGTCGAGCGGTCTGGGTCAAAAGAAAGAAAGCAATGTTCAGAGCAAAACTTAAACAAACTATAACACAATTATGAATGCGTACGTGGCTCGGATTTAAGAATTTAGATTCAGAGTCTGACTTGCTGATGGGGCCCAGGGCCAAATTGTATCTAGGAATCCCCACTAAACATTTAAATATTTACTTTTACCGTAAATAGTAAATAAATGTTTAGAGCAAATGACATAATGGGAATCTGTATTATACAACATTGATTTTGCTGAGATATTGAATAATTTTGTTGAAATTTCCTTACACGTCATCGATATACTCAGTTATTTTTAAAACTTTTAGAAATTTTAGGTCATTATGGCAAAATTCGAGGCCCTCTAAATTTGGGGGGCCGGACACAACCCCGGTGGTCCGTGCAGAAATCTGGCCCTGTTTAAATATATTCAAAAAACAGCGAAACGGACCGGGTGCGACTAAAACCCAACTATTTTCGTATCGACTATATATAGAGCCGCATAGGGCAGGACGGAGTTTATGCTTTGAAAATTTATAAATGAATATCAACACTAAATATAAGAAAATTATTCTTAATTACAGCGATGTGAGGGGAAGACTCTTTAACAAAATTATGAGAGTACGTAAATGGCTGGATTAGATACATCTAAAAACAATCTGATGTGTGCAGCACATGCCTTTTCTTATATGATGCAATGAATTTACTACTTTTACAGTAAAAAAAAATCTGATGTGGGCAACACATGACTTTCCTTATATAATGCAATGAATTTTATACTTTTACAGTAAAAAAATAGGTTTTTCTTATAGTAGATACTAATATTCTTTCCAAGATATTGAATTTTCGACAATTAGTCGCCATTTTCATTGATTTAGCGTCATATTTATCCATTTGGCGAGATTTTCGTTAATTTGGCAACATTTCAAAAAAAGTCGCCAAGTTGGCGACATTCCGCCAAATTCGTCGCCAAAATCTCGCCAAGCGTTATGCACTAAGAAATAAGTTATTCTTACAGCAGATAAATGACTATTGGCGTTCAAATACAAAAGTATTATTCAAAGTATCTTTTTTCATGAATGGAACGAGCTAGATCCACGAGAATGATGTCACTCACTTTATCGCATGGAATTACATATGAAAAGTGAACATGTTTCTCATTAGGAAATATTTTTTTTTTATTTTATATGACTTTTTGATAATTTTTTTGAAAAATGTACAATATCTCGAGAACGGTTCATGTTAGCGTTCTAAAATTTGTGTCAATCGTTTTCTAATGAAAAATTACATAAGAAATGTCTATTTGCGTAACTTTATTAGCGGTTTTAATTTTTTGACGATTTTTTCAAAATTTCACTCGAAAATTTAGGGAGGTTCTGAACATTCGATTGCGTATAAAAACAATAGGCTTCCAGTGTTTACGGATTGTGATTTTTGTACCAAATTTGATTCGAATCGGTCCATTCGTTCGTCAGTTATCATCTCCACAGACTCACTGACACACACACATACTTTCACACACACACACACACACACACAGACAGACATCACTTCAAAAATGTTTGATTCGTGATCAGGGATGCTTGAAACGTGCTCTCCCGTCGAAAACTCGATTTCGAATTTTCGACCCCGTCACAATACTTTCCTTATACATTATGTATATAAGGAAAGTAATAATGTATAAGAATCCGCAGTACTGTGTTTTTAACGTTGAATTGAACATTTGGCAATTTTCTGGATGACAACATGTAAAACTATTTCAAAGAATCCAATTAACCTATATTTCGCGCAACTCTAAATAAACAATTATCAATTTTGATAGAATCCTCAATAAGCGACGTAGTTCATATATTAAAATATTTTAATAATTAATTCATCAATTAGGTGACATTTTCATTAATTTAGCGTTATTTGGCAATTTTGACGATATTTGTGTCAATCTAGAGCGAAATATCGCCAAGTTGGCGATACTTCGCTAAATTATTCGCCAAGTTCGCCAAATGCATCGCAAAGTGTTACAGACAAACAGAGAGAAGAGCATTTCTTATACACTAGAAGATATGCCCATCACATGACGGAAATCAGAATTTGCGAAACATTGCTTTTCATATGGCGTCATTTTTATCAATTTGGCGACATTTTTGTCACTTTGTCAACAGTTAAAATAGTCGCCAAGTTGGCGACGTCCAGCTAAACTTGTCGCCATGCGTTACAGACGGACCGAATGAGAAATGGGTTATTCTTATAATCTACTCTTATGTTCTTTCCAAGATATTGAACTTTCATCAATTAGTCGTCATTTTCATTGATTTAGAGTCATTTTAATCAATTTGGCGACAATTTTGTTAATTTGGCGGTATTTAAAAAGTCCCGTCCCCAAGTTGGCGACATTCCGCCAAATTCGTCGCCAAAATATCGCCAAGCATTATGGGCGGAGAAATAAGTTATTCTTATAGCAGGTAAATGACTATATTGGCGTCCAAATACAAAAATATTATCCAAAGTATCTTTTCTCGTGAATGGAACGAGCTAAATCCACGAGAATGATGTCACCATATGCATCGCATGATATTACATATGAAAAGTGAACATATTTTACAATAGTATATATTTTTTTTATTTTATGTAATTTTTTAATACATTTATTTGAAAAATGTGCAATATCTCGAGAACGATTTATACTAATGTTCTAAAGCTTTTGTCAATCGTTTTCTAATGAAAAATTACATAAGATATGACTATTTACGTAACTTTATTAAAGGTTTCGATTTTTTGATACTTTTTTTAAGATTTCACTTCAAAATTTAGGGGGGGGGGGGACGTTTTGAACATTCGGTTGCGTTTAAAAACAATAAGCCTCCAGTATTCACGGATTGTAATTTTTGTATCTAATTTCGTTCAAATCGCTCTATTCGTATATGAGATATCGTCTCCACACACACACACACACACATACAGACATCATCTCAAAAACGTTTGACTTGTATTCAGGAATGCTTGAAACGAGAGCAAGTTTCAAGCATCCCTGAATACAAGTCAAACGTTGAAAACTCGAATTCGAATTTTCGACCACACTTTCCTTCTTCCCGGCCGTCCAAACAGTTACCTTACACCTTTCTGGTAGGTCGGACGGTCTGGGTCTCAACAACAACAACAACACTTTCCTTATATACATTATATTATGTATATAAGGAAAGTAATAACGTTTCTGGGTTTGCCAATGTTCGAGATTATAGTTACTATCTAACCGGAAAAAGTAAAAGCAATTCTTAAACTCTTTATCCCTGTCAGAAACTTTTACCTCTCCACGTCACGGCGTATATATACACACTATACAAGCCTAGACTCATATACACTTGTGCACATGCAGATTCATACACGCATTCATACACTCACACATCAGATGGACATAATTTAAAAAATCTGATGTGGGCAACACATGACTTTCCTTATATAATGCAATGAATTTACTACTTTTACAGTAAAAAAATAGGTTTTTCTTATAGTAGATACTAATATTCTTTCCAAGATATTGAATTTTCGACAATTAGTCGTCATTTTCATTGATTTAGCGTCATTTTTATCCATTTGGCGAGAGTTTCGTTAATTTGGCAACATTTCAAAAAGTCGCCAAGTTGGCGACATTCCGCCGAATTCGTCGCCAAAATCTCGCCAAGCGTTATGGACGAAGAAATAAGTTGTTCTTACAGCAGATAAATGACTATTGGCATTCAAATACAAAAGTATTACTCAAAGTATCTTTTTTCATGAATGGAACGAGCTAGATCCACGAAAATGATGTCACCCAATTTATCGCATGGAATTACATATGAAGAGTGAACATGTTTCTCAATAGGAAATTTTTTTTTTCATTCTATATGACTTTTTAATAATTCTTTTGAAAAATGTGTAATATCTCGAGAATGGTTCATGTTAGCGTTCTAAAATTTATGTCAATCGTTTTCTAATGAAAAATTACATAAGAAATGTCTATTTGCGTAACTTTATTAGCGGTTTTGATTTTTTGACGATTTTTTCAAAATTTTATTCGAAAATTTAGGGAGGTTCTGAACATTCGATTACGAATAAAAACAGTAGGCTTCCAGTGTTTACGGATTGTGATTTTTGTACCAAATTTGGTTCGAATCGGTCCATTCGTTCGTCAGTTATCGTCTCCACAGACTCACTGACACACACACACACACACACACACACACATACTTTCACACACACACACACACATACTTTCACACACACACACACAGACATCACTTCAAAAATGTTTGATTCGTGATCAGGGATGCTTGAAACGTGCTCTCCCGTCGAAAACTCGATTTCGAATTTTCGACCCCGTCACAATACTTTCCTTATACATTATGTATATAAGGAAAGTAAAAATATTCAAATCCGTCAAAAATTCAAATTTGAAAACTGTCGAAACAAATAATACTTCATTCAGTAGTATGAAAAAAGTAATTAAAAAAAATTTAAATCGCGAGAATTATTCCCGTTTACCCCTGCAGGCCAGAGAGACCTGCAGAGGTTGTAGACCCCTGCAAGAACCAAAGTTTATAAGCCATTTAAAAAAAAATCTGATGTGGGCAACACATGACTTTCCTTATATAACGTAATGAATTTACCACTTTTACAGTAAAATAAATAGGTTTTTCTTATAGTAGATACTAATATTCTTTCCAAGATATTGAATTTTCGACAATTAGTCGTCATTTCATTGATTTAGCGTCATTTTTATCCATTTGGCGAGATTTTCCTTAATTTGTCAACATTTCAAAAAGTCGCCAAGTTGGCGATATTCCGCCAAAATTCGTCGCCAAAATCTCGCCAAGCATAATGGACAAAGAAGTAAGTTATTCTTACAGCAGATAAATGAATATTGGCGTTCAAATACAAAAGTATTACTCAAAGTATATTTTTTCATGAATGGAACGAGCTAGATCCACGAGAATGATGTCATCCAATATATCGCATGGTATTACTGAAAAGTGAACATGTCTCTCAAGAGGAAATATTTTTTTTTTATTTTATATGACTTTCTGATAATTTTTTTGAAAAATGTGCAATATCTCGAGAACGGTTCATGTTAGCGTTCTAAAATTTATGTCAATCGTTTTCTAATGAAAAATTACATAAGAAATGTCTATATGCGTACCTTTATTAGTGGTTTTGATTTTTTGACTATTTTTTCCAAATTTCATTTGAAAATTTAGGGGTGTTCTTAACATTCGATTGTGTATAAAAACAATAGGCTTCCAGTGTTTACGGATTGTGATTTTTGTACCAAATTTGGATCGAATCGGTCCATTCGTTTGTCAGTTATCGTCTTCACAGGCTCACACACACACACACACACATACTTTCACACACACACACACACACACACACACACATACACACACACACAGACATCACTTCAAAAATGTTTGATTCGTGATCAGGGATGCTTGAAGCGTGCTCTCCCGTCGAAAACTCGATTTCGAATTTTCGACCCCGTCACAATACTTTCCTTATACATTATGTATATAAGGAAAGTAATAAGATTTTCTTATAGTAGATACTAATATTCTTTCCAAGATATTGAATTTTCGACAATTAGTCGTCATTTTCATTGATTTAGCATCATTTTTATCCATTTGGCGGAATTTTCTTTAATTTGGCAACATTTCAAAAAAGTCGCCAAGTTGGCGACATTCCGCCAAATTTGTCGCCAAAATCTCGCCAAGATTTATGCACTAAGAAAAAAGTTATTCTTACAGCAGATAAATGACTATTGGCGTTCTAATGCAAAAGTATTATTCAAAGTATATTTTTTTAGGAATGGAACGAGCTAGATCCACGAGAATGATGTCACTCAATTTATCGCATGGTATTACATATGAAAAGTGAACATGTTTCTCAATAGGAATTTTTTTTTTATGTGACTTTTTCATAATTTTTTTGAAAAATGTACAATATCTCGAGAACGGTTCATGTTAGCGTTCTAAAATTTATGCCAATCGTTTTCTAATGAAAAATTACATAAGAAATGTCTATTTGCGTAACTTTATTAGCGGTTTTGATTTTTTAACGATTTTTTCGAAATTTCATTCGAAAATTTAGGGGGGTTCTGAACATTCGATCGCGTATAAAAACAATAGGCTTCCAGTGTTTACGGATTGTGATTTTTGTACCAAATTTGGTTCGAATCGGTCCATTCGTTCGTCAGTTATCGTCTCCACAGACTCACTGACACACACTCACACACACACACACACACACACACACACACACACACACACACATACACACACACAGACATCACTTCAAAAATGTTTGATTCGTGATCAGGGATGCTTGAAACGTGCTCTCCCGTCGAAAACTCGAATTCGAATTTTCGACCCCGTCACAATACTTTCCTTATACATTATGTATATAAGGAAAGTAATAAAGGTCTAACAGGCATTTTACATTAGAGATCTCCTAATTAGAGTGCATATACAATATAAGTTGAGGACAATGCAAAAGCTATACTTTTAACAGGAGTGTCATTTCAATATTTTTGAGTGAGGAGGGGAACAATAACTGATGAACTAGTATAGGTGATAGGTACCTATTACTTTCCTTATATACATAATGTATAAGGAAAGTATTGTGACGGGGTCGAAAATTCGAATTCGAGTTTTCGACGGGAGAGCACGTTTCAAGCATCCCTGATCACGAATCAAACATTTTTGGAGTGATGTCTGTGTGTGTGTATGTGTGTGTGTGTGTGTGTGTGTGTGTGTGTGTGAAAGTATGTGTGTGTGTGTGTGTGTGTGTCAGTGAGTCTGTGGAGACGATAACTGACGAACGAATGGACCGATTCGAACCAAATTTGGTACAAAAATCACAATCCGTAAACACTGGAAGCCTATTGTTTTTATACGTAATCGAATGTTCAGAACCCCCCTAAATTTTTGACTGAAATTTTGAAAAAATTGTCAAAAACTCAAAACCGCTAATAAAGTTACGCAAATAGACATTTCTTATGTAATTTTTCATTAGAAAACGATTGGCATAAATTTTAGAACGCTAACATGAACCGTTCTTGAGATATTGTACATTTTTCAAAAAAATTATGAAAAAGTCACATAAAAAAAAAAAATCCGATTGAGAAACATGTTCACTTTTCATATGTAATGCCATGCGATAAATTGAGTGACATCATTCTCGTGGATCTAGCTCATTCCATTCATGAAGAAATATACTTTGAATAATACTTTTGTATTTGAACGCCAATAGTCATTTATCTGCTGTAAACTTTTTTCTTAGTGCATAACGCTTGGCGAGATTTTGGCGACGAATTTGGCGGAATGTCGCCAACTTGGCGACTTTTTTGAAATGTTGTCAAATTAATGAAAATCTCGCCAAATGGATAAAAATGATGCTCAATCAATGAAAATGACGACTCATTGTCGAAAATTCAATATCTTGGAAAGAATATTAGTATCTACTATAAGAAAAACCTATTTTTTTACTGTAAAAGTAGTAAATTCATTACATTATATAAGGAAAGTCATGTGTTGCCCACATCAGATTTTTTCTTAATGGCACTATCCCATCTAAAGTTTGTGAACCTCTGAATAAAGGGATTGCTTTAATTTGAACATAGGTGTGTGTGTGTGTGTGGGGGGGGGGGGGGGGGGTAATATCGCCGAAGGAATTTTCAGACTCTTATATAGCAAATGCGCTAGTCTCTTTATTATCCCCTGTTTTACAAGTTGTTGACCTTTTTCCATATACTGTTTATGCAGCCTAGGCTCCCGGACTCCTATGTAATGAACCCTTTTGACACCTCCATTGTCGGGGGTCCAGGTGGAAACACTTCGCTTTTTTCTTAGTTTAGGCTTTTCAAGGCTAGTTTAGGCTAGTTAGTATAGTTTATGCTAGTTAGGCTAGTTTAGGCTAGTTTGGGCTAGTTTTGGGTAGTTAGACTAGTTTAGACAAGTTTAAGCTTTTATAGGCTTTTCTAAATTTAGGTTTCTTTAGGCTTTCCTAGTTTAGGTTAGTTTTAAGCCTAGTATTTTAACGCAAATATGGTACAGTTTTCGAAGAAAGCCCCCCCCCCCCTTCACACCATGGGTGGCATTCTTCCTTGACACCATTGCCGTGCCTGGTCCTTGCTATTAACCCCCCCTCCCCTTTCTTTTCCGGATATTCATATCAATGTTAAGGATGTGCTAACATGAACCGCAACCGTGTTATCTGATTTGAAACTAGGAGGTAACGAATTCATAGCCGAAACATGCCAACTTCGCTTATAACAAGTTTAATAAATCTGAAAATTTTAACAAAAGTTAGCAAGTCTAAAATCATTGGGCCCCCTGATTGACCTGTGGCACAAAATCTGCCCCACAGTAAACATGCCACTGTTCTATTTCTTGAGAATATTTTTCCGTATTTTATTAGGACTCTGACTCGAATCCGTAATTCAAGTAATCCGAACCCGGTATGAATGCAGAAAGTGACGTTCCAGACGGTCTGGATTAAATGGGATATTGTAAGATGCATTTCAGCATTCCTCATTGCAAACTCTTACTTTGAAAAACCGCTTTTCATTGGTCGACTGAATTTCGCCAATCGGCGGCGGGAAACCAGCGAGAGCAACGCCTGGCTCATGACAAATTATTAGCCAATCGGCGATTTGCGAGACAATTGCGTCATGTTGCGGCCCATGCGCTCGCTTACAGATAATGGGAAATTTAATATGGCAGGTGTAAACTTTATCGCCGTCTTTGGCGTATTGCTCAGCTTTAGTTGTATTAGAATCTTTGCATTATGAGCATCATGCAAAAAATCGTTCTTCGTCTTTTAAAAAAGAATATAATCATTACATTTTCTGATTTTATGTATTTATTTTTATTTTCCCTATGCATAGTTTGTCTAAGGAAAGTGTGGTGAGCGGGTCACGGGCGTAGCCAGGATTTAATTTCGAGGGGGGGGGGGGGGGGGGGGCATTTTTTTGGTTGTCTAAAAATTGAAATTTTCAGCAGTGAAAATTAATTATATGCATTTTTGCTGCCCAGTAGCTGAAAAAAATATATATAATTATTACTTGTTGTAGTTTAATTGGGAAAAATTGATTGGGATTGATTTCGGGAGGGGGGGGGGGGGGTCCTAAGATCACCCATCTGCCTGCGCCCTTGAAGAGGGTCGAAAATGTTAATTCGAATTTTAGAGAGCATATTTTAACACGTTTTTGACATAATGACTGTGTATGTATGTTAGTGTGTACGTTAATGTGTTTGTTAGTGTGTACGTATGTATGGTAATGTGCACGTATGTATGTTAGTGTGTGTGTTGGTGTGTGTGTATGTATGTTAGTGTGTATTTTACGGTGTGTGTCTGTGAACGCAATATCTCACGAACAAATGAAACGTTTCGAGAATAATTGTGTACGATTATTGCAATCACAGGTTAGTTTTAAACATGATCAAATATTTGGAAAAGACGCCTTCAATTTTCGAACAAATTTTCGAAAAAAAGTCATTAAAAAATCAGAACCTTCACTAATGATATATAAATATTCAATTCAGACGTAATTTTAATTTAAAAATGAATGATGTAAACTTTCGAACGCTAGCATGAATCGTTCTCGAGATATTGAACGATTTGCCAATATTTAAAAAAAAAAAATCTTTAAAAAAATCAGGACCTTTAATACTGTAAAATAAACAATCATTTCACGCGTACTTTTTTATTATAAAACAGATGACTTAAACTTTAGAATGCTAACATGAACCATCTAGAAATATTACACGTTTTTGTAATAAATTTATCAAAAAATTTACATAAAATTAAAAAGTATTTTTTTTTCATCAAATATGTTTAAGTCTGTTAACATTATTCTTGTACGGATACTTTTTGTAATAGTTTTATATTTTAACGCCAAAAAATTCGCCGATAGTCATTTATTTCACAGGATATTAATAAAATGACAATTGCAGTTTGATGATGATTTTGCATTTGAGTGTAAGTCATGGTGTTTGGACTCTTATTGCAAAAGCGTCCAATTTCAATTCAATTGGTATCAAGTTTGACAATATACCCCCCCCCCGGATGTAACTTGCCCCTCCCCTCTCCCAGTCAGGGGGGGGGGTGCTATTAACGTTACAAACACGAAAACTGTAAGAAAATTATAAAATATTTTATAGTTTTTACTTCTATAGCAATATATTTAAGTTCAAATTAAGTTCAAACCTCGTTTTATTGCACTTTGAAATTTGCAGTCAGAATGTTAAATTCATAAATATAACATAATTCTAAAATTTGGAGCGAAAAAAGAAAAACAATATATCTTATAATTTGCCCATAACAATATTTTCGAGTTTAAAATGAGTTAACATTCATTTTACTACACATTGAATTTTGCAGACAAATAGAAAATTCAAGAGAAAAACGGAATAGGAATACAGCTTATAAATTTGCATGACTGTTATAGAAAAATATATTTTCCTGTTTTATATCAAGTTTCTAAAAGATGAAAAGTATTGGAATTCCTTTGGAAGAGTTTGTATTAAAATCGCCGAATTCGTGATCAAACATTAATGTCAAGATCAAACAATATATTTAAGTTTAAAATATATATATATATAAATATTTTTAAAAGTTACAGATATTTGTCTGGATACAGTTAATAATGACTGCAAAAAAACGAGGTTTTTAAAATTACCAAAAGTTTCGTCCGATAGTTTCTCAAAAGTAAATAAAATTTGAAATGATATTTTCTGAATTTTCTTTTCATAAGTTCAAGTATCCATCATCAACTACATTTGATGATGGATGTCTGTGAGGTTAAATTGCTCTGGCGCAATTGGATAAAACCCTTGCCTAACAGGGCAAACAAACCGTATATTTTATGTAAGTCAGGTGATACTTTAACCAATGAGATACTAAGAGGTTTATATTTCCATCTTTATTTGAAGTGGGCCCCATGTTAATAATGAAGTGGGCCCCATGATAAATTTTACCCAATACTGCTCCTCAACCCACTACGAAAACCACCTGTTTTATGCTTTTCCAACTGAAAGTTTCAGAGGAATCAGCTGTCCATAATGGAGAGTAATGTTCCTGATAGTTTCGGATAATATATATATATATATAATATATATATATTATCCGAAATGAAGCTGGAAATTTTATGAACGTCTGTAATTTCTTATCAGTTTGCCGAAATTATCAACAAAGCAACTGAAAAAAATGATCAAAGGTTGCAGAATGTTTTACAAGGGAAGGGGGGGGGGAGGGACTTATTGAATGTCGCGAAAAAGTGTAACCCACTCTCGCCGTTACTTCTCGCAAAGGAAAAGGGAGATATATATAATGTATATAGTGTTAGATAAAGGAATATACACAGCGCCAGAAGTAATATGAACAGTTGTAGCCACGTCTTTCCCCGCACTAAGTAAAGTGGGCAAACTTGGGAATTGCATGTCACGAAAAAGTGCAACCTGCTCTCGCCGTTACTGCTCGTAAATGAAAAAGGAGAAAACGTTGATGCACATAGCGTTAGATAGAGAACAGAACACAGCGTCAAAAGATATATGAGCAGTTATTGCCACGTCTTTATGGTAAGGAAGGCAAATTTGGGAATTGAATGGCATGAAAATGTGTAACACACTCTCGCTGTTACTGCTGGCAAATGAAAAGGGAGAGAGAGAGAGAGAGAGAGATGGTGCTTATAGTGTACTGTCCGTGTAAGAGTCCACCGAATCTACAGAGTGCCGTGATTTACAAAATCAATCATAGGCCGTCCGACTCATCCAGAGGACTTGAGCAACTATTTGGACGACCGGCAGAGTGCCGTGATTTGTCGGGGAAAAAAAGAAGAAGAAAAAAAGCATACACACAACCATGTTTCATTTCATGCACCAACCAGACGTAGATACGTAAATATATGCAGCGTAGCAAAGTTCTGCTCCTTATTTATTTTTATGCCCCTCAACAGTTATGGCTGTAAAACTGTCCAAATTATTTTAAAATGCCTTATATAATACTTTTTCTTAAAAATCTTACTTTCAATAATTTTCAACAAAATCAATCCTTTTATATGATGAAAGCCAGGAGTACAACTTAAGCAACATTCAAATTTCGTATCATTTATAATTATAAACTTCAGGCTGTTTCAAAATTCACGCCAACTTCGCCAAAAGAAACAGTAACCCCAATCCGCATCCCGAATCTGACAAAATGTTTGCTTATACGGCTGGTTCATTGGGAAAAAACAGATACATGCCCCGAACGACAATTCCAATTTTACCACCACAAGGATTGGGAGGGTCAAAGAGGGCGCCACCAGACCGAACAGAGAGCAGCTGATTTTATCGGCCAGCCTCCCCTCCCCCACCTGTACTCCACATTAGAGTTTTACCGCTCCACATTTGGTGTATTTCAGACATGCCGGTGGTTGGACTGACACTAGAAATGTCACGAATTAGAGATTGCCTGTTTGATGTTGTAGATATTTGGAGTAAAATGCGAATGTGATTTGACGGTAAGAGAACTTTCAAATGTAATAGATAAGCAATGTACTTTTATCGTCAAACATATTGAGAGGGAAAATTTAGAGAATGGATATAAATGTTTACAAACTTTAGATCAAATCATATAACTCCAGAGATTATGAATCACAAATAAATTGCCATTCGAATTTTTTTCTTCTTTCTACTGAAACTTGTTCAAATGCATAAACGTATTACAGAAATATTTAAGACTTTTTACATCTTTTTCATCAAAAGAAAGAAGAATTTGTTTCATATATAATTTCAAAAGAACTTAAAATTGAAATAATATTAAGGAAAAGTAAATAAATACTGTAGAAACTGAGTATTGGAAATGAAGAACTTTAAAACAAATTATCTTACGGAATAGTTTTGAAAGAAATCGTCTGCCAGCAAATATGCAGAAACTGAACTTTAGAACTGAGAAATTTGAGACGAATTATCTTCTGAAAGAATTTAAATAATTTGAATATAAATTGTCTGCACGTAAATATTGCGGAAGCTGAACTGAATTGAGAAATTTGAAATATCTTCTGGAAGGCGATTTTTTAAAAAAAATTTGTAGTTATAAAGCAAGAATTATTGTTTCACTACGCCAATTCTATGCAACATATAATATGTAACGAAAAGTACGTTCTATTACTTTATATTCTCTTTACTGTCAGTTACTTTCACTAAGAATTTAAATTTTCCAAACTCCAATCTTTTCTATTGAAAACCTTTGATTCAGTTATTCAGTGCAAGAATTTTTTTTTACGCAACTGAAAAGACAAAATAATTGAAGACACCTGTAGGATATGTTAATATTTGTATAGCCAACAGAAGTTTTAGGGCATGTGGCAAGGAATTTAATTTTATTGCTTCAATTTTAATATCGATTTATTTTGCAAGGAAACCAGCATGATAGGTTATTCTAATATAAAATAATGACCCATCTATAAAAATCAGCCCGTATCAAATATATATTATAGAATGACAAAAGGCTATTTTTAATATAAGTTAGAAATATTTGCATAGTATAAAACTTTTAAATTATAACTGTATAGTAAATTTCAAATTTCTCAATTTCATATTTGATTGAAACAGAAATTAGTTATTGAAATTATATTATTTGTAAGGAGTCTTTTACAGTATCATTAAACTGAAAAATTTATTTCACCTGTGAATCTCTAACTACCGACTTTATTTGATATATAAAACAATCAATTTCTTGTTTCAAAGATTTTACATTACTTCATTTTGATATATATATATATATATATATAACCTGATTCGATGACTGATTTGAAACTTATAATATGAAGTAATTTTGCATATAGAAAAATAGTAAATAAAGAAAATATTACTTATATAAAAACCCTTAAACTAAGACTGTGAAATTATAAAAATGCACCTTTGACATACAATAGAAGAATGTGAAGCATAATGTAAGCAGTTCTTTAGCATAGTAATAACTTCGGTGAAATCTGACATCAAAAATATAATTTCTGGAATTCTTGATGATTAGTAAAACTGCATAGAGAGTAAAGATTAAATAAAAAAAAATTCAGAGTTAAACCTCTGAGTTAAAAGTTTTATTAACATAAATGCAATTCAATTGAAGTATCTATAGCATAATATAACACATCTCTTAAACGTGGTCGTTCTACTTCCTGGAAACTTTTCGAAACTTTCATTTCCCGCCATCATGATATTTTAGAGCTGACCACTCATTCTATTCTCTAAGTAATAACTTTGATGAAATTTAACTTCAAAACCTGATTTCTGAAATTCTGAATACAAAACAAAATGCAAAAGCTAAAAATGGCGCAATATTATTCAAGATGGATTTAACCAATGCCCGATCTTTAATGTTCTAAAAAATATATAATTGTCCGATGAAAAACTCATTTTTGCTTTTCCTCCACTGTCCAGAAATCATATTCCTCGGTCTCCAAAAACACTGATCGCGTTTCTCACACGTGATTGTTCAATTTAGAATTTCTATTTTTAAACTTCCATTTCCCGCCATCGTGATGTTCTACAGTCCACCAGTCAGTCATTTCCTGAACTGTGGTAGATGGTAGCTCCTGCACCAAGGACCCACTACATGGTGGACTCGGGGCCCTTAGTGAAGCGGCTAGAGCCCTCGATGTCCGCAAGGGCCAAGGATTTCTCTATAGACTCGCTCATTTCCAGGACTCAGATGACCTACAGTGACGACAGTTGTAATGAAAGTTGCTGCTCTGACGACCTTCTTTCGTCGCCAGTGGAAGAAGAGCCGGTGCTGTCACCACTCGGTAAGTTGCTTAGTTTAAAATAAAATACATCAGTATCAAAGAGGGGGTTTGGAACAACGTATTTATTTCTCTTTTTTTTAGATAATATGCCCAAAATATTATAAATTTGAAAAGAAAATTCAAGAAAAAGGCATTCGAATGTCACAAATATTGTGTTAATTCGATATTTGCAATTGAAAAAAAATCTGATGTGAGCAGCACATGACTTTCCCTGCAGACCACTCGGTAATTCGTCGAATGTGTAATTATATACACATTCTCTTTATTTTAATTAAATTTAATTCACTATTAATTCAATTTTCGTTCTCATTTGGTAACTGGACTCATTTTCAAAGGTGGCGTAGAGAAAAAACGAAAAAACAAAAATATCTCGAGAACGGCTAGTCCTAGTGTAATGGGATTGGTCTTATTACTTTCTTCGTCAAAAATTACGTATAAAACAAGCATGTAAAGCATTTAATGGATATATTTCAGCATACGTAGTTTTTTATTTTAGATTTTGTCGATTTCTGCTGGTCATTTTGCAAAAAAAGGCAGGTTATTTTTTTTTCGAATCATACCAAAATCTAATCAGCACCAGGGTGACCCACAAGCGATTTATCTACCAAATTTTGTGAAATTCGGTCCATTAGATTTTCAGCTAGAGTGGATACAGGCTTTTGCGGGCCATTTCGCAAAAAAAGGCGGGTTCTTTTAACCCGAATCGTACCCAAAACTAATCAGCACCAGATTCGCCCACAAGTGACTTACCCACCAAATTTTATGAAGTTCGGTCCATTAGTTTTTTAGTTAGAGTGGATACAAAATCTACACAGACAGACAGACAGATACACAGAGAGACACACAGACACACAGACATTCAGACAGAAACACACACAAACGTCAAGCTAAAAATAGTGTTTTCGTATTCTAGAGGTCTCGAAACGCGTGGATCCGTCGAATACTCGAGTTGTGATTTTCGGCATGATTAAAATACTTTCCCTATACATTACCATGTATTACAGGGAAAGTAAAAATGTAAAAAGGGAAAGTAAAAAGTAAAACTCTTTACTTTTAATATAACTGCAATTGATTACAAAGAATAGATTTTTTTTCTATAGCAAAAGCATAGATTATAAAAAAAAATAGAGAAAATTCGTTGTTTAAAAAAAACTGAATCAAATAATCTCTTCATCAGAAAAATAAGATTTTTTGCCCCAACCCCTAAATAAGTCTACATTTATTTTGATAACTTTATAAACAACTCTTATCTTAGCAGGGAATTGCTTCACCAATCTCCTATTGTACAGTAGACGATATAAACCACTGAGCTACTGAGTCTGTTTTCTTTCTTTCTATATTTGAAGTGACTGTTTTCATCAAAA
Source organism: Amaurobius ferox (assembly GCA_951213105.1). Lineage (NCBI taxonomy): Eukaryota > Metazoa > Arthropoda > Arachnida > Araneae > Amaurobiidae > Amaurobius > Amaurobius ferox. Next base: position 25,193,594 of record OX578152.1, read on the forward strand.
TATTTTTATTATTATTTTCTTATTAGTTTTCCCTTTATAATAAGCACGTGATAATTATATAATTATCAACCTTCTAAAATTAATATCGCCCTAAGCATTAAGCATGGGTATAGCCAGCCTCTTAAAAAGGGGGGTAGCGATGATCAAATGCGTAATTTATAATGGAATTATATCGTTAACCCATGTATTAATATAACCAATGGGGGAGGGAGTTAAGACCTCACTTAGCGCAAACCATTATCTCTCAATCTGAATGGCTTGAATTTCAAGCAATATTTTATATCATATTTTCCCCCAAATCCACAGAGAATGGATTTTCAAAGACTTGCAATTATAATTCCATGCAAATATTGGCAATCCCGAATCGGTTTCAATATGTTGAAGTTCATTCAGTCGTAAACAACCATTGACAGCAACTGAAATAAATACGTACGGCTCAAACTGCTGCTAAAGTAATAAAAATAAAATAACTTCGTTAACAGCAGCATACAACACAAAACAAATAACGGCAGACTGGTTTCGAAGGCAAAAGGCAGCCCTCCTCAGGACACACGAGCAGTTACATTTCACAAGGAAGCTAAAATGATTTTAAAAGCCGACTACGTTGCAAATGTAGTTTTTCAAACTTATTAAAATTTAAAGAAATCGTTGCAAATGATGCAGAAAACTTATCAAATAATCAAGTGCTTTGACATCTTTGTTGGACGCGCACTTTTCTCTTTGGTATTTTACTGCTCATTCATTCATTGTGTTCTTCAATGTAAAAAATTACACATGAGGTTACTAGAAAATTTTCAGGAAACTGGGATTCCATAAAATGTTCTAGTAATATTTCACGGATTTTCTTAATATCTTCTAGATAAAAGCACTACTAAAAATGTTCGTGGACTGTCACTAGAAAATTATATGAAATCCCAGTTTTCTATAAATTTTCTAGTCCTGGCATGTATTCTTTTCACATTGTACCTCTTGCCCCTTCCTCCTTGGCTTTTTTTTATCTCTTTTTAATTTCCCTACAATAATGATAAATGATAATGTATAGGGAAAGTGTTGAAATCATGCCGAAAATCGCAATTCGAATTTTCGACGAATCTACACGATTTGTCACCTGTAAAACACGAAAAAACTATTTTTAGTGTGACGTCTCTCTCTCTCTCTCTCTCTCTCTCTGTGTGTGTGTGTGCAGAGTTTGTGTCCACTCTTGCTCAAAAACTCTAATAATATTTCATAAAATTTTGTAAGTAAGGCACTTGTAGTTTACTCTGGTTTTGACTAGATTTTGGTTCGATTTGGGGAAAAATAACCTGTCTTCTTTTATTTATTTTTTTTTTTTTGCGAAATGGTCAACAAAAACTGCTGTATCAACTCTAGCTGATAAACTAATATACCACAAAATTTGGTAAATAAGACACTTATGGGTTACTCTGGTGCTAATTAGATTTTTGCATGATTTGGGGGAAAAAACAGTTTTTCTTTTTTTTTTCTTTTACTTTTTTTTTGTGTGTGTGCAAAATAGCCCGCAATAAACGTTAAAATCTAAAATAAAAGACTACATATATACTCAAATATATCAATTAAATGCGTGTTTTACAAGTAACTTTTGACGATGAAAGTAATAAGACAAACCCCATTACTCTAAACCTAGCCGTTCTCTAGATATTTTATTTTTTTTGCATTTTCGCTAAGCTACCTTTGAAAATCAGTTCAGTTACCAAATGAAAACGAAAATTGAATTAAAAGTGCAAATTCGGTGCCATTTTAAATAATTATGGGCGTTATTTCGTGCATTTAAACTGAATTTAATGAATTATTAAGGAAATATAAAGAGAACGTGAATATGAGTCTGCAGGGAAAGTCGTGTGCTGCTCACATCAGATTTTTTAATTTTAAAATTGATTTTAATGTTTTCCCCAAAATCTAAGTTTTATATCAAATTGCATGCATTACTTGCTTATGTTAAGAATAACAAATGAGCTTAGAAAAGTGTGAAATTGTTTATACAAGTTAAATGAAAAGTAAATAAAAAAAAATAATTTGAAGTTTCATGTTTAAGTCAATGCGAACAATGAGGCTATGTTATTGACTATAAACTAGTGAATAGTACTCTACCGCGTAAAGTAGACAAGAAAGATCAATCATGCATAAAGCATTGATTATGAAACACTTTCCAACTTCAATTTAATTTTATTTAAACATCTCTAAAATGCGATACATTCCTCGGTAATATTTTTAAAATTGTCACAATACTACATTTATTTATTATATTTGAAAACGTCATCGAAGAAAATGAATTTCATTCAAATGACGGCATTGAAATATAAACTGCCTGGTTTAAACATCTCTAAAATGCGATACATTCCTCGATAATATTTTTAAAATTATCATAACGCTACAATAATTTGTTATATTTGAAAACTTCATCGAAAACAAATGAACTTTATTCAAATGACGTCTTCGAATTATATAAATCGCCTCTATATAAAAGCAGCTTTTCAATCATGAACACTTTTCTAATCGTTTCATTCATCATAATACTATAATAATTTATTTTATTTAAAAATTTGAAAAATTGTTATCTACCATATTTATTATAAAATGTGAAACCTTTCTCATATGTAAAATAATTAAACTCTTGGAAAGATATTTAATATATAATATATCTCGTTTTTCTTTCTGGAGGATATAACGAGAGTCAGAATTTAATTGAATTTGTTTTTCTCCCTATATTACATAATTTTTATTTAAAAAACTACCTAACATATTTTACTGAAATTTTTTTTTATATATTTTATGGGATAATTTGAATATTTCCTAAAATTTTCGAAGCAATTTGTGAATTTTAAATTTGCTTAAAAAATGTTTGAAAAATTAGGTCCCATAGGGTTCAATGTATTTCATTCTTTTAACCCGGGCTCAATCCAAAACTAATTGGGTGATATTATTAATTTATATTCCCATAGGTCCCACAGATCGTCTGAAAAACATACTAAAATTTCATTTTGATAAAGTCGTTTTTACAGCAGTTATCGTGCGAACGGATAGACAGACAGACAGAATGAACAAAGTCATAAACACATTCAACTGTGTTGTAAAGTGTTAAAAATAGATGTTACGGATGTTGAAAGCATCTTGTAGCCGAACCCTGTATGTCCGAACTGGCCAGCCAACGCTCTACGTTGAGCTACTGGGACGAAATTGCAAGCTCTTATCGTCGATGTGGACTCTGCAATGTTTGGGTCGTTTGATATCTGCAGTGAAATTATCACGCCGCGGAACCCCTGGAACACTGTCGCGGATCCCCAAGGTTCCGCGAAGCATACTTTGAAAAACGTTGCTCTAGTACAATCGGTTTATGAGATATTTAAGATTTTGGAATTTTGAGGAGCTGAGATTGTTTCAAGATGCATTAAGTTGTCTATTGAAAAAGAATACTTATTAACAAGAAAGATCAATCATGCATAAGCATTGATTATGAAATACTTTCCAACTGAAATGCAATTTTATTTAAAAATTTCTAAAATGTGATACATTCAGTGGTGATATCTCTTTTACATTATCACAGTACTACAGTAATTTATTATACTTAAATATTTAAAACTGTATCGAAATATAAATCATCTGATTCTCTATGCAAAATCAATGAATATTTCATTCATATAACTTGTATTCCAGACTCCAGAGCTAAATAACTTTGTGTGAAAAAAAATTCAGCAATTCTTATGTAACTCACCTTACAATCGCTTCAGATGTTTGCATTCTGCATAAGTTATAATTAGGCTTCGTTGAAGAAATAATAAAAGTTTAGGGATCATTTAAAATCACAACTATTGTAATTGCGTAGGCACAGAATTTAGATACGCAGATAATACACAGATACACAGATAATATATGTGTGTGTGTGTATTCAAAGTATTGGAATCGTGCCGAAGATCGGAACTTGAATTTTCCAAGGATCTACACGTTTTGAGACTTCTAGAACACGAAAATACTATTTTTAGAAAGACGTCTGTGTGTGTAAGGGTATATCTGTGTATGTTTCTGTGTGTCTGTGAGGATATTACATCCACTCTAATTGAAAAACTAATGGACCGAATGTCATAAAATTTGGTAGGTATGTTTTTTGTGGGAAATCCTGATGTTCATTAGATTATAGTACGATTCGTAATAAAAGAATCTGCCTTCTTTGCGAAATGGCCGGCAGAAATTGCCTTTATCCACTCTAGCTAAAAACTAATGGAACAAATTTAACAAAATTTGTTGTATAATATTACAATAACCTACAAGTGATTTGTATACCAAATTTCACAAAATTTGGTATATAAATCATTTGTAGGTTATTCTAGTACGATTCGGGAAAAAGGAACGGGCTATTTTTGCGAAATGGCCCGCAAAAATCGTTAAATATAAAAATAAAAGACTACGTGTGCTCAATTATATCAATTAAATTCCTATTTTATACGTGATTTTTGACAACAAAAAGAATAAGACTAACCCCATTACTCTAGGACTAGCCGTTCTTGAGATATTCTATTTTTTTCGCATTTTCGCTTCGCCACCTTTGACAATAAGTTCAGCTATCAAATGAGAACCAAATTTAAGTTTAACGTGCAAATTCAATGTCATTTAAAATACTTATGGCTGTTATTTTGTGCAGATAAACTCAAATTATTATTGAAGAAATAAAGAGAACGTTAATATGAGTCTGCAGGAAAAGACATGTGCTGCCCACATCAGAATTTTTAACAATATTACAACAATGATTTATAGAAGTGAACGGGGATTATTTGCAGGCCATTTCGAAAAAAATGTAGGAACCATATTTAAATATCCACCAAATTTTTGTAGAATAAAATGTTCAACAAATTTAAATTGTATACCAAATTTTAACTCTCTAGGACGAAGGAAAGTGCATTAAAAATGCCATCAAATATGTATATTATGAAGAGTTATATAAAATTTAAAAAAAATTGGAAAAATTGTTATCTACCAAATTTATTTTAAAATGTGAAGCTTCTCTCATATACAAAATATTAAACTCTTGGAAAGATATTTATTATATAGTATATCTCTCTTTTCTTTCTGGAGGATATCTCAAAAGTCAGAATTTAATTGAATTTGTTTTTCTCCCTATATTAAATAATGTTTAATTAAATAACTACCTAATATATTTTACTGAAATTTTTTTTTTATATTTTATGGGATAATGTGAATATTTCCTAAAAATTTTGAAGCAATTTGTGAATTTTAAATTTGCTTAAAAAATGTTTGAAAAATTAGGTCCCATAGGGTTCAATGTATTTCATTTTTTCAACCCAGGTTCAATAAAAAACTAATTGGGTGATATTATTTATTTATATTCCCATAGGTCCCACAGACCGTCTGAACAACATACTAAAGTTTCATTTTGATAAAGTCATTTTTACGGCAGTTATCGTGCTAACGGACAGACAGACAGACAGAATGAACAAAGTCATAAACACTTTTCAACTATGTTGTAAAGTGTTAAAAATGCAGACTGGATATAATATCAAATAAATATCCGTGTCAGTCTGAGCATTAAAGCTCAATTTAATGGATTGTGAATTTGAGTCTGTAGGGAAGATCATGTGCTGATCACATCAAGTTTTTTTTTTTCTTCTCTCGGCGTTAGCAACCTCCTTTCCCAATTTCAGTCACGTTTGCTGTTCTTGAACCGGTCACCGATCTAGTTCTCATCACTGAAGATAGCTGCTTGTATGTCCCGACGAAGAAAGTTGTTTCGTGTCTTCGAAACCGGTTGACATTATTTGCTTTATGTTGCATGCTGTTTTGAAAGAAGTGGTATTAGAATCGAAAATTCATCAGAGTTTGTAAGACTTTTCATTTAATAAACGTCCTGTTGATTTTAATCGAAGGATCTTGTGCATCATAAGAGCATATTTAAAGCTTATTATGCCCACACAGCGGGTGAAAGGCGTTTTGAGGGAGAATCAAAGGAGATGATTTATGGTGTAGTAAAAGAGTTTATTTAGGGTGTATCAAAAGAACTTGTTTCAGGCGTGTCAAAGGAGCATACTTATGTCGTAGCAAAAGAGCATGTTTAGGGTGTATCAAAAGAACTTATTTAGGGCGTATCAAAAGAGCGTATTTAGGGCTAATTATAAGAAACTAATTTAGTGTGTATCAAGAGGCGCATCAAAAGAGCTTATATACCCGCATAGAAGGCAAAAGACGTGTTTAGGGCGCAATATGCAGTCGTATTACGGAGCAGCATTCAATGTACCCAGTGGGGCGCGACAGCTCAGTGGTTAGCGCGCGGGGATTGCATTCGGACAACCGGAGTTCGATTCCCGGCACTACCCAAACTGTTCTCGTGTTCACGCGGATTACGAGCATGTTGAATATGTGAGTCCGTAATTCCTTCCGAGAGTGGGATGGTAGGGAAAAGAGGGTATAGTCCCTGCTGATACCGCCCCCACTGGGTTCCGGACTAAATTGGGTGGCACTTCCCAACCGTCTAAACAGATACCTTACACCTTCGGGTACGCATTATAGGTAGTGTATGTATATAGAAGTGTGTTCTATATACATGTACTACCTATGATGCTTTATGCTTAATACCTATTTCAGTCATAAGGTATAGACGTAGCAAGGAAAGATTCAACCCACCCTCTTTCTTGTGGAAAAATTGCATTAATTCAACCCTCACCCCTTCGAAGCCAATGGCCCTACCGTGCTGAAAACACCGGTTCTCGTTAGATCTCCGAAGTCAAGCAGCATCGGGCGCGGTTAGTACATCGGTGGGTGACCACCTGGGAACACCGCGTGCTGTTGGCACATTTCGGGCGCGGTTGCCCGGTGGTTTGCGCGCTGGATTTGCACGCTGCCACAACTGCCGCCGTGTTCATGCGGAGTACGATCACGTTAAACATGTGGGTCCGTAAGTCCTTCCGAGAGGTTGGTGGTAGGGGCAAGAGGGTACGGTCCCTGTGGATGCCTCCCCCACTGAGTTCCGGTCTAAATTGGGTGGCACTTTCCGGCTGTCCAAACAGTTACCTTACACCTTTCTGGTAGGTCGGGCGGTCTGGGTCTCAACAACTACAACAACAACAACACCCTTTAGAGGTGGGCCACCCGGGAGGGGGAAGACACATAACAAAGTATAAAATGCTTTGAGCTTGAAATATATTTCGTTAGGTCGGACGGTCTGTGTCTCAACAACAGCCCTCACCCTTTCTCACTTTTTATATACATTTATATACTTTTTTATTAATACTTTTCATATACTTTATAAAAGTATATTCTTCTTTTTTTTTTTTTTTTTTTGTAAAAGTTTCTATAAAAATGATGTTTTAAACTGGCAACAGCTGTCACGTCAATGGAATCAGTTGGCTGATTTAGTATGCACTATACCCATGATTCCATATGTTTTATACTTATAAAGCATTATATTCATAAGGCATAGGTGTAGCCAGAGAATTGGAGCCTGGGGATACAAACCTCCCCTCTCGTTAGTAAAACAATTGTATAAATTCTCCAATTGTACATTAAAAAACAATATTCATCACTGTAAATACTCCAATCGGCCATATTTCCGCCTTTTCCAAGATCCTGGCTACGCTTATCATTATGGCATAATGTTAAATTACCTTTTACCTTTTCCCAATATTGTCTATACTAACATTATTGTTTCAAGAATTACTCTATTTCTCCATTCTAAAATAATTCCATGAGAATCTTAAATTTTTAATAATTCGAGTTTGAGTCATGGAAAATTATTAAAAGTTTTATCTAATCTTTTTTTTTTTTAATACAGAATGTATCCACACATAACATTTCATAGCAACGCGATTCATCAATCATTCTTCAATTACCGCGTTCGAATCTCTCACACACAATACATACACAGGTGATATTTGTTACCTTACACCTTTCTGGTAGGTCGGACGGTCTGGGTCATCAACAACAGGTGATATCTTTCCAGAAATATTCGAAATATACTCTAGAGGTTTTAAAATGTGATCAATCAAAATCTGGAATTTGTAAATTTTCTGGAAAGCTATACTTTCCCCATATAATAATATGAGCAAGCAGACATTTGGTGGCGTCCAAGACAGATAAAAGAGGGAAGTTTATGTTGGCTTTCAAATAAGAAAATCTTAAAAACGTCTATATACAGTGCAACAAACCCAAATGTTGCATCCTGCTTTAGTGCATTGATCCTTACATGAAAATAATTACATTATCCCGAAAAGTTCAGTATTTTCAAACGAAATGTTCAATATAGTGTAACAAGTCCGAATGTTGCATCCTGTTTTTAGTGCATTGACCCTTATATGAAAATAATTACATCATCCCGAAAAGTTCAGTATTTTCAAAAGAAATGTTCAATATAGTGTAACAAGTCCGAATGTTGCATCCTGTTTTTAGTGCATTGACCCTTATATGAAAATAATTACATCATCCCGAAAAGTTCAGTATTTTCAAAAGAAATGTTCAATATAGTGTAACAAACCCGAATGTTGCATCCTGTTTTCAGTGCATTGACCCTTATATGAAAATAATTACGTCATCCCGAAAAGTTCAGTATTTTTAAAGGAAATAAATGCTCATTATAGTGTAACAAACCCGAATGTTGCATCCAGTTTTTAGTGCATTGACTCATATGAAAATAATTACATCATCCCGAAAAGTTCAGTATTTTCAAAAGAAATGTTCAATATAGTGTAACAAGTCCGAATGTTGCATCCTGTTTTTAGTGCATTGACCCTTATATGAAAATAATTATATCATCTCGAAAAGTTCAGTATTTTCAAAAGAAATGTTCATTATAGTGTAACAAATTTGAATGTTGCATCCTGTTTTCAGTGCATTGACCCTTATATGAAAATAATTACGTCATCCCGAAAAGTTCAGTATTTTCAAAAGAAATGTTCAATATAGTGTAACAAGTCCGAATGTTGCATCCTGTTTTTAGTGCATTGACCCTTATATGAAAATAATTACATCATCCCGAAAAGTTCAGTATTTTCAAAAGAAATGTTCAATATAGTGTAACAAGTCCGAATGTTGCATCCTGTTTTTAGTGCATTGACCCTTATATGAAAATAATTACATCATCCCGAAAAGTTCAGTATTTTCAAAAGAAATGTTCAATATAGTGTAACAAACCCGAATGTTGCATCCTGTTTTCAGTGCATTGACCCTTATATGAAAATAATTGCGTCATCCCGAAAAGTTCAGTATTTTCAAAGGAAATAAATGCTCATTATAGTGTAACAAACCCGAATGTTGCATCCAGTTTTTAGTGCATTGACTCATATGAAAATAATTACATCATCCCGAAAAGTTCAGTATTTTCAAAAGAAATGTTCAATATAGTGTAACAAGTCCGAATGTTGCATCCTGTTTTTAGTGCATTGACCCTTATATGAAAATAATTACATCATCCCGAAAAGTTCAGTATTTTCAAAAGAAATGTTCAATATAGTGTAACAAATTTGAATGTTGCATCCTGTTTTCAGTGCATTGACCCTTATATGAAAATAATTACGTCATCCCGAAAAGTTCAGTATTTTCAAAAGAAATGTTCAATATAGTGTAACAAGTCCGAATGCTGCATCCTGTTTTTAGTGCATTGGCCCTTATATGAAAATAATTACATCATCCCGAAAAGTTCAGTATTTTCAAAAGAAATGTGCAATATAGTGTAACAAGTCCGAATGTTGCATCCCGTTTTTAGTGCATTGACCCTTATATGAAAATAATTACATCATCCCGAAAAGTTCAGTATTTTCAAAAGAAATGTTCAATATAGTGTAACAAACCCGAATGTTGCATCCTGTTTTCAGTGCATTGACCCTTATATGAAAATAATTACGTCATCCCGAAAAGTTCAGTATTTTCAAAAGAAATGTTCAATATAGTGTAACAAATTTGAATGTTGCATCCTGTTTTTAGTGCATTGACCCTTATATGAAAATAATTACATCATCCCGAAAAGTTCAGTATTTTCAAAAGAAATGTTCAATATAGTGTAACAAACCCGAATGTTGCCTCCTGTTTTCAGTGCATTGACCCTTATATGAAAATAATTACGTCATCCCGAAAAGTTCAGTATTTTCAAAAGAAATGTTCAATATAGTGTAACAAGTCCGAATGTTGCATCCTGTTTTTAGTGCATTGACCATTATATGAAAATAATTACATTATCCCGAAAAGTTCAGTATTTTCAAAAGAAATGTTCAATATAGTGTAACAAATTTGAATGTTGCATCCTGTTTTCAGTGCATTGACCCTTATATGAAAATAATTACGTCATCCCGAAAAGTTCAGTATTTTCAAAAGAAATGTTCAATATAGTGTAACAAGTCCGAATGTTGCATCCTGTTTTTAGTGCATTGGCCCTTATATGAAAATAATTACATCATCCCGAAAAGTTCAGTATTTTCAAAAGAAATGTTCAATATAGTGTAACAAGTCCGAATGTTGCATCCCGTTTTTAGTGCATTAACCCTTATATGAAAATAATTACATCATCCCGAAAAGTTCAGTATTTTCAAAAGAAATGTTCAATATAGTGTAACAAATTTGAATGTTGCATCCTGTTTTTAGTGCATTGACCCTTATATGAAAATAATTACATCATCCCGAAAAGTTCAGTATTTTCAAAAGAAATGTTCAATATAGTGTAACAAGTCCGAATGTTGCATCCCGTTTTTAGTGCATTGACCCTTATATGAAAATAATTACATCATCCCGAAAAGTTCAGTATTTTCAAAAGAAATGTTCAATATAGTGTAACAAATTTGAATGTTGCATCCTGTTTTCAGTGCATTGACCCTTATATGAAAATAATTACGTCATCCCGAAAAGTTCAGTATTTTCAAAAGAAATGTTCAATATAGTGTAACAAGTCCGAATGTTGCATCCTGTTTTTAGTGCATTGGCCCTTATATGAAAATAATTACATCATCCCGAAAAGTTCAGTATTTTCAAAAGAAATGTTCAATATAGTGTAACAAGTCCGAATGTTGCATCCCGTTTTTAGTGCATTGACCCTTATATGAAAATAATTACATCATCCCGAAAAGTTCAGTATTTTCAAAAGAAATGTTCAATATAGTGTAACAAATTTGAATGTTGCATCCTGTTTTTAGTGCATTGACCCTTATATGAAAATAATTACATCATCCCGAAAAGTTCAGTATTTTCAAAAGAAATGTTCAATATAGTGTAACAAGTCCGAATGTTGCATCCCGTTTTTAGTGCATTGACCCTTATATGAAAATAATTACATCATCCCGAAAAGTTCAGTATTTTCAAAAGAAATGTTCAATATAGTGTAACAAATTTGAATGTTGCATCCTGTTTTCAGTGCATTGACCCTTATATGAAAATAATTACGTCATTCCGAAAAGTTCAGTATTTTCAAAAGAAATGTTCAATATAGTGTAACAAGTCCGAATGTTGCATCCTGTTTTTAGTGCATTGGCCCTTATATGAAAATAATTACATCATCCCGAAAAGTTCAGTATTTTCAAAAGAAATGTTCAATATAGTGTAACAAGTCCGAATGTTGCATCCCGTTTTTAGTGCATTGACCCTTATATGAAAATAATTACATTATCCCGAAAAGTTCAGTATTTTCAAAAGAAATGTTCAATATAGTGTAACAAATTTGAATGTTGCATCCTGTTTTCAGTGCATTGACCCTTATATGAAAATAATTACGTCATCCCGAAAAGTTCAGTATTTTCAAAAGAAATGTTCAATATAGTGTAACAAGTCCGAATGTTGCATCCTGTTTTTAGTGCATTGGCCCTTATATGAAAATAATTACATCATCCCGAAAAGTTCAGTATTTTCAAAAGAAATGTTCAATATAGTGTAACAAGTCCGAATGTTGCATCCCGTTTTTAGTGCATTAACCCTTATATGAAAATAATTACAACATCCCGAAAAGTTCAGTATTTTCAAAAGAAATGTTCAATATAGTGTAACAAATTTGAATGTTGCATCCTGTTTTTAGTGCATTGACCCTTATATGAAAATAATTACATCATCCCGAAAAGTTCAGTATTTTCAAAAGAAATGTTCAATATAGTGTAACAAGTCCGAATGTTGCATCCCGTTTTTAGTGCATTGACCCTTATATGAAAATAATTACATCATCCCGAAAAGTTCAGTATTTTCAAAAGAAATGTTCAATATAGTGTAACAAATTTGAATGTTGCATCCTGTTTTCAGTGCATTGACCCTTATATGAAAATAATTACGTCATCCCGAAAAGTTCAGTATTTTCAAAAGAAATGTTCAATATAGTGTAACAAGTCCGAATGTTGCATCCTGTTTTTAGTGCATTGGCCCTTATATGAAAATAATTACATCATCCCGAAAAGTTCAGTATTTTCAAAAGAAATGTTCAATATAGTGTAACAAGTCCGAATGTTGCATCCCGTTTTTAGTGCATTGACCCTTATATGAAAATAATTACATCATCCCGAAAAGTTCAGTATTTTCAAAAGAAATGTTCAATATAGTGTAACAAATTTGAATGTTGCATCCTGTTTTTAGTGCATTGACCCTTATATGAAAATAATTACATCATCCCGAAAAGTTCAGTATTTTCAAAAGAAATGTTCAATATAGTGTAACAAGTCCGAATGTTGCATCCCGTTTTTAGTGCATTGACCCTTATATGAAAATAATTACATCATCCCGAAAAGTTCAGTATTTTCAAAAGAAATGTTCAATATAGTGTAACAAATTTGAATGTTGCATCCTGTTTTCAGTGCATTGACCCTTATATGAAAATAATTACGTCATCCCGAAAAGTTCAGTATTTTCAAAGGAAATAAATGCTCATTATAGTGTAACAAACCCGAATGTTGCATCCAGTTTTTAGTGCATTGACTCATATGAAAATAATTACATCATCCCGAAAAGTTCAGTATTTTCAAAAGAAATGTTCAATATAGTGTAACAAGTCCGAATGTTGCATCCTGTTTTTAGTGCATTGACCCTTATATGAAAATAATTACATCATCCCGAAAAGTTCAGTATTTTCAAAAGAAATGTTCAATATAGTGTAACAAATTTGAATGTTGCATCCTGTTTCCAGTGCATTGACCCTTATATGAAAATAATTACGTCATCCCGAAAAGTTCAGTATTTTCAAAAGAAATGTTCAATATAGTGTAACAAGTCCGAATGCTGCATCCTGTTTTTAGTGCATTGGCCCTTATATGAAAATAATTACATCATCCCGAAAAGTTCAGTATTTTCAAAAGAAATGTTCAATATAGTGTAACAAGTCCGAATGTTGCATCCCGTTTTTAGTGCATTGACCCTTATATGAAAATAATTACATCATCCCGAAAAGTTCAGTATTTTCAAAAGAAATGTTCAATATAGTGTAACAAACCCGAATGTTGCATCCTGTTTTCAGTGCATTGACCCTTATATGAAAATAATTACATCATCCCGAAAAGTTCAGTATTTTCAAAAGAAATGTTCAATATAGTGTAACAAATTTGAATGTTGCATCCTGTTTTTAGTGCATTGACCATTATATGAAAATAATTACATCATCCCGAAAAGTTCAGTATTTTCAAAAGAAATGTTCAATATAGTGTAACAAACCCGAATGTTGCCTCCTGTTTTCAGTGCATTGACCCTTATATGAAAATAATTACGTCATCCCGAAAAGTTCAGTATTTTCAAAAGAAATGTTCAATATAGTGTAACAAGTCCGAATGTTGCATCCTGTTTTTAGTGCATTGACCCTTATATGAAAATAATTACATCATCCCGAAAAGTTCAGTATTTTCAAAAGAAATGTTCAATATAGTGTAACAAATTTGAATGTTGCATCCTGTTTTTAGTGCATTGACCATTATATGAAAATAATTACATCATCCCGAAAAGTTCAGTATTTTCAAAAGAAATGTTTAATATAGTGTAACAAATTTGAATGTTGCATCCTGTTTTTAGTGCATTGACCCTTATATGAAAATAATTACATCATCCCGAAAAGTTCAGTATTTTCAAAAGAAATGTTCAATATAGTGTAACAAGTCCGAATGTTGCATCCCGTTTTTAGTGCATTGACCCTTATATGAAAATAATTACATCATCCCGAAAAGTTCAGTATTTTCAAAAGAAATGTTCAATATAGTGTAACAAATTTGAATGTTGCATCCTGTTTTCAGTGCATTGACCCTTATATGAAAATAATTACGTCATCCCGAAAAGTTCAGTATTTTCAAAAGAAATGTTCAATATAGTGTAACAAGTCCGAATGTTGCATCCTGTTTTTAGTGCATTGGCCCTTATATGAAAATAATTACATCATCCCGAAAAGTTCAGTATTTTCAAAAGAAATGTTCAATATAGTGTAACAAGTCCGAATGCTGCATCCCGTTTTTAGTGCATTGACCCTTATATGAAAATAATTACATCATCCCGAAAAGTTCAGTATTTTCAAAAGAAATGTTCAATATAGTGTAACAAACCCGAATGTTGCATCCTGTTTTCAGTGCATTGACCCTTATATGAAAATAATTACGTCATCCCGAAAAGTTCAGTATTTTCAAAAGAAATGTTCAATATAGTGTAACAAATTTGAATGTTGCATCCTGTTTTTAGTGCATTGACCCTTATATGAAAATAATTACATCATCCCGAAAAGTTCAGTATTTTCAAAAGAAATGTTCAATATAGTGTAACAAACCCGAATGTTGCCTCCTGTTTTCAGTGCATTGACCCTTATATGAAAATAATTACGTCATCCCGAAAAGTTCAGTATTTTCAAAAGAAATGTTCAATATAGTGTAACAAGTCCGAATGTTGCATCCTGTTTTTAGTGCATTGACCCTTATATGAAAATAATTACATTATCCCGAAAAGTTCAGTATTTTCAAAAGAAATGTTCAATATAGTGTAACAAATTTGAATGTTGCATCCTGTTTTCAGTGCATTGACCCTTATATGAAAATAATTACGTCATCCCGAAAAGTTCAGTATTTTCAAAAGAAATGTTCAATATAGTGTAACAAGTCCGAATGTTGCATCCTGTTTTTAGTGCATTGGCCCTTATATGAAAATAATTACATCATCCCGAAAAGTTCAGTATTTTCAAAAGAAATGTTCAATATAGTGTAACAAGTCCGAATGTTGCATCCCGTTTTTAGTGCATTAACCCTTATATGAAAATAATTACATCATCCCGAAAAGTTCAGTATTTTCAAAAGAAATGTTCAATATAGTGTAACAAATTTGAATGTTGCATCCTGTTTTTAGTGCATTGACCCTTATATGAAAATAATTACATCATCCCGAAAAGTTCAGTATTTTCAAAAGAAATGTTCAATATAGTGTAACAAGTCCGAATGTTGCATCCCGTTTTTAGTGCATTGACCCTTATATGAAAATAATTACATCATCCCGAAAAGTTCAGTATTTTCAAAAGAAATGTTCAATATAGTGTAACAAATTTAAATGTTGCATCCTGTTTTCAGTGCATTGACCCTTATATGAAAATAATTACGTCATCCCGAAAAGTTCAGTATTTTCAAAAGAAATGTTCAATATAGTGTAACAAGTCCGAATGTTGCATCCCGTTTTTAGTGCATTGACCCTTATATGAAAATAATTACATCATCCCGAACAGTTCAGTATTTTCAAAAGAAATGTTCAATATAGTGTAACAAATTTGAATGTTGCATCCTGTTTTCAGTGCATTGACCCTTATATGAAAATAATTACGTCATCCCGAAAAGTTCAGTATTTTCAAAAGAAATGTTCAATATAGTGTAATAAGTCCGAATGTTGCATCCTGCTTTTAGTGCATTGGCCCTTATATGAAAATAATTACATCATCCCGAAAAGTTCAGTATTTTCAAAAGAAATGTTCAATATAGTGTAACAAGTCCGAATATTGCATCCCGTTTTTAGTGCATTGACCCTTATATGAAAATAATTACATTATCCCGAAAAGTTCAGTATTTTCAAAAGAAATGTTCAATATAGTGTAACAAATTTGAATGTTGCATCCTGTTTTCAGTGCATTGACCCTTATATGAAAATAATTACGTCATCCCGAAAAGTTCAGTATTTTCAAAAGAAATGTTCAATATAGTGTAACAAGTCCGAATG
Source organism: Amaurobius ferox (assembly GCA_951213105.1). NCBI lineage: Eukaryota > Metazoa > Arthropoda > Arachnida > Araneae > Amaurobiidae > Amaurobius > Amaurobius ferox. The sequence continues at coordinate 25,209,731 of OX578152.1, forward strand.
TTGCATCCTGTTTTTAGTGCATTGGCCCTTATATGAAAATAATTACATCATCCCGAAAAGTTCAGTATTTTCAAAAGAAATGTTCAATATAGTGTAACAAGTCCGAATGTTGCATCCCGTTTTTAGTGCATTAACCCTTATATGAAAATAATTACATCATCCCGAAAAGTTCAGTATTTTCAAAAGAAATGTTCAATATAGTGTAACAAATTTGAATGTTGCATCCTGTTTTTAGTGCATTGACCCTTATATGAAAATAATTACATCATCCCGAAAAGTTCAGTATTTTCAAAAGAAATGTTCAATATAGTGTAACAAGTCCGAATGTTGCATCCCGTTTTTAGTGCATTGACCCTTATATGAAAATAATTACATCATCCCGAAAAGTTCAGTATTTTCAAAAGAAATGTTCAATATAGTGTAACAAATTTGAATGTTGCATCCTGTTTTCAGTGCATTGACCCTTATATGAAAATAATTACGTCATCCCGAAAAGTTCAGTATTTTCAAAAGAAATGTTCAATATAGTGTAACAAGTCCGAATGTTGCATCCTGTTTTTAGTGCATTGGCCCTTATATGAAAATAATTACATCATCCCGAAAAGTTCAGTATTTTCAAAAGAAATGTTCAATATAGTGTAACAAGTCCGAATGTTGCATCCCGTTTTTAGTGCATTGACCCTTATATGAAAATAATTACATCATCCCGAAAAGTTCAGTATTTTCAAAAGAAATGTTCAATATAGTGTAACAAATTTGAATGTTGCATCCTGTTTTTAGTGCATTGACCCTTATATGAAAATAATTACATCATCCCGAAAAGTTCAGTATTTTCAAAAGAAATGTTCAATATAGTGTAACAAGTCTGAATGTTGCATCCCGTTTTTAGTGCATTGACCCTTATATGAAAATAATTACATCATCCCGAAAAGTTCAGTATTTTCAAAAGAAATGTTCAATATAGTGTAACAAATTTGAATGTTGCATCCTGTTTTTAGTGCATTGACCCTTATATGAAAATAATTACATAATCCCGAAAAGTTCAGTATTTTCAAAAGAAATGTTCAATATAGTGTAACAAACCCGAATGTTGCCTCCTGTTTTCAGTGCATTGACCCTTATATGAAAATAATTACGTCATCCCGAAAAGTTCAGTATTTTCAAAAGAAATGTTCAATATAGTGTAACAAGTCCGAATGTTGCATCCTGTTTTTAGTGCATTGACCCTTATATGAAAATAATTACATCATCCCGAAAAGTTCAGTATTTTCAAAAGAAATGTTCAATATAGTGTAACAAATTTGAATGTTGCATCCTGTTTTCAGTGCATTGACCCTTATATGAAAATAATTACGTCATCCCGAAAAGTTCAGTATTTTCAAAAGAAATGTTCAATATAGTGTAACAAGTCCGAATGTTGCATCCTGTTTTTAGTTCATTGGCCCTTATATGAAAATAATTACATCATCCCGAAAAGTTCAGTATTTTCAAAAGAAATGTTCAATATAGTGTAACAAGTCCGAATGTTGCATCCCGTTTTTAGTGCATTGACCCTTATATGAAAATAATTACATCATCCCGAAAAGTTCAGTATTTTCAAAAGAAATGTTCAATATAGTGTAACAAACCCGAATGTTGCATCCTGTTTTCAGTGCATTGACCCTTATATGAAAATAATTACGTCATCCCGAAAACTTCAGTATTTTCAAAGGAAATAAATGCTCATTATAGTGTAACAAACCCGAATGTTGCATCCAGTTTTTAGTGCATTGACTCATATGAAAATAATTACATCATCCCGAAAAGTTCAGTATTTTCAAAAGAAATGTTCAATATAGTGTAACAAGTCCGAATGTTGCATCCTGTTTTTAGTGCATTGACCCTTATATGAAAATAATTACATCATCCCGAAAAGTTCAGTATTTTCAAAAGAAATGTTCAATATAGTGTAACAAATTTGAATGTTGCATCCTGTTTTCAGTGCATTGACCCTTATATGAAAATAATTACGTCATCCCGAAAAGTTCAGTATTTTCAAAAGAAATGTTCAATATAGTGTAACAAGTCCGAATGCTGCATCCTGTTTTTAGTGCATTGGCCCTTATATGAAAATAATTACATCATCCCGAAAAGTTCAGTATTTTCAAAAGAAATGTTCAATATAGTGTAACAAGTCCGAATGTTGCATCCCGTTTTTAGTGCATTGACCCTTATATGAAAATAATTACATCATCCCGAAAAGTTCAGTATTTTCAAAAGAAATGTTCAATATAGTGTAACAAACCCGAATGTTGCATCCTGTTTTCAGTGCATTGACCCTTATATGAAAATAATTACGTCATCCCGAAAAGTTCAGTATTTTCAAAAGAAATGTTCAATATAGTGTAACAAATTTGAATGTTGCATCCTGTTTTTAGTGCATTGACCCTTATATGAAAATAATTACATCATCCCGAAAAGTTCAGTATTTTCAAAAGAAATGTTCAATATAGTGTAACAAACCCGAATGTTGCCTCCTGTTTTCAGTGCATTGACCCTTATATGAAAATAATTACGTCATCCCGAAAAGTTCAGTATTTTCAAAAGAAATGTTCAATATAGTGTAACAAGTCCGAATGTTGCATCCTGTTTTTAGTGCATTGACCCTTATATGAAAATAATTACATCATCCCGAAAAGTTCAGTATTTTCAAAAGAAATGTTCAATATAGTGTAACAAATTTGAATGTTGCATCCTGTTTTCAGTGCATTGACCCTTATATGAAAATAATTACGTCATCCCGAAAAGTTCAGTATTTTCAAAAGAAATGTTCAATATAGTGTAACAAGTCCGAATGTTGCATCCTGTTTTTAGTGCATTGGCCCTTATATGAAAATAATTACATCATCCCGAAAAGTTCAGTATTTTCAAAAGAAATGTTCAATATAGTGTAACAAGTCCGAATGTTGCATCCCGTTTTTAGTGCATTGACCCTTATATGAAAATAATTACATCATCCCGAAAAGTTCAGTATTTTCAAAAGAAATGTTCAATATAGTGTAACAAATTTGAATGTTGCATCCTGTTTTTAGTGCATTGACCCTTATATGAAAATAATTACATCATCCCGAAAAGTTCAGTATTTTCAAAAGAAATGTTCAATATAGTGTAACAAGTCCGAATGTTGCATCCCGTTTTTAGTGCATTGACCCTTATATGAAAATAATTACATCATCCCGAAAAGTTCAGTATTTTCAAAAGAAATGTTCAATATAGTGTAACAAATTTGAATGTTGCATCCTGTTTTCAGTGCATTGAGCCTTATATGAAAATAATTACGTCATCCCGAAAAGTTCAGTATTTTCAAAAGAAATGTTCAATATAGTGTAACAAGTCCGAATGTTGCATCCTGTTTTTAGTGCATTGGCCCTTATATGAAAATAATTACATCATCCCGAAAAGTTCAGTATTTTCAAAAGAAATGTTCAATATAGTGTAACAAGTCCGAATGCTGCATCCCGTTTTTAGTGCATTGACCCTTATATGAAAATAATTACATCATCCCGAAAAGTTCAGTATTTTCAAAAGAAATGTTCAATATAGTGTAACAAATTTGAATGTGGCATCCTGTTTTTAGTGCATTGACCCTTATATGAAAATAATTACATCATCCCGAAAAGTTCAGTATTTTCAAAAGAAATGTTCAATATAGTGTAACAAGTCCGAATGTTGCTTCCCGTTTTTAGTGCATTGACCCTTATATGAAAATAATTACATCATCCCGAAAAGTTCAGTATTTTCAAAAGAAATGTTCAATATAGTGTAACAAATTTGAATGTTGCATCCTGTTTTTAGTGCATTGACCCTTATATGAAAATAATTACATCATCCCGAAAAGTTCAGTATTTTCAAAAGAAATGTTCAATATAGTGTAACAAACCCGAATGTTGCCTCCTGTTTTCAGTGCATTGACCCTTATATGAAAATAATTACGTCATCCCGAAAAGTTCAGTATTTTCAAAAGAAATGTTCAATATAGTGTAACAAGTCCGAATGTTGCATCCTGTTTTTAGTGCATTGACCCTTATATGAAAATAATTACATCATCCCGAAAAGTTCAGTATTTTCAAAAGAAATGTTCAATATAGTGTAACAAATTTGAATGTTGCATCCTGTTTTCAGTGCATTGACCCTTATATGAAAATAATTACGTCATCCCGAAAAGTTCAGTATTTTCAAAAGAAATGTTCAATATAGTGTAACAAGTCCGAATGTTGCATCCTGTTTTTAGTGCATTGGCCCTTATATGAAAATAATTACATCATCCCGAAAAGTTCAGTATTTTCAAAAGAAATGTTCAATATAGTGTAACAAGTCCGAATGTTGCATCCCGTTTTTAGTGCATTGACCCTTATATGAAAATAATTACATCATCCCGAAAAGTTCAGTATTTTCAAAAGAAATGTTCAATATAGTGTAACAAACCCGAATGTTGCATCCTGTTTTCAGTGCATTGACCCTTATATGAAAATAATTACGTCATCCCGAAAAGTTCAGTATTTTCAAAGGAAATAAATGCTCATTATAGTGTAACAAACCCGAATGTTGCATCCAGTTTTTAGTGCATTGACTCATATGAAAATAATTACATCATGTCGAAAAGTTTAGTATTTTCAAAAGAAATGTTTATTATAGTGTAACAAGCCTGATTGTTCCATCCTGTTTTTAGTGCATTGACATTTATATGAAATTTTCAAGTGTTATCGCCCTCTAGCCCTTATTATGAGACAGTAGCCATTACTGTATGTCATCTCGAAAATTTAACAAGCTAATTTTTTTAATTACGAAAAACACTTTATTATTAAGTATTTAATAAAAAAATAATGTCTCATATTTCTTATTATTTTAGAATATTTCACCCATGACATTCCTAAATAAATAATACTTGTGTATTACTGCATATCCTCCTCTTCAATGCATTCATCACTATTAAATACTTTAAATATGACTTTAAATGTGTTACTGTCCCTTTTCTCCATCAACGTCATGGAAATAAATATGTGGGTAATACAATTTTTTTAGCACTATCTGTAAACATTTTAGAATAAAGAAAACTTTTAGAAACATTTTCAATAGAAACACAAAGACTGTATAAGCGAAATGAAAAGACAGAGGAGAAGTTTTATCATACAAGATCGGGAATCCTTCTGTGTCAATTCAGTTTATATATTTTTCATGCTATAGTAAAGCAAAGGTAATACCTCCCCCCCAAAATTATCAAATTTTGCATTTTAATAGATAAACACATTTTAAAACCTCCTGAAACTCTTTCGAACACTTTTGATAAAATTTACATATCTCCCTCTATGTATGTATGTATGTGTATTTATGAATATATAGGTGTGTGTGCATGTGTATCTGTATTTTTATGTATGTGTAGGTGTGTTTTTATATATGTATGTATATGTATGTGTGTATATGTATGTATGTTTATACAAAGTTCCAAGGAAAGTCCTTAAGCACTCCAATAACTTTACAAGGAGCATAGAAGGGGAATATTTACAAGGGGGTCCACAGAAATTGTGCCCCCCACCAACAAATATTTATCACGGGCCCCGTCCATACTTGATTTCCTCTTTGTCGGGAAATGTTTCATTACTTTGCTGCCTTAAAAAATATTGGCGGTCCGGGTCCTCTCTGGATCAAGCCCCCCCCCCCCCCGTGTCCGTCCCCCCTTATAGATGGGTTCATATGAACATGGCAAGAAAGTGAGGTATGCGAAAAAAGCGAATCACGCAGTTAGAGATTTGCCCAATGAATAGGAATCAATGCTAGGTATGAACAAAACGAGTATACGGAAGGTAATAAATACCAATCATAATCAGTTTTTAGATGCTCTCTCACGCCTCAATACTGTTAAACGTTGCCCATGAAGGGTAGAGAGCTCCTCTGGCCTCCATGGCGTTGCCAAACGATTCACGAGAGTACGCACATAATGTCAGTGACGTAGTGCCCATCTGTGAAATAAAAGGCAACATAGGCAAAGCTGAATATGCGAATTGACATATATAACACGACTCCCGATGACATGCTTGCTACTTGTCTGATAAGTAAATTGAGACAGATATTTATTACCACCTTCTATACTGGTGTCCAAAATTATCTTTACATACATAAAAATAAGCAACGAAAGCGTTGTGCACAAATTAAACTGTAAAATATTCTGCAACCTTTGCTCATTTTTTCAGCTACTTTGTTGATAATTTCAGCAAAGTGATAAGAAAAGCCACAATTGCAGGCATTCAGGAAAAATTCCAGCTTCATTTCTGATATATTCAGCTAATTATCGTCTGCCGAAACTTTTTTGTTTTTGTGTGTGTATATATATATATATATATATATATATATATATATATATATATATATATATATATATATATATATATATATATATATATATATATATATATATATATATATATATATATATATTCCAAAAAAATTGAAACGTGCTTTAATTCTTCATCTGTCGGAGATAAGTGGGCAATATAAATTGCAAAAATGTTGAAAGTAAAGTAGGAAATAAGACTACGTTAATGAAATAGTCCTTCCATTAATTTTAAAAGAGTTACACTTTTTAAATTTTTATGTGACCCCTTAGACAAATTTGGCCAATGAGAAAATTTTTATTTTTAATGCATCAAGATCATTAAAAAAAACCCGTATATGTGTATCTTTAAAATTGAGCGAGTTATATTTAATTGAAAATTGAACATTGTGAATGGGGCCCATATATCAAATTAGAAATGTAAATTTGCGACATATCACAAAAAAGATCAATATATGCATATTTTAATTATGTGCCCCAACTGCGTAGTGAGTACCTCTGCTTTATATGACCTCTGTCTGTGTAATGCTTTATTTAGATGCATTTGTGATAAAAAATGTTGACACATATTAACGTATTTTTGATCTAAACAATTTCCATCGTCAATTTGTTTATGATCCCTATTTTCACTGATGAAACAGCCTTTCACATGGTACGGAAAAGTGGCATAAGTCAGATTTTTCCTGTATCATAATTCAATGATTTTAAAGATAAAGATATGCGGGTTTTTTAATGATCTTGCATTAAAAATAAAAATTTTCTGATTGACCCAATCTGTCTAAGGGGGTCGTAAAAAATTAAAAAAGTGTAACTTTTTGAAAATTAATGGGAAGACTATTTCATTAACGTAGTCTTACTTCCTACCTTACTTTCAGCATTTTTGCAATTTACGTTGCCCACTTATCTCCAACAGGTAAAGAATTAAAGCGCGTTTCAATCTTGTTGGAACACCCTATATATATATATATATATATATATATATATATATATATATATATATATATATATATATATATATATATATATATAGATATATATAGATATATATATATATATATATATATATATATATATATATATATATATATATATATATATATATAATATATATATAAATATATATATATATATATATATATATTATCATAACTATCATTAACCTTACTCCTCATTACAGGCAACTGATTCCCCTGAAGCTTTTAGTAACATATTTGTAAATGTTTTACAGTGTATGTAAATGTTTTGAAGATTTGCTGATTTATACTTTCATTTTGTAAGCTTGTTAGAAAGTTAGGTTTTTCGAGTTACAGCTTCTCACTTTCCTTCATTAGACCTTCAAACCTTTTTATTATATATATATATATATATATATATATATATATATATATATATATATATATATATATATATAAAATATATATATATATATGTATGTATGTATGTATGTATGTGTGTGTGTGTGTGTCTGTAAATGTGATTCTGTTGGGCATTTTAACTACGGAATAACAGTGTGGAATAAGAGTTTTAATAGATGAAAACAAGAATTTATTAATTGATCTAAAAGTAATTTTAAAATTGAATTTTGATAAAACTTTAGAAATTTCAAAGCTTAAAAGAGCATAAAAAGGTAAAACTATCAACTATTTTGGAACAAAATCTTTGTCAGAAGAAAAGAGTGGATAGTGGACCCTGCCTGACAAATTCTACCAAAGCTTTACCAATGATAGAAAGATTGAAACTTCTGCATTTAGCTAACTATTTCAAAGTATCAGATGTTAAGAAGTTGAATCAAAGCATAAGTTAACCGCACAATGCACATATGTGTAAAAGGCAGGTAATTTCTGTTGGAGAAGATGGTTTGAAAGAAAATGTAAAGGCAGACAAGTCAAGATTTCTGAAAAACAGACTAAAAGAATAATATTTTCGAGAAACAATGACACCCAAAATAGAAAGTTCATTGTTCGTTTCAATTTCATGCTTAAATTGAATAAGTGGATCAATGGAATTAACGACGTTAATAATAGAGGAGAGATTAAGTGGATTCTTCACAAGAATAAATATATCATCCACATACTGAGAATAGCATTTACATGTAAGCTTTTGAAATACATTTTCTTCAAAATAATGCATAAATAAATACCAAAGAAACTGTAATAAATAATTCCCCATCGGGAGTCATTCCAATTGCTTGAAATACTTTCCATTAAATGAAAAAGTATTTTGTTCAATACGTAATTTAGTCATTGCCAAAATTCCTTGACTTCAACATCAGAGTAATAAAATTCCCGAAGTATTTTTTGTCAGCACAGAAGAGATAGAAACAATAGTGAACAAGAATTTGACAAAGATGGAATCAGGCATTTTACAGGAGGGAGATCTTTTAATTTACTAACAAAACTTTACTAACAAGAATTTTTTACAATGTGAAAATGATTTGCTGATAAGGGGGAAATCATGTTAACTAAAAATCGTGCAAGAGGATAAAAAGAAGTGACAATGGTAGACACAATGGACTTAAAAGGACTTGTTGACCTTTGGAAGCGCATAAAAGTGAGCACAATTAGCAATACAAGATACAACCGTCCTCTCAGTTATTAACACTACAGAAATTTTAACAACGTTTTTGATATGCGTTAGTTGGGTCTTTTTCTACTTCATTACAAAGTCCCTCATTTAATAAATTTCCCCCTTTTTCAACATGAGTAGACTTATCAAGCAAAATTATTTGGCTCCTTTGTTAACCCTGGTAATGACCAAATCAGAATTACATTTCACCTTTTAGCGCACATTTCTTGTTCTTAGTAAGGTTGGAATGATAATGATGGTTATATGAAGAAACAGTGTTAGCCACTAAATGCCTAAGACATTCTTTTGGGGCTGAGGAGATTTGGGTATGATTTAGAGATATGCTTTAGAGATTCTTCAATAGGGACAATAAGCTTAGTGACAGAAGGACGACCTGAATGAGCAAAAATGTATCCTGAATTTAAAACATATTTATTATCAAAATATAAGGTTGTAAATTACCTTGCTGCCTCAACCGGGAATCGAACCACGGATCTTCGTACTGGCCAACCGACACTCTACCGTAGAGCTGGAACGAAATTTCAAGCTCTTATCGTTGGAATGGACTCTGCATTCTCCACCCTCTAATGCCAGATTGGCGTGCAACTGATAATCATACTGACCACCTTCTGCTATTTTTATCCTCAGATTAGCCTTCTGCAACTATTTTTGCCTCATGTTAGACTCTTGCTGTTATTTTTACCTCAGATTAGCCTCCTGCTGCTATTTCTACCCCCAGGCTAGCGTCCTACTGCTATACGTACCTTATGTTAGCCTCTTGCTGTTATTTTTACCTCAGGTTAGCCTCCTGCTGCTATTTTTACCCCCAGATTAGCCTCCTGCTGCTATATTTACCTTATGTTAGCCTTTTGCTTTTATTTAGGTTAGTCTCCTGCTGCTATTTTTACCCTCAGGCTAAATTCCTGCTGCTATATTTACCTTATGTTAGCCTCTTGCTGTTATTTAGGTTAGTCTCCTGCTGCTATTTTTACCCTCAGGCTAGATTCCTGCTGCTATATTTACCTTATGTTAGCCTTTTGCTGTTATTTAGGTTAGCCTCTTGCTGCAATTTTTACCCCCAGGCTAGTCTCCTGCTGCTATATTTACCTTATGTTAGCCTCTTGCTGTTATTTTTACCTCAGGTTAGCCTCCTGCTACTATTTTTACCACCAGGCTAGTCTCCTACTGCTATATTTACCTTATGTTAGCCTCTTGCTGTTATTTAGGTTAGTCTTCTGCTGCTATTTTTACCCCCAGGCTAGCCTCTTGTTGCTATATTTACCTTATGTTAGCCTCTTGCTGTTATTTAGGTTAGTCTCCTGCTGCTATTTTTACCCCCAGGCTAGCCTCCTGCTGCTATATTTACCTTATGTTAGCCTCTTGCTGTTATTGTTACCTTAGGTTAACCTCCTGCTGCTATTTTTACCGCAGGTTAGCCTCTTGCTGCTGTTTTTATCCTCCAAGTTAGCTTCCTGATTGGTCGTTGACCTCCCGATTTGAAATTAGCGCTTAATACATTGAATCCGTACCACTCGTACTAGAGTGACCTTCAGACCTTCGACAACCAACCTGCAGGGTTGATTTATTCCGGCACCATTGTATAGAACTTTGATGCCCCAGCCGGGAACCGAACCATGTATCTTCGTACTGGTCAGCCGACGTTCTACCGCTGGGTTATTGGAACGGAATTGAAAGCTCTTATAGTCGAAATAAACTCAGCAAGATATGTAATAAAATATTGATCACACAAGCCTGCTTTAAAGAGGAGGGGAGTCTCATTAGAAGGTGTCTTCATTTTCTGAAATTTCCTATCAAGATTCCTCTGACGAAAGAATCAGGATTTTTGAATAAAGGACCGATTGCAACGTTCTAACGTCGAAAATGAACTCAGATTACTATCTAAACACAAGTGAAGATCACAAAGTTCCATTTCAATATTATAAACCTTAAGACGAGTATCTTGAATAACAGCACGGCGAAAACTCAAATGAGTACGGAATAAATATTTATAAATCCTGGAGGTTTAGCATAATTTTTCAATCAAAATTACGAATTCGAAAATTAGAAAAAATGCTTTTTTATACAATATATGAGAAAGGTTATTTTATAACAGGAAATATTTGAAAAAACCTTCATATGGTGGCAAATGCCGTCCGTGTACACTTCCTTTTCGATGAAATTACAAAAAAAAAAATTATACTCTTTTGCACATTTATTTCGTATACAGTTATGCAAATTTTCGGAAAAACTGGAAATGGAAATCCTTAGTAAATTTCGTAACCCCCCTCTAAAATTCAAAACTGAATCCATATGACATCATCTAAGCTCTATCTGTGGCCAATCCAGGAAAGAAGATGTTTCAAGGAAATTTTTTGAAGCGGAAGTAGACATTTTTAGGGAACTACCCTATCTACTCCAGAATTGAATGCTGAATCCATATCAGTTATCAACTAGATTATATCTAAAGCCGAGGCTGAGAAATAGCTGTTTCAAGGAAAATTTCTGAACTAGAAGAGGAAAACCGGAATTCGAAATCCTTAGTGAATCCCAATACTACCTTTTTAATTTGATGCTAAATTCATATCAATCATCTTTAAAACTCAATCTATAGCCGATCCTGTAAAATAGATGTTGCAAATAAAATGTAAATTCTTAAATCGGAAATGATATCTCTAGATCCAGAAGTAGAAATACTCATTACGTGCCCTATCCCCTCCAGAATTTTATAAGAAATCCTAAGAAATAGATGTTTCAAGGTAAATTTGTTTCAAAGGGAATTCCTTCATGATCTCCGCTAAAATTTAACGCTGATACATATTATTATCATCTAAGCTTCTGCCAATCCTTAAAAATAGATGTGCTAAGGGAAATAAAAAATTTTGAACCGGAAATGAAAAATTTTTGAACAAGAAATGAGAAATGAATCGCACCGTGGATATCCTTAATGAACTCTCCAACCTCGCTCGAAATCGACTCAGAATCCGTATCAGTTATCATTTGATCTCTGTCTATTGCAGATCTTGAGAAATACACTCGTATTTATGAAAATTGCAACACCATGAAGGAATTATCAGATCAGAATGAAACGTACTGGACATGGAAAGCAGGGTGTAGGAATAATAATCTTGCAATTGATTAAAAATGCAAAGTAAATGCGCATGCCTGGGTTCTGCAGCGACTTCTGAACGGTCGTACGAGGAGTATAAATAGAGGGCTGTGGAAGAGCCAGACAAGTATGGTATCCATGTCCGCGAATTGAAAACTGTTTTATTGGAGTCACTATGCCTTGTCAACGTCACAGGGCGCCTTATAAGCAAACTATAAAGTTCGAACGGGGACGCGTAATAGTCCTGCTGGAAGGAGGATTTTTGTACCGGAATATTGCTACCCATATGGGGCATAATGCTACGACAGCAATGTGAATGTGGAAGCAGTAGACTGAAGAAAACCAGACGAGTCGAAAATCCGGCAGTAGACCACGCAATGTGACGACAACACGGAATGATATACACTTCCTCCGCATGGCGGTGACGAACCGTACTGCTTCTTCTTGAGTTTTAGCGCAGCACTGGAGCAGTGCTACAGGTGTAGCATTGTTTGCTTCTACGGATCGAAGGCGTCTGCTGAGCAGAGGACTGCGTGCAAGCATTTCTTTGCGGAAGATACCGTTGACCCTGAAACATCGACGCATCTGGATACAATGGGAGGACAAATACAGACCATGGCGAGCGTGCTGGCACCAGATCGTGTTTTCTGACGAGTCCCTCTAAAACCTGGGCTACAATGATGACCGCATACGCGTTAGATGGTTTTATAGTGAACGCCATCTTCCTGCAATGCGTTTTAGAGCGTCATATTGCGCGAACGTTAGGTCTGATGGTGTGGGGGTGCCATTGGCTATCATAGACGACTCCTGTTATTATGCATTGCTGGTACGTTCAACAGCAACCGCTACATCAAGGAGGTTTTGGAGGCCGAAGTTGTACCCTTCCTTCAGCACATTCCTGGTGTATATTCCAGCAAGACAACGCCCGACCACATGTTGCCTGGAATAGTCAAGCCTTCTTCACTTCACAGCTTCTTCCTTTGCCTCCCCGTTCACCAGACATGTCAGCGATTGAACACGTATGGGATACGGTCACTCAGCGACTGGACCATTACCGTTCTCCAGCCGTCACCACTAATGAACTGTGGATCCGGATCGAAGAAGCCTGCCAGGCAATACCCCAGGAACATATCCAAATTCTCTTTGATTCGATGCCGCGACGTTTAGAAGCTCTTATTGCCGCTATAGGACGACTTCACAAAATACTGATTTTGTGACAGCAATGTGATTGTATTAGTCTGAAACGGCAATCATTTAATTGTATCACAATTAGTAATATGTGGTATATATGTTACTCTAATCTGACCATTGTTTCGTGGTGTTGCAATTTTCCTAAACATGAATATATATGTCTAAAAAAATTGTTAAAATAATGAATAACACAAATAGCATTTACGTAGTTAAAACAAATAGCATTTTATGTCACCAATAAATAATCATCGATCATTGAAATTGCAATATTGCAAAATTTCCTTTGGTTAAATTATGCAATAACAATGTTTTCATTTAGAACCTCAAAGGCAGGGTGCCCACTTCAAATAATGTTAGGCGTTTCTTCTTGACGTTGTTTACCTACATGTTAACTAGACTTCCACAAAGCAAATAATATTTTTCCATCTACAAACAGATGTCTTTTAATCGGATGCGCAATTAAACCTACGGTCTCCTTCCAAGAAACGATAAAAAAACTAATTTCACTTGAATATGAATAAAACAGAATTTTTCCAAAAATTTAAAACCATAGGAATTAATCTGAAAATAAAATTACTTCATTAATACCAACATAACACAGTTGATTAAATGCATCAGCTGATTTCAAAAGCGGAAAACGCTCAAGATAATTGATATAGAGCAGTCAGTACAACAAATACAAGGTAGACTGTAAACAGAAAATTGCTTACGTCATCGAAGAAGATAGCTGTTGCCAATTAGAAAGTAATACATAAACTAACAAGAAAGATCAATCATGCTTAAAGCATTGATTATGAAGCACTTTCCAACTTCAATGCAATTTTTTTAAAAAAGTCGAAAATGCAATACATTCCTCGGTAATATTTTAAAACTTATCACGATACTACATTGATTTATTATATTTGAAAACTTAAACCTTCATTGAAAAAAATGAACTTCATTCAAAAGACGGCATTGAAATATAAATTGCGTGGTTTAAATATCTCTAAAATGCAATACATTCCACAGTAATATTTTTAAATCTATCATAATACTACGATAATTTATTATATTTGAAAACTTCATCGAAAACAACTGAAATTAATTCAAATGACGTCATAGAAAAAATAACACGCCTGGATCTCTCTATAAAAGCAGGATTTCATTCATAACTTTCTCCATTTCATTCATCACAATACTATAATAATTTATTTTATTTAAAAATTAAGACCATGGAGCTACAATTCATAAACTTTATGCTTAAAACTTCATCGAAAAATATCGTCCTTCTGTTTATAAAATCAATTAATATTTCATTCATATCAGCCATGCAGACTCCATGGACTGAATTATTTTGTGTTAAAGAAATACAGTAATTCTAATACAACTCATTCTACATATTTTGCTGTTTACATTTTACATAGGTGAAAAATAGACTTAATTGTAGAAATAATCAAATTTGAATGAGAATTTAAACTCAAATATATTGTCATTGTGTTGTTTTAGTAAGTAGATGCACAGAATTTAAGCAGAAATAAAGTAGTTTTAGGATGGATACAACACTCAATATGAATTAAAAAGAACTTTAAAAAATCACGAATTTGAAACAAGATGGATGCCATATCTCATTTTGAAGTGGGTCATGTGATCGTTTAATATCATGGTCACGTGATGGTTTCATATAAGATGTGTAATTATTATTTTAATTTTTATTTAAAAAACTACTGAATATATTTAGCTGAATTTTTTTTATATATTTTATGGAACAATTTGACTATTACCTAAAATTTTCGAAGCAATTTGTGAATTTTAAATCCGCTTAAAAAATGTTAGAAAAATTAGGTCCCATAGGGCTCAATGTATTTCATTTTTTCAACCCGGGTTCAATCCAAAACTAATTGTGTGATATTATTCATTTATATTCCCATAGGTCCTACAGACCGTCTGAACAACATACTAAAATTTCATTTTGATTAAGTCATTTTTACGGCAGTTATCGTGCTAACGGACAGACAGACAGACAGACAGACAGAATGAACAAAGTCATAAACACTTTTCAACTTTGTTGTAAAGTGTTAAAAACCAGGAAAATGTGAAATGAACAACAGAAGATTACGCGGAGCAAAGGCTTAGCCAGATCCTCGGAAGCTGGTAGGGGGTGATCGCATGAAAGCTTCACAGTCAATATGGACCCTATGGAGAATTTATAGTTTTTTCGATAGTGGGTGGGGATGACACCCCCCCCCCCCCCATTGTTCGAAACTAACAATTATAAAAAAAAAATTCAAGACACTAAAATTAATTATGGACATGCAAAAGTACAAAATAAAAAATCTGATGTGGGCAGCACATGACTTTCCCTGCAGATTCATATTTTCTTTATTTCTTTAATAATTCATTAGATTGAGTTTAATTGCACGAAATAACACTAAATTTGCATTGATAATTCAATTTTTGTTTTTATTTAGTAATTGGACATTTTTCCGATAGCAGAGTAACAAAAATGCAAGAAATCTCAAATATCTTGAGAACGGTTAGTCCTAAAGTATAATGGAGTATGTTATATTCTTTTCCTCGTCAAAAATTGCGTATAAAACAAGAATTTAATTGATACATTTCAGCATACGTAGTCCTTTTTTTTTTAGATTTTTGGGGACTATTTCGTAAAAAAATGCAGGTTCTTCTTTTCCGAATCGTACCAAAATCTAATCAACACTAGAGTATCACACAAGTAACTTATCCACCAAATTTTGTGAAATTTGATCAATTAGTATCTTAGCTAGGGTGGATACACCAAATTTTTGCGGGCCATTTCGTAAAAACAGGTAGGTTTTTCATTTTCGAATCGTACCAAATCTAATCAGCACCAGAATGGCCCACAAGTAACTTATCTACCAAATTTTGTGAAATTTGGTCAATTAATATTTTAGCTAGAGTGGATATATGAAATTTTTACAGGCCATTTCGCAAAAAAAGGCGGGTTCTGTTTTCACGAATCCTACCAAAAACTAATTAGCACCAGGGTCTCATCCAAGTGACTTACATACCAGATTTTATAAAATTCGGTCAATTAGTCTTTTAGTTAGAGTGGATACATACATTGCACAGACAGACAGACACACAGACACACACACACACAGACGTCACGCTAAAAATCGTTTTTTCGTATTCTAGAGGTCTTGAAACGTGTAGATCCGTCGAAAACTCGAGTTGTGGTTTTCGGTATGAATCCAATACTTTCCCTATACATTACCATGTATTGCAGGGAAAGTAAAAAAAGGAAAACTATCGGTTTCGGAACATAAAATGGTTTCCTTCATAAAAAAAAAAAAAACGGAGCTTCGTTTATTGGGTAAAAGCTTTTTTTCATAACTCGCCATGAGAAGCTTCAATGGAGGCAAATCATAAGAAATATCCATTAATTAGAAACTTGGCAGTGTTTAACTTTTCATTATGACGTGCTACAAATTTTCTCTGTTATATATATAGAAACGAAGCTTAATATTGGACTCTATTTTAACTATCTTACAAGAGGATTTTTTGCCAAAGAATGCCAATTGTATTTCTAGAGGATCCGCCAAATTTTAATAGATTATAATGTTCTACTAGACTGAAATGTGTACCAAATTTCAATTCCCTAGGACGTAGGAAAGTATGCTAAAAATGCCATCAAAGAAGTTGAAACGGGCAGACAACTGCACAAAAAGAGACCGACAACCATACATCGGTCATTTATAACGCTAACTTGAACCATTCTTGAGATATTGCACGTTTTTTAAATAAATGTACCTAAAAATTATATAAAATGAATAGCAGTATGGTATCATTAACTGTGTAAGATTTAGTGATAAATTGACGGCCTAGTTTGGCGAATCTCGCCAAGTTGGCGACTTTTCAATGTGGTGCCAAATGAACGAAAATGTCGCCAAATTGGCAAATACCATACCAAATTAATGAATTATTGATTAACATGTTTTGATAGAGTATATTGATTAGCAATTTCGAAAAGAATATGTGCAAAAAAGTTATATTTGCGTGAGATACAAGTTAATTTGGTACTTTGAAATAATTTTACGTGTTGTCATCCAGAAAATCGGCCAATGTCAGTGTATTTCACAACGTTGATCTTGCACATCATCATTTCGTATTGAAAGAAGTAAAATACTTGCATTATGTAGAGAAAGTCATGTGCTGCCCACATCAGATTTTCCCGGTATTACAATTAATGGTTCTTTGGTACCGTAATACCGGGATTGGTGACACCAGAGTCCCGGGATTGCGGTATTTTTATCAGATTTACATGCACGTGCTATACAACAGTATTCATGCTTACTAAATTAAACTTTATCCGAGTTTATCAAAGGAAAACATGCACTTTGAAATTGAATCACATTTTGTGAAAATTTACTTAGTAGTTAGAAGTAAATGATTTGAAGAAAGGTGCTGATGCTCTCACCCTGAAATCCGTTTCGGTGAATAAATTTCGCTACTTCAAATCTATTTGTAGCATATTTTTTCACGATGCTGTTAGCTGTTTAGTGGCAACAGCTACTGTGTTTATCCTAGCATGGAATGTTTATTTTCGTCTAGTGTTCGTTGTGGTAGTTTATGTTCTTTCTTATATGAATAAAATACATATAGATTAAGGGGACGCAGTGGACGTTGAAATTTTTTTATTTATTTATTAACTTAAAAACGTGAAAAATTGTATAAATATTCCTCTTAACATTGCTATATACAATACCATTAAATTTTTTTCAATTTTGTTATAATTTTGTATTTTTTTTAATTTAATTTCTTTTAACGAAAATTTGAAAATGCTCCTTGCGTGCCATTTGTTCACATTTTTGATTAATTTTACATTATGATCACTCAAAAACACATTATGAACAAATTTGGGTATTCATTTTTAAATCCTTTAGAAAGTTAATTTTTTAAAAATATTTTTTCTGCATTAAAACTTAATTTTCATCATTTAAAGGTTCTTATGCACTTTTAATTGCCTTAATAAAGTCCAATTATAAAATGCATACCCAGTTTCATTAAAAAGTATGAGAGGTATCTTCTTGCCAAATTTCATACATCTCAAACAAAAATTAAGACGCATGGATCATTTTAAAAATGCAAAACCTTTGAAAATTCCTTTTCGAAAAAAATGCATTCAACCTTTTGCTTTCGGCTGGGACAGTATCCACCCCAAACGAAGAACCTCCCAAAAAGACAGGTATTTGACATACCCTATTCCAAACACTTCGATCCCCCTTTGTAGGCACTGGCGTCCTTGGAAATCGCCAACAGAAACATTGCACCTTATGCAGCAGGTCGGCGATTTCCATGGACGCTAATGCCTGCAAAGGGGATCGAACTGTTTGGAATAAGGTATGTCAAATACCTGTCTTTTTGGGAAGTTTTTCGTTTGGGATGGACGCTGTCCCACCCGTAAGCAAATGTTAAATGTGTAAAATAGTGCTATATATTAAAACTTTTTTTAATCGATTTTTGCTCATTTTAACGTCCACCCTCCCCTTAATTCGAAATGACTACGTCTGATAAATGTATGCTCTTCTTATACTCTTATACTCTTCTTATATCAAATGTATCACTATGATATAAGAAGAGTATAAAAGTTCGAAAGTGTGCTAGCTTGAATCTGTATGGAAATACATTTTACGTGAAGCCAATGGACAATCGGCAAAATGTAAGTTGTGTAAAAAAATCATAAAAACAGGAGGTGGGTCGACAAAAGGGCTTCATGTGCATTTAAATTCTGTTCATGAGATTAATGTTTTGAAACGTAGAAATAAGGATGAAACTAGTTCCGCCTCTCAGGGAAATAGTGCTGCCGGTATTAGCGATATTGTTAGGGATACTAAAAGAAATATTTATAGCTATTTTTCAAAAATTGAGAATACTTTACCGGCTATATTACCTAAAATGACTGCGGCTTGCTATTCAACGTATTTTGCACTTCTCCAGATTTGCGAGAATCTATTAAATCTAGGGATTTTGCCAATGTCAATATACCTAAATCACCCAATACAATAAGAGATATATATGATAGTAGACTACTTTACGAATGTCAAAAATTCAGTGAAATGCGAAATTAAAAAATTAAAGGATAAATCAGTGTCATTTAGTTTGACTTTTGACGAATGGACTTCAATAAATAAAAATATACTGAATCCCGCGAGATACCGGGATCTCGGGATTGAAGATTTTACGATCCCGTAATCCCGGGATTGAAAATTATCTACGGGAATGCAATCCCTACTGGTGAGCTAGCTCTAAGACGTCTGACACCAGTCCACTTATAATATTACTGCACTATTTTAAACTTTGAAACCGCCCCTTTTTATTTCAAATTAAAGGCTAGTCTTATGTATTTACAAGCATACTTCTGATTAAATAAATGTCTGTGTGTGGATTCGATTTATCATAAGAATTTTAAAAGCAGAGGAGAGGGGAGGGAGATTTCCTTGCATTATGAAAATTCGAAGAAACTCATTTACAGATTTTTACTTTCTTGTGCTATTCTGCGGGAGAAAGCATTATTTATATTCCCGAAAGTTTTTGAATAAGACTTTTTGATTAAAAACTCATTTTGAGTTCTCCTGAACATTATTTTACCCCAAAAATATTTAATACAACCATGTGCGCCCATAAGGAAGGGAAAGGGGGGCACTTGTCCCTAGGGCCTGACGAATGCAGTGGCATGAGAGGCAACTGATCTGGGCCCCTGTATCAGAGGGGGGGCCCCATATTAAACGCAACATTGAAAAACAAACGCCTGCTTTCTGTTTTTCAGGAACCAGGCGTTTCTTGAAAATACGCCTGCTTCCAGAAAATACGCCAGCTGAAAGATATATATTTATACCATCGAAATTGACTCGACCAGTTAAAAAATTTAATTTGAAGACTTACAGGAATTACCAGACTAATTCGCCCTTTTGGGTATGATGAGAAAGCCAATAATTTAAATTCCACTAAAATATGCAGGGACTTCATTTTGTGTACCTTTTTCTAAAATAAATTACGTTGTTGAAAAAATATTTTCGTTTATTTTAGATATGTCGAGAGGTGGAGTGGTTCCCCCCCCAAGCCCCTCTTCAATTTCGTCTCTGACTGTGGCCCTGCCCCCACCCTCCTAAAAGTTCTATGGGCGCTCATAAATACAACTTTAACTGCAAATCACGCTTCAAGACCTCCTGAATATGTTGAAATAAGCTTAATATGTTGCTTGTTTTCTATGCTTTTTATGTATCAACAGAAGTACTCTGAAAACTGGCAATAAAATAAAATTTGTCTTTTCATGAACTGATATTGTCACTGCTTTGACTTAGGCTGAAAACTGAGTAGTGTTTGTTAGTTTTATGTTTTTTTAACTGAAATTATAAAATTAAAAGGCTCATACAGTTAGTTCAGTTAAGCTTTACTTTCACTGTCTGTTGATTTCTACTTTATCCAAAGATACATGTGGGGAATTTCCGATTCAGACACTCCTGTTGTACATCAGTTGAAAACCTCATAAAATATATATATGTAAACAAAATGTTTCTGTGTAAATACATATATCGAATTGATTTCAGTGTTTATAAGGCAGCAAAAATATCGAGAATTTTATACCCATACTAAGCCAGTCCAAAGAACAGAACATCTCACAGAGGAGAAAATTGTTATAGTGCTGCCATCTACTGAGTAAAATGGGAAACTATATAACTATATTATCATTCGGCTTCACTCCTTTCAGAGCTCAATAAAATACCGTGTTTTATGACACAATTTGGACATGTTATGACACAATTTGTGGACGTTGTAGTTTTATGACACAATTTGTGGACGTGGTGAATTCAAATGGTATACCCGCAGGGGAGGGGGGGGCGCATAAAGTGCAAATTTACACCTCTATTTTTAAAAAAATATATTACATTACTATTTTTATTATATATAAAATATTTGCCTTTGTTGATGTAACTTTTTCTAATCATACAATAGAACCCGTTTAAAAAAATTCGCCAAAATATCCAACATATTGCATTATTTTCCACTTCTATGTTCGAGTTAAAAAATTACTGTTGTACCAACAAGGAAAAATAATCCGGAAATAAAGGATCCAGGCCCACCTATAGTGGGGGAGGAGGTGGGGCCCCACTCAAGTGTAGGGACCCGGCCCTCCAATATTTTAAAGCAGAGAACAGAATCGCCTATACAAATTATAGGCCCCTGCACATTTATAAAAGCCCCTTCTATTTTTCAATATCCCTTCCTTGTAAATATTTTATATCTGCCCCTCTCTCAAAAATAAAAATATATTAGTCTCCCCTGCCCCCCTATACGTCCCCTCTATGGACGGCTTTGGGAGAATACCCAAAAGAAGAGAAAAATCAAATAAGGAGGGGAGATCCGTGATAAATGATTTTGAAGGGGGGGGGGGGGGTCAAAAATATTTGGACATCACTGAGGGATCCCATCCAAACATTAATTGCGAATGCCCGGAATTTTAATTGCCACAATCTCAGAATTACGATATTTATCTCTCATTTTAATTTATAAAAAAAAAAAAATTCCTCAGTTTTGAAATTGTGTCAAAATTGTTTAAAATAGCGACGTTTTCAATTTAATAGAGCAGAACTCGGCCAGAATAGTATTTGAAATTTAAAAAAAAAAAAAAAAAAAAATGGTTGATAAAATATACAATTCGAATTCGTTCTTATTTTAATCAAACATTCTCATGCAAAACTAAATAGAAAATATTTTAAATTCGGCATGTTTTTCTTTTCTTTTTTTTTTTCCTTTTTACTATCTGACCCATAATAAATGAATAGAACAAGCAATAGATATTTATGGTTGAATATTTTCCTACTCGATAATGTAATTTAAAAACTGACTGTAAAAACTGATGAAATAGCAACTGCAATGCTACAGAATTTTTTTTTTTTTTTTTGTCAAATGGCCAGGCACTAGAAAAATTCTTAATCGGAGAAAAAATTACGTTCAAGTCAAAATAAATATTTGGTTTAGTTAAATGTGTTTTCGTTTTTTATAATAAACTACCAGCAATTATATGCAATTATTGGTTGAAATTCATCCATTAAGCTATATTTTAAAATAAATATAATTTTTATGGAATTTGGTTAATGTTAACCAGTTTCATTTTCCAAAATATGCCAAAATACCATGCACATTTAATGTAAAATAACCAAGTTTTGATATCAATATAATATCTATGGTCGAGATATTCAGTTGAAATCGAAGGGTTACGATAAATCTAAACACTTTGCATCATGGGCGTATGCAGGATTTTTTCCAGGGAGGAAAAAAATTGATTGCATTTAAAATTTAGAGTTTACAATTAACCTTGAAATATATATTATTGCAAAGTAAATTTAAATAGATGCTATGAGTATCACATTTTAAGAATTAGTGTGTATAGCACTTTTAAAGAGTAGTATGCACCAATTTTTAAAAATTAGTGTGTACCACCTTTAAAAAATATCCCCCCACCCTTTCATTACAGAATTCTAACCTTCCTGACAAAGCAACTAAACTGGCAAATTGGACATTTATAAACATAAATGCAATAACACTAATTATTAACAAATGACAAATCTCAAACAGATCCAAAAGTCATTTTATTATACAATCATCCCACAGACATAAATACAGCCAAAGCGCTTTCGAACATCTTCCATGTTCATCCTCAGTGGCGATAAAATTAGAAATAGATGCCAACGTGCTTAAATACAATTCAATACTGACAAGTAAAATTTGCATATAATGAAATTGTCAGCCGCATAAAATAGTAGATTATAAATCTGATTTAAATTATAATTTATAAAAAGTTCAAAGATAAATATTTCAAAAAACAGTTTAAAAATATATAATAAGTATTTTATAAATTGATGTAACTATGCAGAGGTTTAACGTGCAGGGAATCGAGAACGAGTCGCCAGGCATAACTTAAGACCTTTGAGATTTGTCATTTATTAATAATTAGTGTTTTGAAATTGTGACGAGTCGCCACTCCTGGTATAAATACAATAATCCTAAGTTTTCCATTTAGGTTTAAATTTAAATTGTATTTATTAATATACACGTGGAAGAAAACACGCAGTTGTGGTTGAATGTTCCAATTCCAAAAAGCATTTTTTTATTAACAATTTTCCAGGGGGGGGGGGGGGGGGCTTTGGCATCACCCTGACCACTCTAAATACGCCCATGCTGATGCTTATATCTCGAATATAATGGATAAAAATGTAAACAATTTATATTTGTTTTGTCAGAAATAGGGTACCATTTATGAATTTACGAAAATATATTTTTTTAATATTTTGAGGTTTCTTTTTTTGGAAAAATATTCGAAAAGTTTTTGTCCGAGCAAGTTTTTGCTTCACTTTCATTACTTTCTCTCGAAATATATTTTAAGTCATAAAAAATAGATATAAACGGCAAAAATGCTTAACATGAAATCTAATTTCTAGATCAATCATTTGCTTATACAGAGCTCTACAGGGTGTCCCAAAAAGAGTGAAACGCGCTTTAATTCTTAACCTGGTGGAGATAAGTGGGCAATGTAAATTACAAAAATGTTGAAAGTAAGACAGGAAATAAGACTACGTTAATGAAATAGTCATCGCATTAATTTTCAAAAAGTTACACTTTTTACATTTTTATACGACCCCCTTAGACAAATTCGGTCAATCAGATAATTTTTCATTTTTAATGCAAAAAGATCATTAAAAAAAGCCGCATATCTGTATCTTTAAAATTGAGCGAGTTGTATTTAATTAAAAATTGAACATTGTGAATGGGGACCCTATATCAAATTAGAAATGTAAATGTGTGACATATCACAAAAAATCTGATTTGGGCAACACATGACTTTCCTTATATAATGCAATGAATTTACTACTTTTACAGTTTAAAAAAATGTTATTCTTATAGTAGATACTTATATTCTTTCCAAGATATTGAATTTTCTTCAATTAGTCGTTATTTTCATTGATTTAGCATCATTTTTACTCATTTGGCGAGATTTTTCTAATTTGGCAACAATTAAAAATATCGCCAAGTTGGCGACATTCCACCAAATTCGTCGCCAAAATCTTGCCAAGCGTTATGGACGGAGAAATAAGTTATTCTTATAGCAGATAAATGACTATTGGCGTTCAAATACAAAAGTATTACTCAAAGTATCTTTTTTCATGAATGGAACGAGTTAGATCCACGAGAATGATGTCACCAAATTTATCGCATGGTATTACATATGAAAAGTGAACATGTTTCTCAATAGCAAATATTTTTTTATTTTATATAACTTTTTGATAATTTTTTTGAAAAATGTACAGTATCTCGAGAACGGTTCATGTTATCGTTCTGAAATTTATGTCAATCGTTTTCTAATGAAAAATTACATAAGAAATGTCAATTTGCGCAACTTTATTAGCGGTTTTGATTTTTTGACGATTTTTCCAAAATTTCACTCGAAAATTTAGGGGGTTCTGAACATTCGATTAGGTATAAAAACAATAGGCTTCCAGTGTTTACAGATTGTGATTTTTGTACCAAATTTCGTTCGAATCGGTTAATTCGTTCGTTAGTTATCGTCTCCACAGACTCACTGACACACACACACATACATACTTTCACACACACACACACATTCATCACTTCAAAAATGTTTTATTCGTGATCAGGGATGCTTGAAACGTGCTCTCTCGTCGAAAACTCGAATTCGAATTTTCGACCCTGTTACAATACTTTCCTTATATATTATGTATATAAGGAAAGTAAAAAGATAAAACTGGATGATAATACATGGGAGACATTTTTGGAAATTTCGTGTAGGCTCACGATGCAATCACGGATTCTTAAGTACTTTTCACATTGAGACTTGCCATTCTTTATTTGAAACAATTAAAATAAATAAGTAAACAAATGCAAGTATGTATTTGATTTTCAAATTTAACATAATTTTTCAAAACGAAGAATAGAACTCACAGACGATTTTTTCTTTCCTTTAATTTTAATTTAGCCGTTTCAAATGTATATAGTAAAATAATTTAAAAAAACTGAAGAATGAAATGCAGACGATTTATTTTTTAATTTACGTATTTATTCCTAGTATTATTTCTATTCAATACAACTAAAATTTTTTTTAATACTATACCAAAATAATTATGTGCCCTAACTGCGTAGTGAGTACCACTGCTTCATATGATCTCTGTCTGTGTAATACTTTATTTAGATGCATTTGTGATAAAAAAATTTTGACACATATTAACATATTTTTGATCTAAACAATTTCCATCTTCAATTTGCTTATGATCCCTATTTTCACTGATGAAACAGCCTTTCATGTGGTACGGAAAGTGGCATAAGTCAGATTTTTTCCTTTATCATAATTCAGTTGATTTTAAAGATACAGATATGCGGTTTTTTTACTGACCTTGTTGCATTAAAAATAAAAATTTTCTGATTGACCAAATTTGTCTAAGGGGGTCGTATAAAAATTTAAAAAGTGTAACCTTTTGAAAATGAATGGGAGGACTATTTCATTAACGTAGTATTATTTCCTTCCTTACTTTCAACATTTTTGCAATTTACATTGCCCACTTATCTCCAACAGGTAAAGAATTAAAGCGCGTTTCAATCTTTTTGGGACACCCTGTATAGTGTTCGAGTAATCATCAAATTAAAGAAGATGGAAAAATTCCGTATATACATTTTGTAATACTTGTATCTCGAAAGGTGCTAACGTAAGTAAATTCAAAATCTCTCTTCCTGCATTTCACCATATATTTTCTTTACATAAAACAGATCTCTATGAATAACAGGATGAGGAATCATATCGTGTTCCATTTTTGGAATATGATGAAAAAGGCGGGAAAAGCGCGAATACCTCACTCAAAGTGTGGATTGTTTTCCATCATCTTATATCATCCATCCAAAAGTGCATTAAAGATAATGGAATATTTTAAAACATTCTAATATCATACTACTTGTCTTACATTAAACTCAAATTTTGAAAACTATTTTATGGAATAGATATTAAGCGTTACAAATGCGGTGTTGTTGTTGTCAATAGCAATTAGCAAATTGCTAGTTTAAAAAAATTAAATGCTAGTGAAAGAAAAACGCTGTTGGCAAAAATTGCTAGTACGTAAATTTTTCTGACTCGTTTGCCCCAACGGAGAAAATTCAGCCCGTTTTATAAAATTAGCCAACTTGAAAACAATCACTTCATAAATTATCCTGAATGCAATCGATGCAAAGTTCACCTGATATTTAAATTTTGCACAATAGATAAAAATAAATATCAGCCTTTTGGAACTGATAGTGCTGATAAGACTGGCCAAAAATCTGGAGTTTGTGCAATCTTATAAGATACGGAAAACTTGAAACGTAGAAGCACTAAATCACAAATAAAATAATAATGCTTAATAAGTTATTATTATTATTATTAATATAACAATAATTATTATTAATAATAATAAAATTATTATTATTATTATTATTATTATTATTATTATTATTATTATGAATACAATTATTATTATTATTATTATTATTATTATTATTATTATGAATACAATTATTATTATTATTATTATTATTATTATTATTATTACTATTTTATTTATGCTTAAATACGTTGCTCAAGTTTTCCTTATTCTTTGCACAAAATGATTTTTATTTATTAATCTTACAAGATACCTGATTTATTCATTATATAAGCTCTATCTCCTTACTCATATGCATTTCTTTGATCATAATTCATTATCACTTTCCAACAGTTCATATTGGCTGTGCTAGTGTCACTTTGTCAAATCATATATTTGCTCTTAATAGTCAAAAATATTTTTGCTACTAGCATTTTTGAGCACTACCAAAATTTGCTACTGATTTCAAACAAATAAATGCACATAAAAAAGTACCAAAGATTAACTTTCAACTTTATATTTCCTTGAAGAAAGCAGGAATAGATCAAGTAGGTGACTACAACTATTTCGAAGGCGTTTTAAGTCTTCTTAATCAGAAAAAAATCTGATGTGAACAGCATATCACTTTCCCTACAGACTCAAATTCATTTTTTTATTTCATGATGCTTTAAATTGAGTTTAATTGCAGAAAACAACATGGATACTTTGCAGAGTCCCCTTCGAGAATAGGAGCTTGAAATTTTGTCGCTGAACGGTAGAGCGTCGGCTAGTCAGTTAGAAGATCCATTGTTCGATTCCCGGTTGGGACAACAAGATTCTTTACAATGGCACCCGAACAAATCAACCCTGTAGGTCAGTGCAAAGATGTAGGAGGTCTGAAGACCCCCAGACCGGGCGACTCACATAGTGGGTTTAGAGTAGCTAGCTGCATGGCTGGGAAAGGATACCCCCTGCACTCGGGAGGCACCCAAGGTCTACCATCCCGCCAAACGAACATTTCTTTAAGTCTAAAAAGATAACAATTGACGGAAAATAGTGTGCTTAAACAGACAGTTTTACATTATATTTGAACTTGACAAGTACGTCCATTTTTCAAAAATGGGAAAAGGGTTATTGTGAATATAGATAAAAATTTCATTGGAAAACAAAATTTAGAGAGAGGTATATTAACATAATGAAAAATAGATTAAAATGAAAGAAAATAATAAAATTTTAAAAGTGAAATTTAGAAAAAATATAAAAAAAGGAAATATATGAAAAAGGAAAGCACATGGAAAACAAAAACAGAAATTTAAGAAATTTGGGATAAAATTTAGAAAAGAAAATTTAGAAAAAAATACAAGTAAAAAGGGTCAAAAGAAAAAAGAAGAACCTTGAAAATAAAAGCAGTTAACGCTGCTTTTTTTCTAAAACAGAAAATATGGAGGGAACACAAGTCCATATAAGTTAATAAGAATGAAATAAAGGGATTCATTGATCAAAATTAATTGAGATTAGAATCTACTCATAAGCTTAGGTCATTTTATTAGAAATTTTCATGGCAAAAAGAATACAGTTTTTGATTTTATCTACTGAAGAGGGATTTGAACGAATTTTGGAGAACCAAATTGGTTTATTAGAGGGGGAGGGTTTGCAAAGAAGAAAATTTTTAGGAAAAGGACAATCGAAAATGTAATGGTCAACGTCACCGAATTTATTGCAAATACAGTTAGAGGTGGATTTAATTTTGAAAAAGTATGGGTAATCAAAAAAGGGGGCCATGACCAGTCGGATGATGTGGGAGGTCTGAAGACCCCAGAGCGTGCGACTCACTTAGTGGGTTTAGAGTAGCTAGCTGCACTGCCGGGAAAGGATACCTCCTGCACTCAGGAGGCACCCCAGGTCTATCATCCCGCCAAACGAATATTTATTTAGGTCTAAAAAGATAACAATTGATGAAAAGTAGTGTGGTTAAATAGACAGTTTTACATTATATTTGAACTTGACAAGTACGTCCATTTTTCAAAAATGGGAAAAGGGTTATTGCGAATATAGGTAAAAATTTCATTGAAAAAAATAAAATTTAAAGAGAGGTATATTAACATAATGAAAAATAGATTAAAATTAAGGAAAATAATAAAATTTTAAAAGTGAAATTTAGAAAAAATATAAAAAAAGAGAATATATGAAAAAGGAAAGCACATGAAAAACAAAACAGAAATTTAAGAAATTTAGGATAAAATTTAGAAAAGAAAATTTAGAAAAAAATACAAATAAAAAGGGTCAAAAGAAAAAAGAAGAACCTAGAAAATAGAAACAGTTAACGTAGCTTTTTTTTTTTTAACAGAAAATATGGAAGGAACACAACAAGTCCATATAAGTTAATAAGAATGAAATAAAGGGAATCATTGATCAAAATTAATTGAGATTAGAATATACTCAAAAGCTTAGGTCACTTTATGAGAAATTTTCATGGCAAAAAGAATATAGTTTTTGATTTTATCTACTGAAGAGGGATTTGAACGAACTTTGGAGAACCAAATTGGTTTATTAGAGGGGGAGAGTTTGCTGAGATGAAAATTTTTAGAAAAAAGACAATCGAAAATGTAATGGTCAACGTCACCGAATTTATTGCAAATACAGTTAGAGGTGGATTTAATTTTGAAAAAATATAGGTAATCAAAAAAGGGGCCATGACCAGTCGGATGATGTCGGAGGTCTGAAGACCCCAGACCGTGCGACTCACATAGTGGGTTTAGAGTAGCTAGCTGCACGGCCGGGAAAGGATACCTCCTGCACTCAGGAGGCACCCAAGGTCTACCATCTCGGCAAACGAACTTTTATTTAGGTCTAAAAATATAACAATTGATGAAAAATATTGTGATTAAACAGACAGTTTTACATTATATTTGAACTTGACAAGTACGTCCATTTTACAAAAATGGGAAAAGGGTTATTGCGAATATAGATAAAAAGATCGTTGAAAAATAAAATTTAGAGTGAGGTATAATAACATAATGAAAAATAGATTAAAATTAAAGAAATTAATAAAATTTTAAAAGTAAAATTTAGAAAATATATAAAAAGAAAATATATGAAAAGGAAATAAATTAGGCGTATGAAAAACAAAAACAGAAATTTAGAATAAAATTTAGAAAAGAAAATTAATAAAAAATACAAATAAAAAGGGTCAAAAGAAAAAGAAAGATCCAAGAAAATAAGAACAGTTAACATAGCTTTTTTGTTTTTTTAAAGAGAAAATGGAGGGAACACAATAAGTTCATATAAGTTAATAAGAATGAAATAAAGGGATTCATTGATCAAAATTATTTGAGAGCAGAATCTACTCATCAGCTTAGGTCACTTTATTAGAAATTTCCGTGGCAACAAGAATACAGTTTTTAATTTTATCTACTGAAGAGGGATTTGAACGAACTTTGGAGAATCAAATTGGTTTATTAGAGGGGGAGAGTTTGCTGAGATGAAAATTTTTAGAAAAAAGACAATCGAAAATGTAATGGTCAACGTCACCGAATTTATTGCAAATACAGTTAGAGGTGGATTTAATTTTGAAAAAATATAGGTAATCAAGAAAGAGGCCATGACCAGTAAGAAAGTAGATGTCGGAGGTCTGAAAGTGACCCTAGCACAGATTCAGTGGACCCTGCAATATTGAGCACCGATTTCAAATTGAGAGGATAACGACCACGCAGGATACAAAGCTAGGTAAAAATAGTAGTATCAGAACGTAAATTCCAATTTATTAATACAAAAAGCATAGACAATACTGGCGAGCACAACAGCAACCACAACATAAACACAGAGCATAAATTGTATTACAATTTGGCCTAGGAACTAGTAAGACTATTCAGATCACCAAGTTAAACTATAATAAGAAGAGATTGGCAGCAGGTGTAGTACAACAATTAACAAAAATTGTATTTGAAATAATTGCTTTGAATAATGAAAAAATACTTCCATATCTGTATCTGAATATAAACTTTCAGCTTATACTTAAAACAGTTAGATGACTTTACAGACTTCAATTCATTGAGTAAAATACTAAAATTTT
This sequence comes from Amaurobius ferox, assembly GCA_951213105.1. Classification (NCBI taxonomy): domain Eukaryota; kingdom Metazoa; phylum Arthropoda; class Arachnida; order Araneae; family Amaurobiidae; genus Amaurobius; species Amaurobius ferox. The sequence goes on from OX578152.1 coordinate 25,240,429, forward strand.
TAGGAACTAACTACAGAAAGTTCTTATGCAAAATTTTATGATTAGCTTTAAGAATAATATAGTTATAGCTGTAACCACGAGTGGATCTGATGTTGCAATTGATTTCTTGGTGTTTTAGGTCTTAAATAAAAAGAAAACACATTTAAAAATATAAAGTGGACGAATTAGTTAACATCTTTACGCTATTATGCAGCTTTGACTGAACTTTAATCAAAGGATACAGATAAGAAAAAAAAAAGCACGACTCCAAATAAGGATACCATACAAGAAGTAGGGAATTCAAAAAAAGTTGTATAAAACTTTTAAAAATGACTGTAAAACAATTAGCCTAAGATTATAAAGATTAACTAAAATATAAAATTGCAATCAATATACACACCCAAATATCTACAACTTCTAACATGATCAATTATCGGACAGAAACAAGGATTTTGTGTGGAACATGTAGCCAAATAATATCTAATGTCTAAGGATATGCTACGAGTTGATAAGGAAAACAACATATAATTGGTTTTATAAGCATGAATATTTAATTTATATAAGTAGCCAAATTATATTTAATGTCTAAGAATTTCTTTCTCTATACTAAACAAATTATCGAAAAATTCCATTACACATTAAGACGCTCAACTCCACACGTCTATTTCTAATCTAACCTCGGTATCTTATTAAGGCTAATTGTTTTAACGCTAATATTAAATTCATGAATTCTGCAGTATCGTAAAATTGTAATTAACACAATTAAATCCTACAACTCACTTAATGCTTGATGTAAGCCATATCCAGCGAAGCATCGTGGAACATTCTATACGCAAATTATTCTACAGTCTCAAAATTCAATACTTGTGAAAACCTATCGAAAGATCCTCTTACACATTAAGACACTTAACTCTGCACATCTTATTGCACGTCCTCATACTTAGTGTCATTAAACATAACCGCAATACCCAATTCATTTTAGTTTGACACAAACCTTACAACAGACGTTCTGTGTGGAACGCGTCAGCTCGTACTCACTAAATCAATCAAAAAATTCCGGCGCCAATAGCTTATTCTCGCCTTAGTATATATTTTCGCACATTTCTTTATTGACATTTGACGTATTGGATCCGCCATTATCAAATTTCACGCTTACGTGAACCCTTCTCCTGTTTTAGCATTCACGCTGCTGAAAGATATTAAAGACTTCCCTCTCGTTGATGCACCGGTCTTGTCTTGGAACTTTACACGCTTGGTCTTTTCTGTTTCGCGCGCTCATTCGCTCAGAATTCTCATCCATTTTCAGCGAAATATTACTTGCAGAAAACTTTATAAGAGGTAATTCGCGGTAAGTGATGGAATATTAGATGTAATTCGGTGTGGAGCGTGGTCTCGCGTTTGATTTGATTTATTCGATATTTTGGGAAAATTCGATATTTATTGGGTTAGAGATGATTGAAAGGATTCCGTTACCCATGCGGTGTTGTATTGTGTTAGCACTTGCACAGCATTGTTTCATCAAGAAGTGAAAAGAGAACCTATATAACTATTTATTCAGATTTTACATTTAAAAATCTGATGTGGACAACACATGACTTTCCTTATATAATCCAATGCATTTATTACTTTTACAGTAAAAAAAATAGGTTTTTCTTATAGTAGATACTTATATTCTTTCCAAGATATTGAATCTTCGACAATTAGGCGTCATTTTCATTTATTTAGCGTCATTTTAATCCATTTGGTGAGATTTTCGTTAATTTGACAACATTTCAAAAAGTCGCCAAGTTGGCGACATTCTGCCAAATTTGTCGCCAAAATATCTATATAGTTATTTTTATAGCAGATAAATCACTATTGGCGTTCAAATTCAAAAATATTACTCAAAGTATATTTTTTCATGAATGGAACGAACTAGATCCACGAGAATGATGTCACCCAATTTATCGCATGATATTTCATATGAAAAGTGAAGATGTTTCTGAACAGTTAATATTTTTTTTTTAATTTATGGGATTTTTTGATAAATTTATTTGAAAAATGTGCAATATCTCAAAAACGGTTCATGCTAGCGTTCTAAAGTTTAAGTCAATCGTTTTCTAAGGAAAAATTACATAAGAAATGTTTATTTACGTAACTATATTAAAGGTTTTGATTTTTTGATGATTTTTTTTAAATTTCACTCGAAAATTTAGGGGGGTTCTGAACATTCGTTTACGTTTAAAAACAATAGGCTTCCAGTATTCACGGATTGTGATTTTTGTACCAAATTCCATTCGAATCGTTCCATTCGTTCGTGAGATATCGTCTCCACACACACACACACAGACATCACCTCAAAAATGTTTGATTCGTGATCAGGGATGCTTGAAACGTGCTCTCCCGTCGAAAACTCGAATTCGACCCCGTCACAATACTTTCCTTATACATTATGTATATAAGGAAAGTAAAAGTCTGATGTGGGCAACACGTGATTTTCTCTACTTATTTTCCCTTTCTTTCTTTCATAATTTATTAAATTGATTTTCATAGCACTAAATAACACGGATATTTCAATTTTTTTTTCATTTGGTGACTGGACGTATTTTCAAAAGCGACGTGGAAAAAATACGAAAAACAAAAATATCTCGAGAACTGTTAATACTAGAGTTAGGGGAATGGTCTTACTCTTTTCGGCGTCTAAAATTACGTATAAAACAAGCACCATTGAAGCGTAAAACAAGCACCAAGCATAATTCACCATTAATTCTCTTTTGTGTTTCTAGAAAAGCTCAGAATATCGCTGTAACATATTTCTGTTTTTGTTTCCAGAAGAGCTCAGAATATCGCTGTAATATATTTGTGTCTTTGTTTCAAGAAAAGCTCAGAATATCGCTGTAACATATTTGTGTCTTTGTTTCAAGAAAAACTCAGAATATCGCTGTAACATATTTGTGTCTTTGTTTCAAGAAAAGCTCAGAATATCACTGTATCATATTTGTGTCTTTGTTTCAAAAAAAGCTCAGAATATCGCTGTAACATATTTGTGTCTTTGTTTCAAGAAAAGCTCAGAATATCGCTATAACATACTTGTGCCTTTGTTTCAAGAAAAGCTCAGAATATCGCTGTAACATATTTGTGTCTTTGTTTCCAGAAAAGCTCAGAATATCGCTGTAACATATTTCTGTATTTGTTTCCAGAAAAGCTGGTCGAACGGACTACGAGTCCCAGGCAGCTTTTACCTTCCTTGCCTCATGGAACAAGAAAGAGGGTCTCTCCAAGTCCCACCGAAAAATCCGAGGATGGTCAGAAAACACCACCTAAACAACCTCCTGCTCCCAAAGATCCGCGACTGCAAGAGAGGTGCAACTGTGACGAGTTGAGGAGCATCGAGGCTGTTCTGGAGACCAAAGATTTGTGGGAAAAGTTCTACGAGCTGGGGACAGAGATGATCATCACGAAGACGGGGAGGTAAAGTTTTGTTTACATTTCTTTACTTTCTTACACTCTGTTGTTGCAGCAGACTCTAGATCGAAAATCTTGGACGAACTGAGTTTCCCAACTTTTTTAACTTCTACCGCCGACAATAAATTTTTCAAAGTTTCTACAGCGAATCCGGACTAAAAAATCTGATGTGGGCAGCACATGACTTTCCCTGCAGACTTAAATTCATATTTTCCTTATTTCTTTAATAATTCATTAGATTGAGTTTAATTGCATCAAATAACACTAATTTGCATTTTTAATTCAATTTTTGTTTTTATTTGGTAATTGGACATTTTTCCAATAGCGGCGGAACAAAAATGCAAGAAATCTCAAATATCTTGAGAACGGTTAGTCCTAAAGTATAATGGAGTGTGTTATATTCTTTTCCTCGTCAAAAATTGCGTATAAAACAAGAATTTAATTGATACATTTCAGCATACGTAGACTTTTTCTTTTTTAGATTTTAGCGATTTTTGCGGGCCATTTCGTAAAAAAAGGCAGGTTGTTCTTTTCCGAATCGTACCAAAATCTAATCAGCACCAGAGTGTACCACAAGTAACTTATCTACCAAATTTTGTGAAATTTGATCAATTAGTATTTTAGCTAGTGAGGAAACGTGAAATTTTTGCGGGTCATTTCGTTAAAAAAGGCAGGTTATTATTTGTCGAATCGTACCAAAATCGAATCAGCACTAGTGTCGACCGCAAGTGACTTATGTACTAAATTTTATGAAATTTAGTCGATTTGTTGAGTTAGAGTTAAAATATACAATTTTTGCGTGCTATTTCGTAAAAAAAATGCAGGTTCTTCTTTTTCGAAATCATATCAATATCTAATCAACACCAGGGTGACCTACAAGCGACTTATGTACCAAATTTTGTAAAATTTGATCAATTAGTTTTTCCGTTACAGTGGATACAGGCAATTTTTTAGGGCCATTTCGCAAAAAAAGGCGGGTTGGTTTATTCCGAATAGTACCAAAAACTAATTAGCACCAGGGTCACATACAAGTGACTTACATACCTAATTTTTTGAAATTCGGTCCATTAGTTTTTGAGTTAGAGTGGATACATACATTGCACAGACAGACACACAGACACACAGACAGGCAGACACACACACAGACGTCACGCTAAAAATAGTTTTTCGTATTCTAGAGGTCTCGAAACGTGTAAATCCGTCGAAAACTCGAGTTGCGATTTTCGGCATGATTCCAATACTTTCCCTATATATTACCATGTATTGCAGGGAAAGTAAAAATCTGATGTGGGCAGCACATGACTTCCCCTGCAGACTTATATTCACGTTCTCTTTATTTTAATTACATTTAATTCACTTTTAATTCAATTTTCGTTCTCATTTGATAACTGGACTCATTTTCAAAGGTGGCGTAGAAAAAATACGAAAAAACTAACGTATTAAACAAGCATTTCATGGATATATTTGAGCATACGTAGTTTTTTATTTTAGATTTTGGCGATTTTTGCGGGCCATTTTGCAAAAAAAGGCAGGTTATTTTTTTCCGAATCATACCAAAATTTAATCAACACCAGGGTGTCCCACAAGTAATTTACCTACCAAATTTTGTGGAATTCGGTCCATTAGTTTTTCAACTAGAGTGGATACAAACTTTAGGGGCCATTTCGCAAAAAAAGGCGGGTGTCTTTATCCCGAATCGTACCCAAAACTAATCAGCACCAGATTAGCCCAGAAGTGACTTATCTACCAAATTTTATGAAATTCGGTCAATTACTTTTTTAGTTAGAGTGGATACAAATTCTGCACAGACAGACAGACACACACACAGACGTCACGCTAAAAATAGTTTTTTCGTATTCTAGAGGTCTCGAAACGTGTAGATCCGTCGAAAACTCGAGTTGCGATTTTCGGCATGATTCCAATACTTTCCCTATACATTACAATGTATTGCAGGGAAACTAAACTGGGTTGCACGGAAGCAACTTTCGGTTTTTCAGTAAGCTATAGTAGCTATAGTAGCGCGCAAGCAGATGATTTTAATACTATTTGAAACATTTTTTTTTTGAGAATGCATTGCGGCAACTGATATAACAGCGAGTGTTTTTAATAAAACTTATCAAAATCGTGGTATGTTTACGTAGGTATTTTATGTTGAAGGATAAAAGATAAAAATCAAAATATTCGTCACATTTTACTTTTTATTTCCTAAAAGGTAAAAGAGTTGCAGATGCACACAAGAAGATTCGTGCTGTGTATGACGATGCACTAACAGAACGCGCATGCCAGAATTCTTTTGCAAAATTTCGTTCTGGTGTGTTTTCAGTTCAAGATGCGCCACGTTCTGACAGCTGTCCGTAATGGAAAGTAAGGTTCCTGATAGTTATGATAATGTACATATATATAATATATATGTACGTTATAAATGTCAATTCGAAAATGATCGCAAACGTTCCTTTCTGTTCCTTTTGTTTTCTGAAAACTGAAAAATCGTCGGTTGGGCCTATGCGGGGTCTGTTCATGGCGCAGTAGGCAAATGTCCATGTGCCGTGTGTTAAATCTGCCTCTGTATATATATATATATATATATATATTCTTATCAGTTTGCCGAAATTATCCCAATAACAAAGTAGGTGAAAAGAATACGCAAAGGTTGCAAAATGTTTTACAGTGTAGGAAAAGTATTGTGAAAGATTAGAAAGCTCGAATTCGAGTTTTTGACCGAAGACCACGCTTCAAGTATCCCTGAACTCGAATCGAGCGTTTTTAAAGTGAAGTATGTATATGCGTTTGTATATGCCTGTGTATGTATGTATGTATATGTATGTGTGTGCAAGTATATTCATGAGTTTGTGAGTGCAATATCTCATGAAGGAATGTGGCGTTTCCAATGAAATTTGGTACAAATATTACACTGAATACTGAAATCGTATTGCTTTCAAAAGCAATTGAATGTTCGGCAGACCACTTAATTTGAGAATAAAATTTTTAAAAAATCATCAACAAATCCGAACTTTCAATAATATTGCATAAATAATCATTTCTGGCGTAATTATTCATTAGAAAAAGATTAACAAAAATTTTAAAACGCTAGCATAAATCGTTCTCGAGCTCTTGCATTTTTTTAAATAAATCATATAAAATCATTATCAAAAAATCATATAAAATCTAAAAAAAATTTTTAATTATTGAGAAATATGTTCGATTTTCATATGTAATATTATGCGATAAATTTGTTCATATCATTCTCGTGGATCTAGTTCGTTTCATTCACGAAAAAAATATACTTTGTATAATAGTTTTGTATTTTGACGCCTAACAATTCGCAAAGAGTCATTACATATAAGAAACGCTCTTCTTGCCGTCTATTTGTAACGCTTGTCGATGAATTTGGCGAAATTGGCGACTCATTCAACGAAATATCACCAACATGGCGATAATTTGCACTAACTTGTCAAAGATGTAGGTAAAATTGCAAATATGTCACTAAGTTAACGAGAATGACGTCAAATTGATGAATTAATTATTAAAATATTTTAATATATGGGCTATATTACTTTCCCTGCAATACATGGTAATGTGTAGGGAAAGTATTGGAATCATATCGAAAATCACAACTCGAGTTTTCGACGGATTTACACGTTTCGAGATCTCTAGAATACGAAAAAACTATTTTTAGTGTGACGTCTGTGTGTGTGTCTGTGTCTCTGTCTGTCTGTGCAGATCTTGTATCCACTCTAACTAAAAACTAATTGACCGAATTTCATAAAATTTGGTAGGTAAGTCACTTGTGAGCGAATCTGGTGCTGATTAATTTTGGGTACGATTTGAGATAAAAGGACCCGCCTTTTTTTGCGAAATGACCCGCAAAAGACTGTATCCACTCTAGCTGGAAAACTAATAGACCGAAATTCACAAAATTAGGTAGATAAGTCGCTTTTGGGTTACCCTGGTGCTGATTAGATTTTGGAACTCTTAAAAAACTAACCTTCCTTTTTTTGCATATTGGCCAACAAAAATCGTCAAAACCTAAAATAAAAAACTACGTATGCTCAAATACATCCATTAAAAGCTAGTTTCATACGTAATTTTTAACAAAGAAAAGAATAAGATCACCCCATTACACTAGGACTAACCGAGATATTTTAGTTTTTTCGTATTTTCTCTAGGCCACCGAAGAAAATAATAAGACCAACCCCATTACACTAGAACTAGTCGTTCTCGAGATATTTAAGTTTTTTCATATTTTCTCTACGCAACCTTTGAAAATAAGTCCAGTTACCAAATGAGAACGAAAATCGAATTAAAAGTGAATTAAATTTAATTAAAATAAAGAGAACGTGTATATAAGTCTGCAGGGAAAGTCATGTGCTGCCCTCATCAGATTTTTGTTTATTGCGGATGCTCTCAATATTGTCATAAAGAAAAACGCCAAATCTACAATTAAACCTTTAAAACAGCATGCCGTAGATCTTATACATAATTTGTTCACTGTCAATTAAGTAAATTCATTGCATAATATAGGGAACGTCATATGCTGCCTACATAATATGTTTTAATAGAAATATGGGTCAACTACAACAACCAACGAAGAAATTAAACCTTGAATATGAATTCTATAACACAACACAAACAAGTGGAATGCATACAACATGAATTTTGAAACTTTCTGTATGACAGAGGGATGCAGTCAGTTCTCCTTTATTAGATGTCCATTTTTTGCATTATTACTTTCCCTGTAATACATAGTAATGTATAGGGAAAGTATTGGAATCATACCGAAAATCGCAACTCGAGTTTTCGACGGATCTACACGTTTCGAGACCTCTAGAATACGAAAAAGCCATTTTTAACGTGACGTCTGTATGTGTGTCTGTTTGTCTGTTCAATGTATGTATACACTTTAATTCAAAAACTCATGGACCGAATTTCATAAAATTTGGTAGGTAAGTCAGTTGTGTTTGACTCTGGTGTTGATTAGTTTTTAGTACAATTCAGGATGAAAAAAAACCCGCCTTCTTTTGCGAAATGACCAGCAAAAATTGCCTTTATTCACTCTAGCTGAAAAACTAATGGACCGAATTTCACAAAATTCGGTAGATAAGTCGCTTGTGGGTCACCCTGGTACTGATTAGATTTTGGTACGATTCGAGAAAAAATAACTTGCCTTTTTTTGCAAAATATCCCGCAAAAATCGTCAAAATCTAAAATAGGTAACTACTTATACTCAAATATATACATTAAATTCTTGTTTCATACGTAATTTTTAACAAAGAAAAGAATAAGATCACCCCATTACACTAGGACTAACCGAGATATTTTAGTTTTTTCGTATTTTCTCTAGGCCACCTTTGAAAATAAGTCCCAGTTACCAAATGAAAACGAAAATTGAATTAAAGGTGAATTAAATTTAATTGAAATAAAGATAACGTGGATATAAGTCTGCAGAGAAAGTCATGTGCTGCACACATCAGATTTTTATTTTCACTGCAATACATGGTAATGTATAGGGAAAGCATTGGAATTATGTCGAAAATCGCAATTCGACTTTTCGCCGGATCTACACATTTTGACACCTCTGGAATACGGAAAACAATTTTTTATCGTGACGTCTGTATGTGTGTCTGTCTGTCTGTCTGTTTGTGTGTCTGTGTGTCTGTTTGTGTCCCTGTGGAATGTATGTATCCACTCTAGCTGAAAACCTAATAGACCAAATTTTACAAAATTTGTCAGATAAGTCACTCGTGGGTTACCCTTGTGCTGCTTAGATTTTAATACAATTCTGAAAAAAAATAACCTGCCTTTTTTTACGAAATGACCCACAAAAATCTTCAACTCATGGAAAACTACATATGCTCAAATTTAATTAAATGTTTGTTTTATACGTAATCCTTGACGATAATAAGAAAATGACCAACCACATTACACTAGGACTAGCCGTTCTCGAGATATTTTAGTTTTTTCGCATCTTCGCTACGCCACCTTTGAAAATAAGTCCAGTTACCAACGAAAACTGAATTAAACGTATAAATTCAGTGTCATTTAAAATAATTATGGGTGTTATTTTGTGCAGTCACACTCAATTTAATGAATTATTAAAGAAATAAAAATAACGTGAATATGTGTCTGCAGGGAAAGTCATGTGCTGCTTGCTCACATCAGATTTTTTTGTCATTGAAGACATACTTTCATAAAAAAAATTGCATTTATATACGGGTTATGCATCTAGTGCCCCACATTCGATCATCCTTTTCAATTCTTCACGCGTAACCCTGGAAATATTGAATTATCATCTTTTGTTTTCGCGATGTTAGGTGTTCGGAAAGCAGCGTAATACTATGATATTAAAATTGCAAATAATTTTCAATTTGTCTTATTACTGTGTGAAATTGAAGTACTCGTACTATAGGTTAATAAACTGTCCCCATAGTACTTCAATTTTGCACAATAATAAGGCAAATTGAAATTTCTCTGCAATTATCTTATCTATTATTATCTATTATTGCCTTATAATTATCTTATCTGTTAGTATTAATAATTATTATATTATATTATCTTATCTTTTATTATTATCTTATCTATTATTATTAATTATTATCACTTTCCTTATATACATAATGTATAAGGAAAGTATTGTGGCGGGGTAGAAAATTCGAATTCGAATTTTCGACGGGAGAGCACGTTTCAAGCATTCCTGATCACAAATCAAACATTTTTGAAGTGATGTCTGTGTATGTGTGTGAGTGTGAAAGTATGTGTGTGTGTGTGAAAATATGTGTGTGTGTGTGAAAGTATGTGTGTGTGTGTGTGTATGTCAGTGAATCTGTGGAGACGATAACTGACGAACGAATGAACGATTCGAACGAAATTTGGTACAAAAATCACAATCCGTAAACACTGAAAACCTATTGTTTTTATATGCAATCGAAAGTTTAGAACCCCCTAAATTTCAGAGTGAAATTTTGAAGAAATCGTCAAAAAATAAAAACCGCTAATATAGTTGCGCAAATAGACATTTCTTATGTAATTTTTCATTAGAAAACGATTGACATAAATTTTAGAATGCTAACATGAACTGTTCTCGAGATGTTGCACATTTTTCAAAAAAACTATCAAAAACTCATGTAAAAAAAAAAAAAATCCTATTGAGAAACATGTTCACTTTTCATATGTAATACCATGCGATAAATTTGGTGACATCATTCTCATGGATCTAACTCGTTCCATTCATGAAAAAAGATACTTTAAGTAATACTTTTGCATTTGAACCCCAATAGTCATTTATCTGCTGTAAGAATAACTTATTTCCTCGTCCATAACGCTTGGCGAGATTCTGGCGACGAATTTGGTGGAATGTCGCCAACTTGGTGACTTTTTAAATGTTGCTAAATTAACGAAAAACTCGCCAAATTGATAAAAATGACGTTAAATCAATGACGACTCACTGATGATGACGACATGGAAAATGACGACTCATTGACGAAAATTCAATATCTTGGAAAGAATATAAATAACTACTATAAAAATAATCTATTTTTTTTTACTGTAAAAGTAGTAAATTCATTGCATCATATAAGGAAAGTCATGTGCTGCCCACATCAGATTTTCATATTATATAATTATTATTATCTTGCCTATTATTATTAATTAACTATCTTATGGCGTTTTATTAGCAGGCAAAATCGAGTTTAGACACTTATTTAAGACATATTACGGCGTTCGTGCAGTGGGCGACTACGCCTTTAGAAAAACTGAATTAACGAATGCAATTATTCCTTGATTGAAATCTTGGGCAACGGAGTTTACATTTTCTTATAAATCCACATATCTGCCGTGTTATACTCAATCGCAACAAACCTAACATTTTGCAGTCGTCAAGATATCTATTAAATGCAAGATGGTTCATTTATAAGTCTAATAAATACAGAATAATGCTTAAGTCAAGTTGAATATCTTGCCCCAGATTTTTGATCTCGAATACACCCCAGGTGGTTAGAACATACACTGAAAAAGGCGCGAAAATTGGCTTCTCTCTCTACAGGGAGGCGTTAATAAGATTTAAGGCGTGCATGTAACCCCACTGAGCGTGTGTTGGTATAGAGTAATAAAATAGGGTTTCGGTTGGGAGCCACGGAAAAGGTATCTTTAAGATAAGTTTCGAACATACTAAAGAAAATCAATGAATAAATAAGTAAATCGGAGGTTTGTTTAAGGTTTTATGAGCTTACGAAGAATGCATCTCAGAATTTATTACGTTAGCTAAACTTTTCTATTTTTACACACCGTAGTCCACTGTTGGAAAGTGTTGAAAATGTGAAAGAAATTATAATTCAAATTTTCAATGATTTGCACATTTTGGGCATCTTTCGCTGTTAAAAATAATCTGATGTGGGCAACACATGACTTTCCTTATATAATGAAATGAATTTACTACTTTTAGAGTAAAATAAAAAGGTTTTTCTTCTAGTAGATACTAATATCCTTTCCAAGATATTGAATTTTCGACAATTAGTCGTCATTTTCATTGATTTAGCGCCATTTTTATCCATTTGGCGAGATTTTCGTTAATTTAGCAACATTTAAAAAAGTTGCCAAATTGGCGACATTCCGCCAATTTCGTCGCCAAAATCTCGCCAAGCGTTATGGACGAAGAAATAAGTTATATATATATATATATATAACTTATTAGATATTGAATTTTCGACATATATTATATAACTATTATTATATATTTATATATTATATAACTTATTAGATCTTGAATTTTCCACAATTAGTCGTCATTTTCATTGATTTAGCGTCATTTTTATCTATTTGGCGAGATTTTCGTTAATTTGGCAACATTTCAAAAAGTCGCCAAGCTGGCGACATTCCGCCAATTTCGTCGCCAAAATCTCGCCAAGCGTTATGGACGAAGAAATAAGTTGTTCTTACAGCAGATAAATTGGCGTTCAAATGCAAAGTATTACTCAAAGTATCTTTTTTCGTGAATGGAACGAGCTAGATCCACGAGAATGATGTCACCCAATTTATCGCATGATATTATGTATGAAAAGTGAACATGTTTCTCAATAGGAAATATTCTTTTTTCTATTTTATATGACTTTTTGATAATTTTTTTGAAAAATGTGCAATATCTCGAGAACGGTTCCTGTTAGCGTTCTAAAATTTATGTCAATCGTTTTCTAATGAAAAATTACATAAGAAATGTCTATTTGCGTAACTTTAATATTGGTTTTGATTTTTTGACGATTTTTTCAAAATTTCATTCGAAAATTTAGGGGGGTTCTGAGCATTCGATTGCGTATAAAAACAACAGGCTTCCAGTGTTTATAGATTGTGATTTTTGTACCAAATTTGGTTCGAATCGGTCCATTCGTTCGTCAGTTATCGTCTCCACAGACCCACTGACACACACACACACACACACACACACACACACGCACACACACATACTTTCACACACACACACAGACATCACTTCAAAAATGTTTGATTCGTGATCAGGGATGCTTGAAACGTGCTCTCCCGTCGAAAACTCGAATTCGAATTTTCGACCCCGTCACAATACTTTCCTTATACATTATGTATATAAGGAAAGTAATATGCACCCAGCTGTTCAGTAGAACGAAGAAAGTTGTCTTTTTGCATACAGAATTTAACAAGAAAACGTTATTATGTATATGCCCATAGATCTTAATTTGATTGGATTATATTATTTTAGCATTTTACCGTTCTTTTTATGCACACTAGGATAACTTTGACCGGAATCAAAAGTTTAAAAAATACTCAAAATAATTACCACCATGTATACAAAGCTCTTTACTCGTACTGGAAATTCAAATCCGGTTCCTATGAAGGCGTTTCTAGGAGAGTGAACCGTTCAACCACAAGTGAGCCTTACAGGTCGTGGAGAATCTCCTATGGGTGATTTCTCTCTCCCCCTCCCTCTCTCTCTCTCCCTCTCTGTCACTCTCTCTGCCTCTCTCCGCCTCCCTCTCTCCGCCCTCTCTCTCCGCCTCCCTCTCTCTCCCTCTCTGTCACTCTCTCTGCCTCTCTCCGCCTCTCTCCGCCTCTCTCTCTCTCTCTGTCTCTGTCTCTCCCTCTTTCTCTCTCTCTATTTCTTACTTTTCATTTTTCTTTCTTGCTTGCTTTCTTTCTATCTTGCTGTTTATCTTCCTTTTTCTCTTCCTGTTTTCTTTCTTTTTCTCTTTCAGTTTTTCTTCCTTTCTCTCTTCTCCTTCCCCCACTTCTCTCTGTGTCTATGTGTTTGCCTCTAACATTAAAATTCAATTAGAATGTAACTGATAATTTAATTAATTAAAATAAAGCAATAAAAATTCAATTATAACAAAAAATTACGAACAATTACCCATAATTTCAATTACATTTAGTAATAAGTAGTTTTTATTACTTTCCTTATATACATAACGTATAAAGAAAGTATTGTGACGGGGTCGAAAATTCGAATTCGAGTTTTCGACGGGAGAGCATATTTCAAGCATCTCTGATCACGAATCGAACATGTTTGAGGTAATGTATGTGTGTGTGTCAGTCAGTGAGTCTCTGAAGACGATATCTCACGAACGAATGGAGCGATTCGAATGAAATTTGGTACAAAAATCACAATCCGTGAATACTGGAAGACTATTGTTTTAAAACACAATCAAATGTTCAGAAACCCCCTAAATTTTCGAGTGAAATTTTGAAACAATTATCAAAAAATCAAAACCTTTAACAAAGTTACGCAAATAGACATTTCATACGTAATTTTTCCTTAGAAAACGATTAACATAAATTTTAGAGCGCTAGCATGAACCATTTTCGAGATATTGCACAGTTTTCAAATAAATTTATCAAAAAATCCCATAAATTAAAAAAAAAATATTAGCTGTTAAGACACATGTTCACTTTTCATATGTAATATCATGCGATAAATTAGGTGACATCATTCTCGTGGATCTAACTCATTCCATTCACGAGAAAAGATACTTTGAGGAATACTTTTGTATTTGAACGCCAATAGTCATTTATCCTCTATAAGAATAACTTATTTTTCCGTCCATAACGCTTGGTGAGATTTTGGAGACGAATTTAGCGGAATGTCACCAACTTGGCGATATTTTTAATTGTTGCCAAATTAATAAAAATCTCGCTAAATTGATAAAAATGACGCTAAATCAATGAAAATGACGACTCATTGAAGAAAATTCAATATCTTAGAAAGAATATAAGTATCTCCTATAAGAATAACAATTTTTTTAACTGTAAAAGTAGTAAATTCATTGCATTATATAAGGGAAGTCATGTGTTGCCCACATCAGATTTTTTTTAAGTGTGAATCTATAAATGACTGTTGATGTTTATTTTCGCTTTCTCATATTATAAATACAGTATAGAGAAAGTATTGTTTTCACGAAATTTTTCGATATTGAGATGTTGATGCCAATATGTATTTTAGAACCTCCTGAACATATTTTAACTATTTTTGGAGTGATGTCCAGAATACGAAGTGGAGTGATGTCCAGAATGCCAAGTTAACTAAAATCTCGCCATATGGATAAAAATGACGTTAAATCAATGAAAATGACGACTAATTGAAGAAAATTCAATATCTTGGAAAGAATATAAGTATCTACCATAAGAATAACATTTTTTTAACTGTAAAAGTAGTAAATTCATTGCATTATATAAGGAAAGTCATGTGCTGCCCACATCAGATTTTTTTTAATTGCAATTGCTGTCGTAATTATTCGCTACATTCCTTAACCCAACACCTATTCATCATTTTCAGAAAATACGTGCGTTATTCGCGTGCTCCAGTGTTTGTCCACGCGTCATTGCTCTCTTAAATTTTATTTTAAGATGCATGCCATATTCACCGAATCTTCAAATGATTATTTTTAATTTCCCTAAACATTGATGTATGTTTCCAACACTTAAAAGTTTATAGTCATTTTTTAACTACAAAATTTCGAGAATTTACATTTCCTATAATTAGATTTTTCAACTAATGTGTGCCTTAGTTAGAGTAATAAATATTTTTTGTTACTTTTCGGAGCTTTATTGTAATTTTTCTATAATTTACAAAGTGGGGTGTATTAGGAGCATCCTGCTCCTAACAGTGTTCACATGTTACTTTTCATATATCAGCTTATTGCATTTTCTAATGACAGTCATAAAAACCAGGTATTTTGTAAGTTGTTCATATTTAACTCCTCTAACCAGTAGCTTAGTAATTTCCTAGTAAAATATTTTGCTAAAGGAAAATGTCAAATTTTAGGCGGGCTATAATGAAACCTCCTACGTCACTATCTGCAATGGGGTGCTTTTATTGGCCTAGATATTTTTATTGACTTTCAAATGTTATTATATGACCACAAAGTTTAGAAACGAACTTTATATTCTCTTCGCATTAATACGAGGATGCTTTGAATATTTTTACTTTCCCTGCAATACATGGTAATCTATAGGGAAAGTATTGGAATCATGCCGAAAATCGCAACTCGAGTTTTCGGCGGATCTACACGTTTCGAGACCTCTAGAATGCGAATAAACTATTTTTAGCGTGACGTCTGTGTGTGTGTGTGTGTGTCTGTCTGTGTATCTGTTTGTCTGTCTGTGTGTCTGTCTGTCTGTCTGAGTAGATTTTGCATCCATTCTAACTGAAAAACTAATGGACCGAATTTCATAAAATTTGGTAGGTAAAGCACGTGGGGGCGAATCTGGTGCTGATTAGTTTGGGGGTACAATTCAGGATAAAAGAACCCGCCTTTTTTGCGAAATGGCCCGCAAAAGCTTGTATCCACTTGTAGCTGAAAAACTAATGAACCGAATTTCACAAAATTCGGTAGATAAGTCACTTGTGAGATACCCTGGTGCTGATTATATTTCAGTACGATTCGGAAAAAAATAACCTGCCTTTTTTGCAAAATGGCCAGCAAAATTCACCAAAATTTAAAATAAAAAACTACGTATGCTCAAATATATCCATTAAATGTTTGTGTAATAACTAATTTTTAACGAAGAAAAGAATAAAACCAACCCCATTACACTAGGACTAGCCAGCCGTTCTTGATATCTTTTAATTTTTTCATATTTTCTCTTCGCCACCTTTGAAAATAAGTCCAGTTATCAAATGAGATCGAAAATTAAATTAAAAGTGAATTTAATTTAATTAAAATAAAGACAACGTGAATATAAGTCTGCAGGGTAAGTCATGTGCTGCCAACATCAGATTTTTATATTTAGTATTAATACTTCAATGTTATTCATGGAAGAGCCCGACAAAGAAGATTAAAATTCCCTTGAAAAATATTTTGCCACTCAGTTTTTAACACTTTACAACAAAGTTGAAAAGTGTTTATGACTTTGTTCATTCTGTCTGTCTGTCTGTCTGTCTGTCTGTCTGTCTGTCTGTCCGTTAGCACGATAACTGCCGTAAAAATGAGTTTATCAAAATGAAATTTTAGTATGTTGTTCAGACGGTCTGTAGGACCTATGGGAATATAAATAAATAATATCACCCAATTAGTTTTTTATTGAACCCGGGTGGAAAAAATGAAATACATTGAACCCTATGGGACCTAATTTTTCAAACATTTTTTAAGTAAATTTAAAATTCACGAATTGCTTCGAAATTTTTAGGAAATATTCACATTATCCCATAGAATATATAAAAAAAAATTGAGTAAAATATGTTAAGTAGTTTTTTAATTAAAAAAATTATTTAATATAGGGAAAAAAACAAATTCAATTAAATTCTGACTTTGGGATATCTTCCAGAAAGAAAAGAGAGAGATATTATATAATAAATATCTCTCCATTTGTTTAAACGTTTTGCATATGGGAGTAGCTTCATATTTTAAGATAAATTTGGTAGATAACAATTTTTCATTTTTTTTAAAATTTTATATAACTCTTCATGATAAATTTAATTGATGGCATTTTAAATGCACTTTCCTACGTCCTAGAGAGTTAAAATTTGGTACACAGCTTAAATTTGTTGAACATTTTATTCGACAAAAATTTGATGGATCTTTAAATATAGATTATACATTTTTTTCGAAATGGCCTGAAAATAATCCCCGTTCACTTCTATAAATCATTGGTGTAATATTGTTAAAAATTCTGATGTGGACAGCACATGTCTTTCTCTGCAGACTCATATTCGTTCTCTTTATTTATTCAATGATAATTTGAGTTTATCTGCACAACATAAGTATTTTAAATGACATTGAATTTACACGTTAAACTTAAATTTGGTTCTCATTTGATAGCTGGACTTATTGTCAAAGGTGGCGTAGCGAAAACGCGAAAAAACTAGAATATCTCAAGAACGGCTAGTCCTAGAGTAATGGGGTTAGTCTTATTCTTTTTGTTGTCAAAAATCACATATAAAATAGGAATTTAATTGATATAATTGAGCACACGTAGTCTTTTATTTTTATATATAACGATTTTTGCTGGCCATTTCGCAAAAATAGCCCGTTCCTTTTTCCCGAATCGTAGTAGAATAACCTACAAATGATTTATATACAAAATTTTGTTAAATTTGGTATATAAATCACTTGTAGGTTATTGAAATATTATACTCCAAATTTTGTTAAATTTGGTTCATTAGTTTTTAGCTAGAGTGGATAAAGGCAATTTCTGCGGCCATTTCGCAAAGAAGGCAGATTCTTTTATTACGAATCGTACTATAATCTAATGAACATCAGGATTTCCCACAAAAAACATACCTACCAAATTGTATGAAATTCGGTCCATTAGTTTTTCAATTAGAGTGGATGTAATATCCACACAGACACACAGAAACATACACAGATACACCCTTACACACACAGACGTCTTCCTAAAAGTAGTTTTTTCGTGTTCTAGAAGTCCCAAAACGTGTAGATACTTTGAAAATTCGAGTTCCGATTTTCGGCACGATTCCAATACTTTGAGTACATACACATACACATATATATTATCTGTGTATTATCTGTGTATCTAAATTCCGTGCCTATGCAATTACAATAGTTGTGATTTTAAATTATCCCTAAACTTTTATTATTTCTTCAAGGAAGCCTAATTTTAACATATGCAGAATGCAAATATCTCAAGCGATTGTAAGATGAATTACATAAGAATTGCTGAATTTTTTTCACACAAAATTATTTAGCTCTGGAGTCTGGAATACAAGTTATATGAATGAAATATTCATTGATTTTGCATAAAAAATCAGATGATTTATATTTCGATACAGTTTTAAATATTTATGTATAATAAATTACTGTAGTACTGTGATAATGTAAAAGATATTACCACTGAATGAATCACATTTTAGAAATTTTTAAATGAAATTACATTTCAGTTGGAAAGTGTTTCATAATCAATGCTTATGCATGATTGATCTTTCTTGTTATTATCCAATTTTACTGAAAACATACGTATTGTTTGTAAAATTCGTCTAAACGTAAAAACATTTGAAACAGTAAAACTTTATAAAAATTTGCTTAACTATTGTATTCTAAGAAGTAAAATACTTGATTATAGGCAGTGTAATTCAGTTTATATTTAGTATTAATACTTCAATGTTATTCATGGAAGAGCCCGACAAAGAAGATTACAATTCCCTTGAAAAATATTTTGCCACTCAGTTTTTATTATCCAATTTTACTGAAAACATACGTATTGTTTGTGTAATTCAGTTTATATTTAGTATTAATACTTCAATGTTATTCATGGAAGAGCCCGACAAAGAAGATTACAATTCCCTTGAAAAATATTTTGCCACTCAGTTTTTATTATCCAATTTTACTGAAAACATACGTATTGTTTGTAAAATTCGACTAAACGTAAAAGCATTTGAAACAGTAAAACTTTATAAAAATTTGCTTAACTATTGTATTCTAAGAAGTAAAATACTTGATTATAGGGAGTGTAATTCAGTTTATGAAATATATCAACCGGTTTTAGGCAACCGCGATCAGGTTAATTGCGACAAAGTAGTTCTTAGACCAAATGCAAGTAAATTTCTGTCAGATTGTAGAGGATAGAAATATGGAATGAAAAAGTTAGAAATGTAGACATATGGGACAGAAATGCAGGACTAAAATTGTAAGACAGAAATTTTCCCCGCATATTTTGCTGTAGTGACTTCACAGTCTCAATTATTCTGACAAAATAGGCACATTTTCCTTTCCCTGCAATACATGGTAATGTATAGGGAAAGTATTGGAATAATGTCGGAAATCGCAACTCGAGTTTTCGACGGATCTACGCGTTTCGAGACCTCTAGAACACGAAAAAACTATTTTTAGCGTAACGTCTGTGTGTGTGTCTGTGTCTCTGTATGTCTGTATGTTTGTGTGTCTATGTATCTGTCTGTGGGTCTGTTTATGTGTCTGTCTGTGTGTCTGTCTGTCTGTGCAGATTTTGTATCCACTCTAACTAAAAAACTAATGGATCTAATTTCACAAATTCGATAAATAAGTCGCTTGTGGGTCACCCTGGTGCTGATTAGATTTTGGTATGATTCGAAAAAAAATAACCTGCTTTTTTTTGCAAAATGCCCCCTCAAAAATCGTCAAAATCTAAAATAAAAAACTACGTATGCTTAAATATATCCATTAAATGCTTATTTTATGCGTAATTTTTAACGATAAAAAGAATAAGACCGACCTCTTTACTCTAGGACTAACCGTTCTCGAGATATTTTAGTTTTTTCGTATTTTCTCAACGCCATTTTTGAAAATAAGTTCAGTTACCAAATGAGAACGAAAATTGAATTAAAAGTGAATTAAATTTAATTAAAATAAAAATAACGTGGTTATAAGTCTGCAAGGAAAGTCATGTGCAGCCCACATCAGATTTTTATTTTCCCTGCAATACATAGTAATGTATAGAGAAAGTATTGGAATCGTGTCGAAAATCGCAACTCGAGTTTTTGACGGATCTACACGTTTTGGGAACTCTAGAATACGAAAGCACTATTTTTAAAGTGGCATTCCTGTGTGTGTCTATCTGTCTGTCTGTCTGTCTGTCTGTGCAATGTATATATCCACTGTAATTCAAAAACTCATAGACCAAATTTCATAAATATTGGTAGTAAGTCACTTTTGAACAATCCCTGGTACTGATTAGTTTTTGGTACGATTCAAGATAAAAGAACCCACCATTTTTTGCGAAATGGGCCACTAAAATTGTATGTTTCCACTCTAGCTGAGAACTTAATTGACCAAATATCACAAAATTTAGTAGGTAAGTCACTTGTAGGTTACCTTGATGCTTATTAGATTTTGATACGATTCGGGAAAAAAAACTGCCTTTTTTTTTGCGAAATGGCCAGCAAAAATCATCAAAATCTAAAATAAAATACTACGTATGCTCAAATGTATCATTTAAATCCTTGTTTTATGCGTAATTCTTGACGATGAAAAAAATAAGAAACTCTATTGCTCTAGGACTAGACGTTTCCGAGGAATTTTCAATTATTTTATGAATTTTTGCTACGCCACCTTTGAAAAAAAACTGATGTGGGCAGCACATGACTTTCCCAGCAGACTATACACGTTCTTTCTATTTTAATTAAATTTAATTCACTTTTAATTCAATTTTCGTTCTCATTTAGTAACTGGACTTATTTTCAAAGGTGGCATAGAGAAAATACGAAAAAACTAAAATATCTCGAGAATGGCTAGTCCTAGTGTAATGGGGTTGTTCTTATTCTTTTCATCGTTAAAAATTACGTATAAAACTAGCATTCAATGGATATATTTGAGCATACATAGTTTTTTATTTTAGATTTTGACGATTTTTGGGGGCCATTTTGTACATAAATGCAGGTTATTTTTTGTCCGAATCATTCCAAAATCTAATCAGCACCAGGATGACCCACAAACGACTTATCTACCGAATTTTGTGAAATTCGGTCCATTAGTTTTTCAGCTAGAGTGGATACAAACTTTCGCGGGCCATTTCGCAGAAAAGGGTGAGTTCTTTTACCCCGAATTGTACCCAAAACTAATCAGCACCAGATTCGCCCACAACTGACTTACCTACCAAATTTTATGAAATTCGGTTAGTTTTTTAGTTAGAGTTGATACAAAATCTGCACAGGCAGACAGACAGACACCTATACAGACGCACAGACACACAGACACACACACAAATGTCACGCTAAAAATTGTTTTTTCGTATTCTAGAGGTCTCGAAACGCGTAGATCCGTCGAAAACTCGAGTTACAGTTTTCGGCATGATTCCAATACTTTCCCTATACATTATCATATATTGCAGGGAAAGTAATAAATCCAGTTACCAAGTGAAAACTAAAATTGAATTAAAAGTGCAAATTCAGTGAAATTTAAAATAATTATATGAGTGTTATTTTGTGCAATTAAACTCAGTTTAATGAATTATTGAAGATTTAAAGAGAACTTGAATATGGGTCTGCAGGGAAAGTCATGTGCTTCCCACATCAAATTTTTTACATTTGAAACCAGTTGATATACTTAATGATTCATCTTATGCTATTACAGATGAAGCAATTTTATTTTTAGTTAATTTAAAACAGTCGTTTAAGCATTTTTAATAAAATACTCTCCCTTTCGCCTATGAACACCTCCAATTCGTCAGAATGAATGGCCCGTTGCCAATTTGAAAATACAAAAATTAAAAAAAGAGAATAATAACACTTTAAAAATATAAACTTGTTAAAGAATGCTTATGGAAAATATACTTCTTTGTTTCTGAAACGAAATGGCCTGTTGCCAACTTGAAACAAGGAATATAATCAAATGAAGGAAGTTGGATGTATTTTGTATTGATACAGTGTTTTTCAAAATTATTTTGGTCGCGGAACCGTTTTGATATTCCATTTGGCACCGGAACCCCAACAGGAGAAAAAGTCCATTATAGTGTAAATTATGCATCTACATTTTACGCGATTTTTAATTCTTAAGAAAATTTACACGAAACTATCACGTCGCGAAACCCCAAGGATTCAGCGAAACACACTTTCAAAAACGATGCATTAAATCAAATGTCTTATACTGCTTGTATTGTTACTAATACTGTTTAACTAAGTATTTTATGTTTGAGAGCAACATTTTTTCAGAATATAAAAAGTCGAATTACTTTTAAATGAAACTAATGATATGGTCCTTATTTACAAAAAAAAATCATACATACACCTAAATGACTTTAAAATCAATTTAGTTGAATAAATTAATTCAACACATTCATTAGGGAATATCCGATAGCTGCCTTGACACAAACTCGAACAAATGAACTTTTTATTTAATGACTCCTCAACACCCCTTCCTAAAAATGAGGAAAAAAATTCCTCAAAAAAAGAGGATTTCATAAATGAATTACTCGAAATCTAAGCCTTCCCCAAGTTTTTTTAATGATGGCTTACTGTGAGTGACGTCATCACAGGAGGGCAGGATGAACTTCCAACTGTCTGAGAGCGGAGGGCACGAGTGAAATATCGAAAGTGCAAAGCTGAAAGAGGCGCGATATTCTTATTCCTGTCTTAACTCGTTAGATGCTAAGAGATACATAAGAGTGCATCCTACATTTCAAAAATGAAATTTTTCGCTCTCTGCCACCCCTCCCCAGACTCCACACCCGAAAGGGATATAATCATCTTACACCAGTCATCTGCGGAAGAAAGGTTGCCAGAGTTTGGCAATGATGACTTTATTGGCGAAGAAAACTTTTTGAAGAAAGAAAAAAAATCAGCAATGAATCCAGTCCGATGAATTCGAAATGATTTTGTTTGAATAAAATCTTTCTCTGTGGGTGGTTTTTCTTCATTTGTCATTTCAAACACTACTAAAATATCAGTGAGTCTTTGACCATATCTCACGAACGAACGGAGTGATTCGAATGAAATGTGGTACAAATATTACAATCCGTGATTACTGGAAGCCTATTGTTTTTAAACGGAATCGAATGTTCAAAATCCCCTAAATTTTAGAGTAAAATTTTGAAAAAAATCATCAAAAAATCAAAACCTTTAATAAAATTACGCAAATAGACATTTCTTATGTAATTTTTCCTTAGAAAACGATTGACATAAACTTTAGAAAGTTAGCATAAACCGTTCTCGAGATATTGCACATTTTTCAAATAAATTTATCAAAAAATCCCATAAATTAAAAAAATATATTGACTATTGCGAAATATGTCTACTGTTCATATGTAATACCATGCGATAAATTTGGTGGCATCATTATCTTGGATCTAGCTCGTTCCATTCATGGGTAATACGTTTGTATTTGAACGCCAATACTTCTATATTTGAACGCCAATCTGCTATAAAAATAACTAATTTCTCCGTCTTTATCTGCTATGAAAATAACCCATTTTTCCATTCCTGGCGAGATTTTGACGACGAATTTGGCGGAATGTCACTAACTTGGCAATTTTTTTAAATGTTGCCAAATTAACAAAAATGTCACCAAATTCAGAAAAATGAAGTTAAATCAATGAAAATGACGACAAATTGACGAAAAGTTAATATCTTGAAAAGAATATAAGTGTCAATTATAAGAATAACTTATTTTTCCGTCCATAACGTTTGGCAAAATTTTGGTGATGAATTTGTCGGAATATCTCCAATTTGCTGACTTTTTAAAAGTTGCCAAATTGGTGAAAATGTCACCCAATTGATAAAAATTCGCTAAATTGATTAAACCGATGCTAAATCAATAAAATGAAGACCAATTGATGAAAGTTCGATATCTTGGAAAGAACATAAGAGTAGACTATAAGAATAACCCATTTCTCCGTCCGTCCGTCCTTAACGCTTGGAAAGAAACTTAGCGGGAAGTCGTCAACTTGGCGACTATTTTAAATGTTACCAATGTGACGAAAATGTCGACAAATTAATAAAAATGAGGCCATATGGGAAATAATGTTCCGCAAATTCTGATTTCCATCATATGACAGGCATACCTTCTAGTATATAGGAAATGCTCTTCTCTCCATTTGTTTGTAACACTTGGTGATGCATTTGGCGAACTTACCGAATGATTTATCAAAGTACAGGCAATTTGGCGGTATTTCGCCCCAGATTTACAAAAATATCGTCATAATTGTAAAAATGACTCTAAATTAATGAAAATGACGCCTAATCGATGAATAAATATTTAATATATGGACTATATCACTTACTGAGGATGTTATCAATATTAATAATTGTTTATTTAGAGTTACGCGAAATATAAGTTAATTGGGTACTTTGAAATAATTTTACATGTAGTCATCCGGAAAATAGCCAAATGTTCACTTTAATGATAAAAACATAGCACCGTGTATCTTATACATTATTTTTTGACTGTAAAAGTAGTACATTCATTGCATTATATAAGGAAAGTCATGTGCTGCCCTCATCAGATTTTTAATGAAACGAGCACCCGGAAGTTCATACATTAAACTAACATAAGTATTAATGAATAATCATGGCATAATCATAAAGCGCATTAGTATAGTTATGTATTCGATGTAGCATGTTGACAAATATAAAATTACACTGTTAAAAATTTTCGTGCATATTGCACTAAAAAGTGGTGATAGTTGTATAACATACTAATTTTCGTGCAATATTATGCACTGCTTATTTATGAAATCCAACTCAGTTTTCTCAACTTAGAGGAATAATACAAAACAAAAAAAAATCTGATGTCGACAGCACATAACTTTCCTTATATAATACAATAGATTTACTAGTTTTACAATAAAAAATAATGTATAAGTTCCAAGGCGCTGTGTTTTCATCGTTGAATTCTATATTGAGCGATTTGCAGAATAACATGTAAAACTATTTCAAAATACTCAATTAACTTATACTTCGCGCAACTCTAAACAATTACCAATATTGATAGCATCCTCAATAAGCGATATGGTCCATATATTAAAATACTTTAATAATTACTTCAGCATCTAATCGTCATTTTCATTGATTTAGCCCCATGTTTATCAATTTGGCGACATTTTCGTTAATTTGGCAACATTTAAAAAAGTCGCCAAGTTGGCAACATTCCACCAAAATCTCGCCAAGCGTTATGAATGGAGAAATAAGATATTCTTGTAGCAGATAATTGACTATTAGCGTCCAAATATGTATTACCTAAAGTATCTTTTCTCATGAATGGAACTAGCTAGATCCACGAGAATGATGTCACCCAACTTATCGCATGATATTACTTATGAAAAGTGAACATATTTCACAATAGATAATATTTTTTTTAATTTTATATGATTTTTTGATATTTTTTTTGAAAAATGTACAATATCTCGAGAAAGATTCATGCTAGCGTTCTGAAATTTATTTTAATCGTTTTCTAATGAAAAATTACGTAAGAAATGACTATTTAAAGGCTTTAATTTTTTGATGATTTTTTCAAAATTTCATTCGAAAATTTAGAGGGTTTCTGAACATTCGATTGCGTACAAAAACAATAGGCTTCCAGTATTCATGGATTGTAATTTTTGTACTAAATTTCGTTCGGATCGGTCCATTCGTTCGTCAGTTATCGTCTCCACACACACACACATACACACACACTCACACATACACACAAACACACACACACATAAACACACACACAAACACATACACACATACTTTCACACACACACACACGCACACACAGACATCATCTCAAAAACGTCTGATCCGTATTCAGGGATGCTTGAAACGTGCTCTCCCATCGAAAACTCGAATTCGAATTTTCGACCCCGTGTCACAATACTTTCCTTATACATTATATGTATATAAGGAAAGTAATTAGTAGGCAATATAATTGTAGCCACTTTTTAGTGCAACGCCGCACGGACATTTTTAACAGTGTAAATTTGAAACGAGTTACCAATCAGTGGATTGATGAAATCTTGTATCATATTACAATTTCCTCAGGCCAATATCCTTAAATTAATGTCTGCTGATTTTTATTGACATAACCAATTCGGATTACCAAACATTTATAAAATTATTCAGTATAAAATTGATTATTACTTTCCTTATATACATAATGTATAAGGAAAGTATTGTGACGGGGTCGAAAATTCGAATTCGAGTTTTCGACGGGACAGCACGTTTCAAGCATCCCTGATCACGAATCAAACATTTTTGAAGTGATATCTGTGTGTGTGTGTGTGTGTGTGTGTGAAAGTATGTGTGTGTGTGTGTGAAAGTATGTGTGTGTGTGTCAGTGATACTGTGGAGACGATAACTGACGAACGAATGGACCGATTCGTACGAAATTTGGTACAAAAATCACAATCCGTAAACACTGGAAGCCTATTGTTTTTATACGCAATCGAATGTTCAGAACCCCCCCCCCCCCCTAAATTTTCGAGTGAAATTTAGAAAGAATCGTCAAAAAATCAAAACCGCTAATAAAATTACGCAAATAGACATTAATTATGCAATTTTTCATTAGAAAACGATTGACTTAAATTTTAGAACGCTAACATGAACCGTTCTCGAGATATTGCACATTTAAAAAAAAAATATTAAAAAGTCATATAAAATGAAAAAAAAATATTTCCTATTGAGAAACATGTTCACTTTTCATATGTAATACCATGCGATAAATTGGGGGACATCATTCTCGTGGAACTAACTCGTTCCATTCAGGAAAAAATATACTTTGAGTAATACTTTTGTATTTAAACGCCAGTAGTCCTTTATCTGCTGTAAGAATAACTTATTTCTCCGTCCATAACGCTTGGCGAGATTTTGGAGACAAATTTGGCGGAATGTCGCTAACTTGGAGAGTTTTTTTAATGTTGCCAAATTAACGAAAATCTCGCCAAATGGATAAAAATGACACTAAATCAATGAAAACGGCGACTAATTGAAGAAAATTCAATATCTTGGAAAGAATATTAGTATCTACTAGTAGAAAAACCTATTTATTTTACTCTAAAAGTAGTAAATTCATTGCATTATATAAGGAAAGTCATGTGTTGCCCACATCAGATTTTTGTATTATTAAATTGATTTTACAGATGTTAATTTGAAAAAAAGGAAGTGTTATTTAAAAAAATTATTTATCCATTGCAATTCACCATAGACGTTAGCTGAGCAGTCTCGTTCATATTAAAATCACTAACATTAACTCCATAGTTGTTATTTAAGCGTTTTGTTTCTGGGCTTTTCGGCACATTCACAAATATTATACTTTTTAGAATATTTCCACTATGAAATCTTTATTCATAAAAAAATCGGCTGTGGGCAACACATGACTTTCCTTATATAATGCAATGAATTTACTACTTTTACAGTTAAAAAAAATGTTGTTCTTATAGTAAATACTTATATTCTTTCCAAGATATTGAATTTTCTTCAATTAGTCGCCATTTTCATTGATTTAGCGTCAGTTTTATCCAGTTGACGAGATTTTCGTTAATATGGCAACATTTAAAAGTGTCGCCAAGTTGGCGACATTCCGCTAAATTCGTCGCCAAAATCTTGCTAAGCGTTATGGAATGAGAAATAAGTTATTCTTACAGCAGATAAATTACTATTGGCCTTTCAAACACAAAAGTATTACTCAAAGTGTCTTTTCTCGTAAATGGAACGAGTTAGATCCACGAGAATGATGTCACCCAATTTATCGCATGATATTACATATGAAA
This sequence comes from Amaurobius ferox, assembly GCA_951213105.1. Taxonomy (NCBI): domain Eukaryota; kingdom Metazoa; phylum Arthropoda; class Arachnida; order Araneae; family Amaurobiidae; genus Amaurobius; species Amaurobius ferox. The sequence goes on from OX578152.1 coordinate 25,268,488, forward strand.
AGTAAGCATGTTTCTCGACAGTTAATATTTTTTTTTTAATTTATAGGAATTTTTTGATACTTTGTTTAAAAAATGTGCAATATTTCGAGAACGGTTCATGCTAGCGTTCTAAAGTTTATATCAATCGTTTTCTAGGGGAAAATTGCATAAGAAATGTCTATTTGCGTAACTCGAAAATTTAGGAGGGTTCTAAACATTCTACTGTGTTTTAAAACAATAGGCTTGCAGTATTCATGGATTGTGATTTTTGTACCAAATTTCATTCGAATCGCTCCATTCGCTCGTGAGATATCGTCTCCACAGTCTCACTGACACACACACACACACTTTCACACACACACATACTTTCACACACACGTACTTTCACATACACATACACACACGCAATACTTTCACACACACAGATACACACACACACACACAGACATCGCCTCAAAAATGTTCGATTCGTGATCAGGAATGCTTGAAACGTGCTTTCCCGTCGAAAACTCGAATTCGAATTTTCGACCCCATCACAATACTTTCCTTATACATTATATATATAGGGAAAGTAAAAATACTTAGAAAACTTAAATGACAAATTCCGGGGAAATCTCTCGCGGTCCGGTATAATTAATGCCAGCACCCGGAGGTTGAGAAACACTGGTTTAAAAGATATTTCGAGTGAAAGACAAGTGACTGAAAAACTCGTTCTGACAAAACTTTTTTTTTCTCCAAAAATAGGTCAAAATATTAAAACATTGAAATTATTTTTGTATATTCATAAATGGTACCCTCTTTCCGAGGAAACAATTAGAAAACATTTTTATCTATTAGGTTCGTACATATAAGCGCCCAAAGCTTGGACACCCATAGGGAAGGGCAAGGGGAGAGCACTTACCCTACCCCCAGGACGTTCAAGATCAAGAAGGCGGACAAACTTGAACGTCTTAGACATGCGTTTGTCCCCACTTTGAAAAAGTTCTGTGGACGCTCATGGTTTAAACTGTTTACATGCTTCGAAACACTCTTATGCCAGCCAGTTACCCCGACCATAAACAATATCCCTCATTCATATCGGACTAAATGCAGGAACCAGAAAGTCTCAGTCAAAAATCTGATGTGGGCAACACCCTTATATAATGTAATGAATTTACTACTTTTACAGTAAAATAAATAGGTTTTTCTTATATAGTAGATACTAATATTATTTCCAAGATATTGAATTTTCCACAATTAGTCGTCATTTTCATTGATTTAGCGTCATTTTTATCCATTTTGCAAGATTTTCGTTAATTTGGCAACATTTCAGAAAGTCGACAAGTTAGCAACATTCCGCAAAATTCGTCGCCAAAATCTCGCCAAGCGTTATGGACGAAGAAATAAGTTATTCTTACAGCAGTAAATGACTATTGGCGTCCAAATACAAAAGTATTACTCAAAGCATCTTTTTTCATGAATGGAACGAGCTAGATACACGAGAATGATGTCATCCAATTTATCGCATGGCATTACATATGAAAAGTGAACATGTTTCTCAATAGGAATTATTTTTTTTTTATTTTATATGAATTTTTGATAATTTTTTTTAAATATGTGCAATATCTCGAGAACGGTTCATGTTAGCGTTCTAAAATTTATGTCAATCGTTTTCTAATGAAAAATTACATAAGAAATGTCTATTTGCGTAACTTTATTAGTGGTTTTGATTTTTTGACGATTTTTTCAAAATTTCATTCGAAAATTTAGGGGGGCCTGAACATTCGATTGCGTATAAAAACAATAGGTTTCCAGTGTTTACGGATTGTGATTTTTTTACCGAATTTTGTTCGAATCGGTCCATTCGTTCGTCAGTTATCGTCTCCACAGACTCACTGACACACACACACGCACACACATGGACATCACTTCAAAAATGTTTGATTCGTGATCAGGGATGCTTGAAACGTGCTCTCCCTTCGAAAACTCGAATTCGAGTTTTCGACCCCGTCACAATACTTTCCTTATACAATATGTATATAAGGAAAGTAATAACAATCCAAAAGAGGAAAATTTCTTCTTTTGTACTTCGGGTTTGTTGGTTCTCTTGCACCGATGAAGGGGATCCAGCGTATCCTTAAAACAGCTATATGCTGCATTATTGTGTTATTTGTGCTTATTTGCGTTGCTCTAGTTTTCCTTATGAGTAATCGTCTGTTTGAACTCATAAGTTGGCGAAAGCGCCCATTTTTAATTTGCGTGGTGTTAATTCAATGCCAAAAACATTGCGTTGTGGATCTTATGCACATTATGCTTTTCTATAAAAGAAGTACAGTCGTTGCATTATGTAGGGATAAAGTCATTGCATTATGTAAGGATAAAGTCGTTTCATTATGCAAGGATAAAGTCAATACATTCTGTAAGGATAAAGTCATTGCATTATGTGGGGATGAAATCATTACATTATGTAGGGATAAAGTCATTGCATTATGTAGAGATAAAGTCATTGCATTTTTTAGGGATAAAGACATGGGCTGCACACATCATTTATTTTTTCAAATAATACTTGGGACAAAACATTATATTTTATCATATGATAAAATTTATCATATGTCTGCTTTAGGGAGGAAACTTTATTTCGCGTTTTATAGATGCCCCAATTATTACTTTCCTTATATACATAATGTATAAGGAAAATATTGTGACGGGGTCGAAAATTCGAATTCGAGTTTTCGACGGGAGAGCACGTTTCAAGCATCCCTGATCACGAATCAAACATTTTTGAAGTGATGTCTGTGTGTGTGTGTGTCAGAGAGTCTGTGGAGACGATAACTGACGAACGAATGAACCGATTTGAAGGAAATTTGGTACAAAAATCACAATCCGTAAACACTGGAAGCTTATTGTTTTTATACGCAATCGAATGTTCAGAACCTCCCTAAATTTTCGAGTGAAATTTTGAAAAAATCGTCAAAAAATCAAAACCGCTACTAAAGTTACGCAAATAGACATTTCTTATGTAATTTTTCATTAGAAAACGATTGAAATAAATTTTAGAACGCTAACACGAATCGTTCTCGAGATATTTCATATTTTTCAAAAAAATTATCAAAAAGTCATAAAAAATAAAAAAAAATATTTCCCATTGAGAAACATGTTCATTTTTCATATGTAATACCATGCGATAAATTTGTGATATCATTCTCATGGATCTAGCTCGTTCCATTCATGAAAAAAATACTTTGAGTAATACTTTTGTATTTGAACGCCAATCGTCATTTATCTGCTGTAAGAATAACTTATTTCTCCGTCCATAACGCTTGGCGAGATTTTGGCGACGAATTTGGCGGAATGTCACCAACTTGGCGACATTTTTAATTGTTGCTAAATTAACAAAAATCTCGCTAAATTGATAAAAATGACGATAAATCAATGAAAATGACGACTAATTGAAGAAAATTCAATATCTTGTAAAGAATATAAGTATCTCCTATAAGAATAACATTTTTTTTAACTGTAAAAGTAGTAAATTTAGTGCATTATATAAGGAAAGTCATGTGTTGCCCACATCAGATTTTTTTTAAGTGTGAATCTATAAATGACTGTTGATGTTTATTTTCGCTTTCTCATATTATAAATACAGTATAGAGAAAGTATTGTTTTCACGAAATTTTTCGATATTGAGATGTTGATGCCAATATGTATTTTAGAACCTCCTGAACATGTTTTGACTATTTTTGGAGTGATGTCCAGAATAGTCAAAACTTGCCTGCCTGTTGTCGATTTTTTGGGTTTACGATAGCTGCTACAAATATTAATAGATTTTCATTAAATTTTATACCCGGCGTTGTTATCGGAAAATCTGGAAGTAAATAGAATTTTTTTGAAACTCGAGTGAAAACTTCGAAATTTTTCTGCATCATCGGACAGAATTTGACATCATTATGCATAAAAGGGATTATTTTTGGCTCAATGCTGACGAAACTTAACAGTTTAAATTTCTGCAATGTAAAAAAATCTGATGTGGGCAACACATGACTTTCCTTATATAATGCAATGAATTTACTACTTTTTCAGATAAGTAAATGTTATTCTTATAGTAGATACTTATATTCTTTTCAAGATATTGAATTTTCTTCAATGAGTCGCCATTTTCATTGATTTAGCGTCATTTTTATCAATTTGGCGAGATTTTTGTTAATTTGGCAACAATTAAAAATGTCTCCAAGTTGGCGACATTCCGCCAAATTCGTCGTCAAAATCTCGCCAAGCGTTATGGACGGAGAAATAAGTTATTTTTACAGCAGATAAATGACTATTGGCATTCAAATACAAAAGTATTACTCAAAGTATCTTTTTTCATGAATAGAACCAACTAGATTCACGAGAATAATGTCACCCAATTTATCGCATGGTATTACATATGAAAAGTGAACATGTTTCTCAATAGGAAATATATTTTTTTCATTTTATATAACTTTTTGATAATTTTTTTGAAAAATGTGCAATATCTCGAGAACGGTTCATGTTAGCGTTCTAAAATTTATGTCAATCGTTTTCTAATGAAAAATTACATAAGAAATGTCTATTTGCGTAACTTTATTAGTGGTTTTGATTTTTTGACGATTTTTTCAAAATTTCGCTCGAAAATTTAGGGGGGTTCTGATCATTCGATTGCGTATAAAAACAATAGGCTTCCAGTGTTTACGGATTGTGATTTTTGTACCAAATTTCGTTCGAATCGGTCCATTCGTTCGTCAGTTATCGTCTCCACAGACTCACTGACACACACACACACACACACACACACAGGCATCACTTCGAAAATGTTTGATTCGTGATCAGAGATGCTTGAAACGTGCTCTCCCGTCGAAAACTTGAATTCGAATTTTCGACCCCGTCACAATACTTTCCTTATACGTTATGTATATAAGGAAAGTAATAGCCACGATACAAATTTTATGTTCTTGGTGTTATTAGACCCCCTCAGGAGAGGAGGAAGGGAGGGGGGAAGTTACCCCCTCGAGGAGGGACATTGCCAAACTTAGTATCAATGAAAATATATTTTTTCAAGCCCTTTAAAATGAAAGGTATTATGCTATAATTGTGATCTTTTGGACCATATTTTTCAATTTTTTTCTCCAAAATTTGCAGGGGAAAAAAATTCTTAAAAATGGATTCTGTTATGAGAGAGTAGAGTTGATTCATACTTCAGTTAATTTAAGTTTATTTAAACGTCCTGTATATTTAGCATGTTATCTTTTACGAGGGATTTAAATATATAATATCCCCAAAAATGTGATCCTTTAACAGTGGGTAAATTTAAATTTGAAATCTAGTAATTTATCACAAAATGGAGATTATTTACAATAATGTTACATAAAGTCCGCAGAAAGAAATATTACGGTACGGCACATTCACACTTACGACACCGCTCCCCGTGCCAGAAATTAACAATCCATTCTCAACAACTAATTAATGACCAAACAATTGCCTAATTGCTTTAAAATAACAAATATCATTCTCTGCAATAAATAAACCACACGAGACTGATGGAGAGCGGAAACTTCATCTCTCTCTCCGTTGGCGAAAATCACTTAAATATTACAGCAACCCCAACCTCGCCCGGGTCCTGCATTAAAGAAGCCCAGAAACTTGGACTTAAAACGCAAATACACGAGAAAGGTAAAACCCCCGCGCCCATATAATTAAAGAGAGAACACTGCTTCAAGAAAAGAAAATAAATGCCGCCTTACTCCCTCCCGCCCAATGATGAGTATGATGGAAAATACGGCCGCGCGGAGGAAAATAGTTTCCTTGCAAAACTTCAATTTGCATCCTCCGGGTTATGTCTACATACTTAATGTTGGCCAAAGCTGACACTCTTGTGGGGGTAACTGCATTAAGGCCGATCAGCAAGTTAGGGATGAGGGCAAATACCCCCCTCCCCTGGTACTCTTCTTTATGTAAAACCATCTCTTCCCTCTTATCCTTTTAGGTGCTTCCTTAGCGCGTAATGTTACACGCATGGATGATCCAGCGATGCTCGTGTTTAAAGGGGGCTCTTTTTAAGGGGGCGCTGCTGAGGCTCCACAGATGTTGCCACGACGGGGTGAGAAATTATGGTATCGCTGGAGCACTTTTAACGGGATCAAACCTCCCCCCTCGTATTGCCGACCCCAACTTTTCTACTCCGTGTTTAGGTGTTTTTTGCTGGCCAGTCGAAATTTTAAGTAAAGGAGTGTAAGTCAAAATTTCGTAAAAGAAACCCGTAATATCCTTCAACGGTGTACGTGAGACCAAATCAGTGTTTTAGGAATTTATTATGGAAAAGAGCACTTCTATAATTGCAAAAAAGTGGATGTGTCCTAAACACATATGCATAGACGTAGCCATGATTTCAGAAAGGGGAAAGGGGAGGGAGTTTAGCGATGGAATAAAGGGTTACCACGAACTGATTTAACGATAACTTGGCACAGCGGTCGCTTGAGAGAAGTTCCCAATTTTTTTATTCACTTTAAATTATTAATATTTTAATAAAATTATGCAAATTAACACTCGGTACTCTATTAAGTTTCTGTAAATAACATAATAAAATTTTACTTCAAAATAAAAATGTAAATTTTCATTAACAACGCAGCATAAAATAAATTAAATAACTAACGAAATTTCCTTCGTCTTTTTCTTCTTAATATTTTGAAAAAAATTATGCAAATTAATACTTGGTACTCTATACGTTCCTGTAAATAACTATAATAATGAAATTTGACTTCAAAATAAAGATGGAAATTTCCATTAACAATGCAGCATAAAGTAAACTAAATAACTAACGAAATTTCCTTCTTCTTTTTCTTCTTAATATTTAAAAAAATTATGCAAATTAATACTTGGTACTCTATACGTTCCTGTAAATAACTATAATAATGAAATTTGACTTCAAAATAAAGATGGAAATTTTGATTAACAACACAGCATAAAGTAAACTAAATAACTAACGAAATTTCCTTCTTCTTTTTCTTCTTAATATTTAAAAAAAAAATATGCAAATTAATACTTGGTACTCTATACGTTCCTGTAAATAACTATAATAAGGAAATTTGACTTCAAAATAAAGATGGAAATTTCCATTAACAATGCAGCATAAAGTAAACTAAATAACTAACGAAATTTCCTTCTTCTTTTTCTTCTTAATATTTAAAAAAGAATATGCAAATTAATACTTGGTACTCTATACGTTCCTGTAAATAACTATAATAATGAAATTTGACTTCACAATAAAGATGGAAATTTTCATTAACAACACAACATAAAGTAAACTAAATAACTAACAAAATTTCCTTCTTCTTCTTCGACCCAGGCCGTCTGACCTACCTGAAGGTGTAAGGTATCTGTTTGGTCTTCCAGGAAATGCGACCCAATTTAGACAGGATCCCAATGAGGGAAGCATTTACAGGAACTATACCCTCCTTTCCCTACCAAGAACTCTTAGAAGGACTTACTTACGGACCCACATATTTAGCGTACCCGTACTCCACTTGAACAGGGGGACAGCTTGGGCAGAGCCGAAAATCGAACATGGGCCGCCCGAGTGCAATTCCCGCGTGCTAACCACTGGGCTGTCCCACTCCCTACGAAACTTCCTTGAAGAAAGCAGACATATTTCAGTTAGGTAACAATTGTTTTGAGATCACTATAAGCTCCCTTCTTCAGGTCAAAAAAACAGAGTACACCCTCATGAACTGCTCAGTTCGTTCTCAGCGATTGTTGAAGTCGCATACTGTTCTTTTGGTAAGAAAGAAGAGGCCTTATAATGCCCTCAAAACAATTGTCGTGACCTAACTGACATATGCTTGATCTCATCAAGGAAGTTTCGTATTTTATTTTCTTGCGAGCAGCAGTTTTATTTATTGTAATGAAGTAAAAAATTGCAATTTTTACTAGTATTAAATTAATGGTATTAATTATTATAACCAGAAAACAGCCTCCTTCATCAGGATAAAAAGACAGTAATCACATTATCAAAAGCGAAAAGGTATCTTTTTTTGTCGGCGTAGTTACTCTGTCTGGGATTCTCTGAAGCTTTTGTCAAATTCCCGTATTTCGATACTTCGTCCTTTAAGAGGACGATGGACGTTGAAATGAGCAAAAATCGACTAAAAACAGTTTTAATATATAACATTATTTTACACATATAACATTTGCTTACGGGTGGGACAGCGCCTATCCCAAACGAAGAACCTCCAAAAAACACAAGTATTTGACATACCCTATCCCAAACAGTTCGATCCCCCTTTGCAGGCATTGGTGTCCAAGGAAATCGCCGACAGAAACATTGCACCTGCTCAGCAGGTGCACACAGACACACACACACACACATACTTTCGCACACGCACATACTTTCACACACACACACACACATACATACAGACATCATCTCAAAAATGTTAAATTCGTGATCAGGGATGCCTGAAACGCGCTCTACCGTCAAAAACTCGAATTCGAATTTTCGATCCCATCACAATACTTTCCTTTTACATTATACTATGTATATAAGGAAAGTAATAAGCGAAAACAATTTTAAAAAATGTTGAATAATTTTACCTTTGAATGAAAGGTTCTTACACCGCGGAAATTACTATGGAATTTGATGTAGTGCAAAGAGCCTTGCTGCCCCGACTAGGAATCGAACCACGGATCTTTGTACTGGCCAGCCAACGCTTTACCGTTGAGCTACTGGGACGGAATTGCAAGTTCTTATCGTTGAAGTGGACTCAACATTCTCCACCCTCTAATGTCAAATTGGTGTTCAACTGACAATTTGACTGCCCGCCTTCTGCCATTTTTACCTCCTATTGCCATCATTTTTATCCTCCAGTTTAGCTCTCTGCGTTGTCTTTAACCTTCAAATTTGAAATCGGCACTCAACATACCAGAGTCCACTGAATCCGTGCTAGTCGTACCATGGTCACTTTCAGACCTATGACATCTGACTGAAGACCCCAGACCGTGAGTCGCACGGTCTCGGGTCTTCAGACCTCTGATATCAACCTTAGACCATTACTTAATGTAGCACTTACTACTTTAGATATACAAGGAGCTTTTGATAATCTTTTGGAACATTCTCCCTCTTACTTTTGTCAAATTAAACATTCCTATTCCTTATAGAATTTTTATTTATACTTAGCCATAAAACTGTTACTTTTTCTGAAGGGTCTTTATCTATCTCAAAATTTATTTCGAAAGGCGCTCCTCAAGGTTCAGTTATCGCTCCCTTCATTTGGAACCTTTATTTCAATGAAATTCTTTCCCTTAATAGCGATTTATTTTATCGTCAAGCCTTTGCGGACGACCTTGCTATTATTACATTTGGCAATAATAGAAATGTCCTTGAAACTAATACCAATTCCCTCCTGAACTCCCTTTCTACTTCCCTCAATAATCTGATATTAGAAATATCTATTGATAAAAGTTGCTCTGTTATTTTCCCAAAAAATTTACTCTAGTATGAAAATAAATCCCATTTTCAAATTTAATAATAGATCCATTAAAATTAAAAATCTGAAAAATGTGCAATATCTCGAGAACGGTTCATGCTAACTTTCTAAAATTTAACTCAATCGTTTTCTAATGAAAAAATTACATAAGAAATGTCTATTTGCGTAACTTTATTAGAGGTTTTGATTTTTTGACAATTTTTTTCAAAATTTCACTCGAAAATTTAGTGGGGTTTTGAACATTTGATTGCGTATAAAAATAATGGATTTCTAGTATTCACAGATTGTAATTTTTGTACCAAATTTCGTTCGAATAGAACCATTCGTTTGTCAGTTATCGTCTGCACAGACTCACTGACAAACACACACACACACACACACACACACACACACATACACACACACACACACACACACACACACACACACACACTTTCACACACACACACACACAGGCATCACTTCAAAAATGTTCGATTCGTGATCAGGGATGTTTGAAATCTGCTCTCCCGTCGAAAACTCGAATTCGAATTTTCGACCCCGTCACAATACCTTCCTTATACATTAGGTTTATAAGGAAAGTAATAATACTTAAAATCATTAGACCTTTTAAGTTAATTACTTCAAATATTTGAGACAAACTTTATTCAAATTGGTTAACCCTATCGACATATGTCTTGGCTTTCTCTCTATAATTTACGATCATAATTCACAGAACCTTTCACTGTACATCCCACATCCCAGTATTTGCACCCTAGTGGCAAAGAAAACAAGTGTACAGTGCACAGCAAGCAACAAAAAAAGTTTCTCATTTTGAAATGACTAACGAATTGGAGACATGAGATTTCTAGGAATGTTTCTAGAAAATAATTAATAATTAAAGTGGTTATACGTCAACTTCAATAATGTATTAAATTAAAGACAACAAATCGTAGATTAAAAGGTCATTTAATAAAAACCATCCTTTATGACGTGCAAATATTAAAAATGGCCAAAGCGGTTTCGGGTATCACCATACCCTTCATCAGTGGCTATATAAAAATTATCGTACAAATAAGCTTATATACAAAGTACAAAAAATCTAATGTGGGCAGCACATGACATTCCTTATATAATGCAATGAATTTACTACTTTTACAGTAAAAAAAAAAAAAAATAGGTTATTCTTATAGTAGATACCTATTATTTCCAAGATATTGAATTTTCGTCAATAATCGTCATTTTCATTGATTTAGCGTCATTTTTATCCATTTGAAGAGATTTTCATTAATTTGGGGCAATATTTTAAAAAGTCGCCAAGTTGGCGACAATCCGTCAAATTCGTCGCCAAAATATTACCAAGCGTTATGGAGAAGAAATAAGTTATTCTTATAGCAGATAAATGACTATTGGCGTTCAAATACAAAAATATTACTCAAAGTACCTTTTCTCATGAATGAAACGAGCTAGATACACGAGAATGATATCACCCAATTTATCGCATGCTATTACATATGAAAAGTGAACATCTTTCTCAACAGTTAATATTTTTTTTTAATTCATGGGATTTTTTGATAAATTTCTTTGAAAAATGTGCAATATCTCGAAAACGGTTTATGCTAGCGTTCTAAAGTTTATATCAATCGTTTTCTAAGAAAAAATTATATAATAAATTTCTATTTGCGTAACTTTAATAAGGTTTTGATATTTTGATGATTTTTTCAAAATTTCACTCGAAAATTTAGGGGGGTTCTAAACATTCGATTGTGTTTAAAAACAATAAGCTTCCAGTATTCACGGATTGTAATTTTTGTATCAAATTTCATTCGCCCCATTCGTTCGTGAGATATCGTCTCCACAGACTCACTGACACACACACACACACATGCTTTCACACACACACACATACTTTCACACACACACACTCTCTCTCTCTCTCTCTCTCTCTCTCTCTCTCTCACACACACACACACACAGACATCACTTCAAAAATGTTTGATTCGTGATCAGGGATGCTTGAAACATGCCCTCCCGTCAAAAACTTGAATTCCAATATTTCGACCCCGTCACAATACTTTCCTAATATATGTATATAAGGAGAGTAAATAGGAAATGAAACATGCTCAAATTTCAGCAAAGCATATATTACATCAAAATGAAACGTCACAGACAACTATGTAGAGGTGTGACACTCATAGAGTCAATTTTCTCGGTCGCCCAAATAGTTGCTCAAGTCTTCGGACGAGTCGGACGGTCTGGATCTTCAACCCATAGAGTCGAGAACGAAGCGCCAAGGGTAACTTAAAATCTTCACAGGATCAAAATTACAAATAAAATCACGGTACGTATGAATAAACAGGGATTTATAAAGAAGAATATTACGAGGGTTATAGCAACTAATTATAAAGAAACTTTTTTAAAAAAAGGATTGAAATTTATCATTAATAACACATTGGGAAAGAGCTGTAGAATGTTTACCATTCTTGACACGAGCAAGTTCAACTAAACGGATACCGACAGTACGTTTAGCACTACCAAAATAGAACTTGTATTCATTATCAGGAGTTAAAAATGGCACAATGTACACCCCCAGCATGGATTTTAAAGTTATCTCTATCCCTAAACTTATCAGTACGAATGCAATTGAATACCGTAGTAACAATCTGATGTGGGCAGCACATGACTTTCCCTTCAGATTTATATTAACGTTCTCTTTATTTCAATTAAATTTATTTCACTTTTAATTCAATTTTCGTTCTCATTCGGGAACCGGGCTTATTTTCAAAGGTGGCGTAGAGAAAGTACGAAAAACTAAAATATCTCGAGAACGGCTAGTCCTAGTGTAATGGGATTGGTCTTATTCTTTTCGTCGTTAAAAATTACGTATTAAACGAGCATTTAATGGATATATTTGAGTATACCTAGTTCTTTAGTTTAGATTTTGACGATTTTTGCAGGCCATTTTGCAAAAAAAGGCAGGTTATTTTTTTCCGAATCGTACCAAAATCTAATCAGCACCAGGGTAACCCACAAGTGACTCATCTACCGAATTTTGTAAAATTCGGTCCATTAGTTTTTCAGTTAGAGTGGATACAAGATTTTGCGGCCATTTCGCAAAAAAAGGCGGGTTCTTCTTTTCCGAATCGTACTCAAAACTAATCAGCACTAGATTCGCCCACAAATGACTTACCTACCAAATTTTGTGAAATTCGGTCCATTAGTTTTTTAGTTAGACTGGATACAAAATCTGCACAGACAGACAGACACACAGACGTCACGCTAAAAATGGTTTTTTCGTATTCTAGAGGTCTTGAAACGTGTAGATCCGTCGAAAACTCGAGTTGCGATTTTCGACATGATTCCAATACTTTCCCTATACATTACCATGTATTGCAGGGAAAGTAATTCGTGTGAGCAGGTTTAAACTTAAATTCATGACAAAATTGAATGAGAGGACGAAAAATCGTCGGGTGTGTGTATGTGTGTGTGGATACGGAAGACTAGATTTATACGGCATTGCTCATTTCACGTGTAATGACTCGTAAAATACTTGCATTATGTATGGAAAGTCATGTGCTGTCCACATCAGATCTTTTGTAGTTATTTATGCTAAGTGCAAGATCAGTCTAAACGTAAGTAAACAGGAAGAGTGGTGACTGTGCGATATCCAGACACTGTTTTGCCACCAGCACTTGTTTTACTAGCTTTATCTAGCGTCTGTTACAAATAGAAACCTTTTCTCGTTTCTGTTTATACCAGTCTGCAATGTTTATACATTACACTGAAAAAAATCTAATGCATCTAAAACATGACTTTGAATGCACAAAAATTAACAAATTTAGAAAATGTACGGAAACGATAACAAATATCTGGAGAGTCCACGGACGCCCATAAGGAGAATAAAGGGGCACTTGCGCCTCCCTTGATCAAGATCACAAAGGCGGACATTAAGTAAGTTCATAGAGTACGCTGTGTATCTTTCAGCCATATATCCGGGGGGGGGGGGACCAATCCCCCCGGATGTGTGCCTGAACATCATTGTCGTTTTTGCAATGTTGACGTGATTTTGACGTCAATCTGGGTCGAAACATCACCAAGCTAGCGATTTTTGGGGAATTAGTTGCCAAGTTCGCCAAATGTAACTACATGCGGTACAGACAAAGGATGGTAAGAGCTTCTCTTATATATAAATGACTATTAACGAATTATTAGGCGTCCAAATAAAAAAAGTATTACCCAAAGTATCACCTCTCATGAATGGAACGAACTAGATCCATGTGAATGATGCTGACAAATTTATCGCATAAAATCACATGTGAAGGGTGAACATATTTCACAATTGTTAACACTCTTTTTATTTTAAGTAATATTTTTTGATAAATTTTTTTGATAAATGTGCAATATCTTTTTTGCATCGTTTGATCATAAAATTTGTATCTTTTTCTAATAAACAATTATAAGAAATGATCATTTACATAAAATTACTGAGGGTTCTGATTTTTTATGATATTTTCAGAAATTCATTCGAAAATTTAGGAGTCTTCCAAAAGCTTGATCGCGTTAAAAATTAATAGTATTTCAGTATTTACTAATTGTACCAAATTTCATTCGAAACGTTCTATTCTTTCGTGAAATATCGCATCCACAGATTCACGGATTCACACACACGCAAACATCACCTTCAAAACATTCTATTCAAATTCGGATATGCTTCAAACGCGCTCTTCCGGTGAGAAAACTCGAATTCGAATTTTTGACTCCGTCACAATACTTTCTCTATACACTATACAATATACGTATGTAAGAAAAGTAAAAAGAATATTTTCAGATTTTATGCGCAAGTAATTCCATTGAAATACATAGTAAATATTCTATAAATATATATTTTTCAAGTTGGCAACAATGAATAATCGGATGAATTTGAATTATTTGCGTTAAACCAATTTGATACTATTGACATCCATAGCATTATCATATATCAATTTCCATCTACACATTACCATCATTGTTCCGAACATTATCTTTGTTTTCCGTAGGAAGTAATTAATGGCGAAAATAATTAATGGCGAATAATTACTGAAATCCTTATCTAATTTCAGTTTATCGCAGAATGCAACTACATGTAAAATTAAATAGCTGTAGGGCCATTCCATTTTAAGATATCGTGTGCACACACACACACATACCGAGGGAGAGAGAGAGAGAGAAAGAAGGGGGATTCCGAAAAGGTTTGAAAGTGTTTAAAAGGGTTACAATAAGAAAAAATTCTGATGTGGGCTGCACATGACTTTCTCCGCAGACTAAAATTTACTTCCTCTTTCATAATTCATTAAATTGAGTTTAATTGCTTAAAATGACGCGGATACTTATCCCCAGGGGCGCGACAGCCCAGTGGTTAGCGCGCGGGAATTGCACTCGGACGGCCCGGATTCGATTCCCGTCACTGCTAAAACTGCCGCTGTGTTCACGCGGAATACGATCACGTTAAATATGTGGTTCCATAAGTCCTTCCGAGAGGTTGGTGGTAGGGGAAGGAGGATACGGTCCCTGTGGATGCCTCCCACACTGGGTTCCGGTCTAAATTGGGTAGCACTTCCCGGCTGCCCAAACAGATACCTTATACCTTTCCAGTAAGTCAGACGATCTGGGTCGAAGATGAAGAAGAGGATACCTATTCCCGGTCGCCTTAACAGCTGTTCGAATCTTTGGAAGAGTCCAGCGATCTGGGATTTTAACTGATACCTATTTGATGTTTAATCAAATTTGCAGTTTTAATACGTCTTCTTAAACCTTTTGCTTACGAGTGAGACAGCCAATCCTAAACGAAGAACCTCTCAAAAAGACAGGCATTTGACATACCCTATCCCAAACAGTTCGTCCCCCTTTGCAGGCATTGGCGTCCACCTATGGGTTCATGTATGGTAACGCATGTTTTTCATTTGACAACTTAATGCACTTTAAATTCTTCAAACTAAAATATCTCGAGAACGGTTCGTCCTAGAGTCATGGAATTAATCTTATTGACTGTGTTGTCACAAATTACATGGAAAGCAAGTAATTAATTAATATATTTCAGCAATTGTATGTATCTCACATTTTCCTGATCTTTGCGGGCCATTTCGCAAAAAGAACCGGTTATATTTTTCCGAATCAGGCCCAAATCTAAGTAGCAGAGCAACCGTCAAGGGATGTGACTACAAAATTTTAAGAAATTTCATTAAATAGTTTTTCACTACAGTGAAAAACTTTTTTAGTTCTCTTAAATTAAAAAACATAAATACCTCGGGAATGGGCCATCTTAGAGTAATGAGGTTGGTCTTAATCGTCTCATTGTTAAATATTACGTATAAAACATGTATTTAATTGATGCATTTGTAGTATTTTATTTTATTTCTTGACGATTTTTGCTAACCATTTCGCTAAAAAATGCAGTATCTATTTGTTCGAATCGTACCAAAATCTAACCAACACCAAAGTAACCCACAAGCAACTACAAGCAACTTATCTACGAAATTTTGTGAAATTTGGTCTATTAACTTCTCAGCTATAGTAGATACATACAATTTTTGAGGGCCATTTTGCAAAAAAAGGCTGGCTCTTTTATTTCGAATCGTACCAAAAACGAATCAACACCAATGTCACACACAAGTGGAAATTTTATGAAATTTAGTCTATTAGTTTTTGAGTTAGAGTGAATGCATACATTACACAAACAAACACATACTAGACACACACAGACGTCACGCTAATAATAGATTTTTTACATGCATATAAATATAGACAAGTTCGATATGCATATACACGTTAGAGGCAACACATTGACGAGTTTATCGTTATAAGCGATATCGTAATAGCAATGCTTGGCTGTATTACATGATACATGGTAGGATTTAGTCAACATGCCAAAATAAAACCAAAATTGATGCCTTTTTATTATTTTACATGTCAGTATATCTATAGGTACATAGTATTTTAATATATAATAGTGGCACACTAATATATAATAGTGGGATAGTGTACATATAAATATCCAAAAATATATCAGTAATAATTTTTATTCGAAGTCTTTTACTTAATATCATTTAAAAGATTTTTTATGTGAGGCCACCATGTTGTCGATTGAAACGTGATGCATGTTGACGAATCTTCCTCCTCCTGTTTTTATTTCTAATATTATGTTTTCAATACCACATTCAGATTCTCCATCTTGTGACAATAGATGACTTACACACATTTTCACACTTTCTGGCAGGTCGGACGGTCTGGGTCTTAACAACAACAGCACATTTTTCTGCTCATATTGGATTAGATTGAAGATCAATAATCTGAATTTCTAAATTTTCTAATTACTTATAATTAAAGAAGTCATTATTATAATTTCTTGTAATTTTGTGCAGTAGATTCGACGCGGAAAATCTCTCACATGCCTGGTCTGGCACGCGTGATACATGTTTGCCATCGCTGACATTGAATTTTTTTTTTAAATGCCAGCATAACGGTGTTGAAAATTAAAAATACCAAAATACTGGTTTTTATTTTTATTCCCTACTATATATGTTACCGCTAAAGCTCGAAAGCCGTTAATATGCACATTACCTAATTAATCTTCTGATTAACTGATTTGCTCCGTCAACGTGCGGAATCAAGAGTTTTCCCGCATTTTACCTAGGTAATGTGCACATTAACGGCTTCCATATCGTTAAAGTTCGATTTTAGCTGTGGTTCTTAGTAAAAGAGAGGATGGCTTTTATAAACTTGGTACTGAAACGGGTACTTTAAAACAATTGTATGCAAAATCTGAATTCAGTGTTTTCAAAGAGAGATTTTTAACGAAAGAAGATGTCTCTGCTGTAGAAATATCTGTACGTCAAACAGCAAAAAACAATCCCTTGGTACTGGGCAGGGTTTCAGAAAATGTGACTGCAAATCTACCACAAGCGTACCACAAATAGGTGTGCTTGTTGCAAAAACCAATTGCTATGTAATTCAAAGTGTCACCAATCTTTAGATTGCATTAATAAGTAAGCATAATTTTATCATATGTTTTGCAAATTCATTTCCTTAATTGTAATAATATTTTAAACCGTTTGATTCTTTGTATTATAGTTTTTTAATTGATTGATGATTGATTCTATCAACTAATTTGTTGATTGTTTGATTGTATTAACTTGATTCTTTAGAAACGTTGCTGTTGTTCCAGCAAAAATCTTATTTTCACTTTAACGAGTGCCTAGTAGGTAATATGCAGATTATCTAGGTAATTTGCAGATTACCTAGGTAATTTGAGAAATGAAACAATTTTCGCCACTTTAACGGATCGCCCTAGTTAATCTGCACATTACCTAGATAATCTGTAGAATAACTAATTTCTGCACTTTAGCGGTAACATATAGATGTTACATTTTAACTTATTTTTCTTTAAATTCACTTTTGTTTAAACTTTATTTAAAACAGTGCACATTAACCGAACTTTCCTTTTAATCATGATTGCAGCAAAACATTCTAATATCAACAAAATTGTTTTAGTTTATTCGCACTCCGGATATTTCCATCGGAATTGCATAATAACATCTAGAAAATTGACTCAATTCACTTCGCTTCAAAATTCACGAGAACGTTTTATTTTTTATCGCTGCCGACTCAGACGATCTGGCCGAAAAGTATCACGTGATTTTCTGAGCGCGGAAGAAAATATTCAAAAAATTTCGAGATCGAGATGCGAGATAAGGACGAAACAAAAACGAAGGCTGCGCATATTTTGGCGCTTTTTGCTTGTTCTTTTTTACGCGATAGCGGATATGCTGATCCGAGAAATTGTTTCTTGAGTAGAAAATATGTTGGCGGCATAGAATTTCGAGCTCGAAAAAATTCTTGAAAATGTTATGGCTCATATTATTCGCGATACAGCTAGGGTTCGGGGAGATAAACACGAGGAGAGCATAAAATAGTTGTTTATGTTATGCGGCATAAATGTTTTCATGGATTTGAGCATGGTTAATGTTTGAATGTATGTTAAAAGAACAATGGTAGTTACAGTAATGCGAATTTATTAGTTTATTTTCGTGTAAAAGAGATGGTTTTAAAAAGCATTATTTAAAAATATAATGCACAGGTATTAAAGCCAGCCAAAGACAGGAATCGAATTTTATTAATTTTTGTGATAAATACATAACATGTATCATTGCTACGTTAATTGATACGTTATAAAATGCTAAATTGCATGTTAATGAATGTAATTGAGTGTTAAATGTTAAAAGCATGGAAACAGGCCCAATGGATAGATTTGTATCTCTAAATTTCCTGTAGTTATATTATATGCATAATTAATTTTAGTGCTTTATGCGAATATTTTGTAATTTTGCTGTTCGTTTCACTCTGCTTCATATATCTTTGGGTTATTCGTTTTAAGTATTACTCTTTTTGGATTGGCAACGTAAATCTTCCTGGGTCACACACTCTGTTGATAGACACACGTGACCCCTTCTATGCACTGTAAGATATTTCATATGAAATATTAATTGATTTCATAAAGAGAAGGACGATTTTTTTCGATGAAGTTTCAAGCATAGAGTTTAATTTTTTGTAGCTCCATGGTCTTAAACAAAATGTTTAAATAAAATAAATTATTATAGTATTGTGATGAATGAAATGAATGGAAGAAAGTTATGAATGAAATCCTGCTTTTATAGAGAGATCCAGGCGTGTTATTTTTTCTATGACGTCATTTGAATTTATTTCAGTTGTTTTCGATGAAGTTTTCAAATATAATAAATTATCGTAGTATTATGATAGTTTTAAAAATATTACCGTGGAATGTATTGCATTTTAGAGATATTTAAACCAGGCAATTTATATTTCAATGCCGTCATTTGAATGAAGTTCATTTTTTTCTATGAAGGTTTAAGTTTTCAAATATAATAAATCAATGTAGTATTGTGATAAGTTTTAAAATATTACCGAGGAATGTATTGCATTTTCGACTTTTTTAAATAAAATTGCATTGAAGTTGGAAAGTGTTTCATAATCAATGCTTTAAGCATGATTGATCTTTCTTGTTTACTGATAAAGAAAAGTCAGTTACTTTATTTTAGAAAACACAATACTTCCGCGCTGTGGCGTATCGCCGATTAAGCGCAATAAGGCGGCTCCTAAAGGGTCCAAGAAACATAGGAGCTCAGAGCAAACTTGGATTTTTGCGCACCCAGAACAAGAGAATAATTTTCTCAACAATTTTATTAAAAGTAAAAATATTTTATTATTATAACAATTATACGTGTTAAGCTATTTATACGTTTAACTGATTTTAATGATAAATATTAAAACACCGTTACACAAAATATTCATTGCTTATAAAATATGAATAAAAATGCTTCTTAAAGTTTGAAAAACGCATGGCCCTATCGAGCGCAAGGCGTGAGCCAAAATGGGAATGAATTCTTTTGCGATCGTTTAACGATCTTTATTACGCAATTGTCATCACTTAACAGCTGAGAATAGAACATTAAATGTAAATGGACTATAATTCTAACAATTTTTTAATATAAACTTAAACAATAAAACGTTTCTCAAACTTTTTTTACACGTTTGAAAATAATTTTCATTCAATTGCCAAAACTAAAGGAACTTAAAATAAAAGGGGGGTGGGGATAAATTCTTTTGAGATCGTTTAACGATGGCGTTATTACGCAATTGTCATCACTTAACAGCTGAGAATAGAACATTAAATGTAAATGGACTATAATTCTAACAATTTTTTAATATAAGCTTAAACAATAAAACGTTTCTCAAATTTTTTTTACACATTTGAAAATAATTTTCATTCAATTGCCAAAACTAAAGGAACTTAAAATAAAAGGGGGGTGGGGATAAATTCTTTTGAGATCGTTTAACGATGGCTTTATTACGCAATTGTCATCACTTAACAGCTGAGAATAGAACATTAAATGTAAATGGACTATAATTCTAACAATTTTTTAATACAAACTTAAACAATAAAACGTTTCTCAAACTTTTTTTACACGTTTGAAAATAATTTTCATTCAATTGCCAAAACTAAAGGAACTTAAAATAAAAGGGGGGTGGGGATAAATTCTTTTGAGATCGTTTAACGATGGCTTTATTACGCAATTGTCATCACTTAACAGCTGAGAATAGAACATTAAATGTAAATGGACTATAATTCTAACAATTTTTTAATATAAGCTTAAACAATAAAACGTTTCTCAAATTTTTTTTACACATTTGAAAATAATTTTCATTCAATTGCCAAAACTAAAGGAACTTAAAATAAAGGGGGAGAGGGGGGGAGATAAAATTAAAGAAAATAAAACAATTTCAAATTATTTCACTTATGAAAATGTCCCCCAAAAATAAAAATACTTTCTTAAATACTTTCATTTTTAGGGACTAAAACTAAAATTTTGCGCCCCTAAAATAAAAACATTTTCTTAAATTTTTTTAGAGCCTAAAACTAATGTTTGGGTCACCAAAATCTCAGTTTTGGGAAAACTTAAATTTGGAAGTGTGGGCCTTTTACATATTTTGCTCAAAGAACTATTTATTTTGCTTAAGGGACTACATATTTTGCTTAAAGGGACTACATATTTTGCTCAAAGGATTATTTATTTTGCTTAAGGGACTATATATTTTGCTCAAAGGACTATTTATTTTACTTAAGGGACTACATATTTTGCTCAAAGAACTATTTATTTTGCTTAAGGGACTACGTATTTTGCTCAAAGGACTATTTATTTTGCTTAAGGGACTACATATTTTGCTCAAAGGACTATTTATTTGGCTTAAGGGACTACATATTTTGAACAAAACACTATTTATTTTGCTTAAGAGATTACATATTTTGCTCAAAAGACTATTTATTTTGCTTAAGGGACTACATATTTTGCTCAAAGGACTATTTATTTTGCTTAAGGGACTACGCATTTTGTTCAAAGGATTATTTATTTTGCTTAAGAGACCATATTTTGCTCAAAGGACTATTTATTTTGCTTAAGGGACTACATATTTTGCTCAAAGGACTATTTATTTTGCTTAAGGGACCTATTTTCGAGTCAAGAAAACGCTTAACATGAGATTCCCTAAATGCGGAAGAACAGACGTTCTTTTCACATGTGACATATTACGAGCTGCAAGGTCTCCTGTGGCCAAACTGCTCACTCTTTGATCTTAAGATCCATAGATACCTGGTTTGAATTACGGGTTCGGGTTCAGTTCTAGGACACAGTAATCCTTGTCTACATAAACACAACAGCAGTCCGCAAAAATTATCGAATGAAATAAAATTCCATGACGAAAGAATGTTTCCCTACCAATTTTTTGTACAGAATTCCTAGAAAAATTCTTAAGCACACCAATAACGGTCTAAGAAAAGGTCCATAGAAATATGCGGTAGGCCTATCTATCATAGAGCGACAATGCCCGAGCGAATAAGGTGATTGCAGAGCTCTTAGAGGAGAATTTTAAAGTTACGACAATGATCTCGGCAACAAAGCGAGATAGGTGAAAAAAGTTAGTTATAAGTGGTAGCGCATTGTCTAATGAGTAGGCGTATACGGAAGGCAATAAATACTTGTCAAAAAGTTGTATCAATGATATATGTAAGGCTTGTCAAGTCACGCAGTCCTTTCTAGAATTGCTCCGGCAACCAGTTCTCTCTCTCAAGAAATCTCAATGCCGTCTGCGTTTGTTCACATAATCTGTTAATATTAATCAATTTCAAGAACAATTAATAGAAATACAAAATGACCAAGCACTTCGATACAATTTCTACAAAAACACTGAATCTTTATGTGCTTTCTGGTTGAAATTAAAAACCGAAAAGCCAATAATTGTTAAAGAAGCCCTAAAAGTATTATTGCCCTTTTCAACAACATGTATATGTGTGAGGCTGGTTTTTCGGCTCTGTGTGTAATCAAAAACAATTACCGGAACAAGTTAAATCCTGAAATAGATATAAGGTGCTCCTTGACAAGCATTCAACCGAGGTTTGAAGATCTTTCAAAATGTATTCAAGCGCAAGGTTCTCATTAAAACTGTATGACTTGCATTTAAAATTTAAAAGACTTAACATATGTATTGATATTTCTTTTTTTTTTTAGGAATAAGTTAAAATGTCAATTATTTTCAAAAAGTTATAAATATATTTTAATTTGGTCAATAAAAATTATTAAAAACACTTGATTATTAATTAAATTTTCCTTGGATCGAAAAGTACTTTTGTTTATCTTTATTATTAAAAAAAATAAATAAAAAATTTGTAAGTTAAAAAAAATCATCATCGTAGGATTGAAGAATTTTTAAAAATACGATCTAAAATAAAGCAATGAAAAAATTTTGACTTTTTTTTGGGTCGCGACATGAACATATTTCTCAAATTTGGGTCGCGGCTTAAAAAGGTTAAGAACCACTGACATAATGTACAGTTACATTGGATGGGGAGGGATATGGTGGTATGGGAAAGATGCTGCCTTCGCGTTCATTATACTTTAAAACGTGATGGGGATGCAGTTTCATATGAAAAAATTCACGCAGAGGTTAAGATTAGTGGCCCTATATGGTATGGTCGAGAAAAAGAGGAAGTGCTGGCAGACTTTGCTAATATTAGTGGCGTGGGATAGAATTGTGGCGATTGGGAGTCGCCAGGCCCCGAATCAGGGACCCTTTGCTTACAAGACCGACATTATAATCACTGAGCAAAAGCTAGCTTAGGCTCCGTTCTTATAATTCGGGTACAGGTTCCAAGCATCTTTGATCAGATGTCTTTGCTGCCGCACACTTCCTCACCTGATGAGAAGGCCCCAGTCTAATTTCGGCGAGGAGGGGGCCGCTGAGAAAACCCCCGCGTGTCTCCCCGAAATACAATTGAGAGGCTGAAGGCCGGGAGGCGTATTGCCTCGGGCGCGTGACGTCAGTCGTTGTCAACCAGGAAGGGAGTGGCAAGGCCTCTGACTCCGTGTGGTGCTGCCATCTCGTGTTGAGAGGTGAGATCGTTGGAGAGGAAGGTTGCGTGTTTCAAACGTCCAGTCATCATTGTGGCGGAAAGGAGCATCGCCAGGACCGAACTCGGGACCTAGTGCTTACAAGACCGACATTATAATCACTGAGCAAAAGCTAGTTTCGGCTCCGTTCTTATAATTCGGGTACAGGTTCCAAGCATCTTTGATGAGATGTCTTTGCTGCCGCAGAATTTAATATAGTTGCAATACGTGTTGGACGTGAAATAGGAATTTGAAATAATAATTACGAAAGAAAAGGGCGCGTTATTGGGAAAAGCTTAAAATTTCTGTATCTTATATATATAGGGTGATCCAAAAGTCAGGAAAAACTTTAAAATTTAATAATTCATGAACTAATAAAGATAAATAGACGCTGTTTGCACAGAAAGAATGGAAATGAAGCCGGATTTTTTTGTCAAGAAAAAAAATATTGTTAGTATAATTTACATTTCTACCAACAGATGGCGCTGTATTAGGTACCTAGTTTACATTACATAAGATAAGATACATTACATAGGACAAATCGACTGCCACTACTATCTGCTTCAAGAACGGAATTATCAGCTATAGCTGCTTTTTTAAACCGCCTGATAATTTGCATAATCTGATATCTGTACTTAATACAACGCCATCTGTTGGTAGAAATGTAAATTATACTAACAATAATTTTTTTTTCTTGACAAAAAATCCGGCTTCATTTTCATACTTTCTGTGCAAACGGCATCTATTTATCTTTATTAATTCATGAATTATTAATTTTTAAAGATTTTCCTGACTTTTGGATCACCCTGTGTATATATATATATAGTAGCCTCTGAAATCGTGGGTGTGCAAGCAGGATACAAGAATGAGTCCAAATTTCTGGATAACTAGCACGTTTATTCACAAGCACAACATAAACCGGAACAATAAACAGCACTTAAATGCTCTACTAATTTCACAAAATAATTAATATTATTCTCAAAACATTGACAAGAGTAATTTCACAAAACAGCAGCTATTGCCAAAGCATGGACAAAAATTACAGTTCAATATAGCTCGTATCACGTTAAGTGCTCTCTGACTCAGTGATAACTCCTACTAATAGACTTTCCACTCCATAGAAACTTCTGGAAACTTCTCATATCACGTAGAATAATTGTTATTTCGATGTGCTTCTCGAACATTCGCCAAACCTGACAACCCTTCTTCAAAGTTCCGCAAGTGGCAACCGTAGAATAACGTTATGAGAAAGAATGCATGTACGCGTGTTTTCCCGCCAAGTCTTCAAAAGAAACGAAAGACTCGTGAAGAGAGGGAATATTGCGCGTTCGCAATAATCTGAATTTTTTTTATTACTTTTGCCAACCTATTCGCCAAATTACATTTTGACTTTTCATTTGAGAAATTTGATTTGATATATAAATTCTCAAATTCCAAAGATCATTGTCTTTGAAGAAACACATAGTTAGTACTATACATTATGATTAGTAATGCATTTTTAATTTTACAGTTTTTAATTTTAACATCGGCAAAATTCATAATCGTCATACTTTTCGCCAAATCTATATTTTAATCTCGCCAAATAGAATATTATGTCGCAAAATGCGGTAATGACGATCCGCCCCTGGATGTATGAATATATACACCTTACAAAGTCTTTTATTGACTGTAGTATGTAGATTAAGTAATAATGATTTAGACGTAAAAAAAATTCACCGTTTGTAACATAAATGATCAATTCAGTTCAATTTTTTCCCCAGGCGAATGTTTCCTACTCTCCGCATATCCTTCTCAGGCATTGATGTCTGTACCAGCATGTCATCCAAATACGGGGTGCTGTTGGACATAGTACCTGTGGACCAGAAACGGTACCGGTATGCATACCACCGTTCCTCGTGGCTGGTAGCCGGTAAAGCAGACCCACCCTCTCCAGCAAGACTATACCTGCACCCTGACTCACCCTTCTCAGCGGAGCAACTCCGCAAGCAGGTTGTATCCTTCGAAAAAGTGAAGCTCACGAACAATGAGATGGACAAACAGGGTCACGTGAGTATAAAATTTCATGCATCCAGTCTTATTTAATTCGCTTGATAATTTCAAAGAATAATGTTCAAAAATAATTTCAAAGAATAATGTTCAAAGATAATTTCAAAAAATAATGTTCAAAGATAATTTCAAAGAATAATGTTCAAAAATAATTTCAAAGAATAATGAATTACAATGTGAGCACTGAACAGTACATGACTTTCCTTACAATCTTAAATTCATTTTCTTTTTCTTCCTTTTATAATTCATTAAAATGTGTTTAATTGCACACAATAACAAGGATAATTATTTGAAATGACACTGAATTTGCCCTTTTATTTCAATTTTTTGCCGACAGGAAGTATTTTCAAATGCGATGTGACAAAATTACGAAGAAGCTAAAATATTGCGAGCACGGTTAGTCCTGGAGTTATAGGGTTGGTCTTAATTACGTATAAAATAAGAATTTAATTGATACATTTGAGCATATGTAGTATTTTATTTTAGATTTTGGCAATTTTTGCGGGCTATTTCGCAAGAAAAAGCAGGTACTTTCTTTCCGAATTGGCCCAAAATCTAATCAGCACCAAAGTATCCTAAAGATGAGTCAAAGACATGTGGATTTTCCAGAAAATTTTGAAACAGAAAATATTCCCAGAAAATTTTCCGCAACAGAAACTTTTCAAATTATTCTCTACATTACATTTCAGCTAAAATAATATGTTCAGTGACTGTTGAAAGTATTTATTCTTATATTACAGCTAAAGGCTTAAATCTGGAAACGTGTAAAAAAAATATTCTATGCATGAAAGTTTCTTATATCTGTATACTGCAGTTAGCAGCTACAAATTAATATTGTCGTTAAATACGTTTGCTTTTGAAAACTTACAAAAAATATTCTATTTCATCTATAACAATGTTTTTTTATCTCCAAAATTACAATTTTAAAGCATTGCACAAAAGGTATGAAAAGGCATAAGAAGTAAATTAAAATTGTATTTATATAGGTATAGAAATAGATTATAAAATATGATATTCTATAAAAAAAATAAAAACTAATTACGACTAGTTTTTAAGTAGAAAAGTACATTAAATATTATATTGTATTTCTTACAGTACCTGCTGATAATTCAATGGAAACATTCTACCATCTTAAAAAATAACAAAAAATAAATAAATTACTAGTTTATTATATGTATAAAAATAAATTATTAAATATATTATACGACAAAAATAAATTTAAAAAATGCTCGTAATTAAACACTTTAAAAAAATAAATGATTTTATATAATATTAAAAATTGTCTAAAAAATACCTGCTTCTAACTGAACGAGTGGGTATCATGAGACAGAAGAGACAATTTGCAGGATGAGTTAAGCAATATATTTAGTGCTATTAAAAACATTTCCCCTTAGCAAAAGAACTTACGAAAACGTTCCACTTTTTTTAATATTTTTATAAATTTTGGAGAACTTAATACTGAAAATATAGGCTCCATAAAACTTCGTTTTTTTTTCCCTTAAGAATGAGTAACATGTCACTCGTGCGCTTTTGGTTGTCATCCATTCTTTTTCTTTAAAATAAAATACATATACACACATTTTTACCCCTCCCCCTCCTTTATTTTCATTTTCAAAATTAGAAAATTCGATCAAAAACTTCTTATGAAGCTACTTACTTTTCAAAAAAACAGTTCGGTAATAGTATTTCATTTTATTTTCAGATTAATTAAAAAGAAAAAAAAAGTGGGACATTTTCTGAAAAAACATAGAGGAAAATTTTCCCATTTTGCGAAATTTTTCCGACCCACATCTCATATAATTATCAATATGTAATTAATTATCAAGTGAATTATTAATTATCAAGCGAATTATGTTCGCTTGATAATTAATTAATCATATACAGTAGTAGCTTGATATTTAATCCGCTTGTAAGTCAGTTATATACCAGATTTTGTGAAATTTGGTCAATTAGTTTTCCCAGCTGGAGTAGATACATACTTTTTTGCAAAAATTTGTTTCCACTCTATTTGCATACTTTTCTGCAATTTCGCAAAAAGAAAGGCATGTTCTTTTTTCCAAATTGTACCAAAATCTAACCAGCACCAGGGTAACCCACAAGTGCGGCTTTTCTACCAAATTTTGTAAATTTGGTCAATTATAGTTTTTCAGCTGGACCGGATACATATATTGCATAGACACACACAGGCGTCTTTGACCTGAGCTCAGATATTTCAGTACTGCTGCGAACTTGTAAAATGCTGTGGAGTCCCTTTCCCCCGTCATACTTTCGTCTCTTTCGACTACCAGACGGAGAAAACACCCATACAGTCATCCTTTCCCATGACGTGAGACTATGGCCACACGCCCAAGTGCGAAGAAAAGTTGCCAGACTTGACGATTTACCGCCAATTTAGTCTGTATTTAGCGACTTCTCGAAGGTTCGAGAAGCACCGTTAAATAACCAATATTCTACGTGATGTAAGAGATTTCTAGACGTTCCTATGGAGAGTCTATAAAAAGGAGCCATCCCTCTGTTGGAGCGAAGTTGAAGAGATAGATCTGCATTGAATTGTGCTTTTCGTCAATGTTTTGAGGATAGTACCTGTGGTTTTGTGAAATAAGTGAAGCATTTAAGTGCTATTTTACTGAATATTGTTCCTGCTTACGCTGTGCTTGTAAATAAACGTTTCTGGAAGTTATCCAGAAATTTGGACCCATTCTTGTATCCTGAGCGATTACCCGTGATTCTAGAGGGTAAGCCGTAACAATATATATATCACAATTTAACATTCGGACTTCATCATGACCTAAAACATGATTAGTTCAAAATTTTACTCGAATTGGTTGAGATTTAAACTGTCGCTCACAATCAGATTTGAGTCTGTGTTAAAGAGAAGCTATGCTTGGAATTCGCTTCACTGTAATAAATAAAGAAATACCATCTTAAACGTTTTCTATCACTGGGGTTCCGCCCTCGAATGGAATTCCAAAAAAGAGTTCCACAACCAAAAAAATTTGAAAAACACTGCTTTAAGCCATGTTTAATTTTGAACAATATTCAATAATCCGTGATCAAATAATGTGTTAAATGCTTTGAAAATCACTCAGAAAGTTGATACTTGTATTTAGAGACTATCAGTGCTTATTGCTGCTTTTAATAAAGCTGAATCAATGACTAGCTATCCAGCAGTGATTATCGATTAAGGATTTAATAAATTCTGTCCACTTTTTCATAAGGGTCCAATATTTCTAATATTAGCTGCCAATATTGGATTGCTACTAAGGAATGCTTAGTTTTAAACAATATACGATAGCCCGAATTGACGGACTCAGATAAATGCTCTATTGATGTCCTAAATACAGGTTGTTTCATTTTCTCTTGGCCTCCTAATTTTCGCTTATAAAAATCAAACTATCGGCCGCAATGTAATAAAATTTGTTACGGACATACAAATAAGGTCAGGCGGATAAGGTTACGGTGAAGCGATTCCGAAGGACTTTGGCCACCTAGATCGCCTGACCTCACCCTACCGGATTTCTTCCTATGAGGCATGATAAAAAGAAAGGTCTACCACAGCAAGCCACAGACTATCAAGAAACTGCAAGACGCTATGGCGGGTCCAGCTCTTACGTCATTCACTGCTGCGGATATCCCCTATTATTTCTTTGGGACAGAATAATTCTTTTGGCCTAAAGGTATAGCGGAGGAACAGCAAGCTCCAGGATCGAACCTATCCCCCCACCAAGAGGAATTGGCGGCCCCCACAGTTGGTGACCACCGATGGAAA
This sequence comes from Amaurobius ferox, assembly GCA_951213105.1. Lineage (NCBI taxonomy): Eukaryota > Metazoa > Arthropoda > Arachnida > Araneae > Amaurobiidae > Amaurobius > Amaurobius ferox. The sequence goes on from OX578152.1 coordinate 25,297,728, forward strand.
AAAGAGCACGTAACCTTCTCTGCCCAGCAATCTCACATCTCTCTCACGAGATGGCAGAACTACAGATGACACCCACTTCCATTCCTTCTCTCTCTACTAGATGACTACGACTGACGTCACGCAGCCGCACTCTTGAAGTACGGCATGCTTCATCGGCTATTAAAAAGTTCCCGACTGAGTTTCGGGTAGGGACGCGATGGGAGGTTTTCAAGTGCCTCCCCCCCCCCCCATCTCACCGAAATTCGACCGAGTTTCTCACCAGGGAAGGGAGTATGTGGTTGGGGCCAACTCTTGCGTCACTCACTGCTACGAAAGACATCCCCGATTATTCCATCGGACCAGAAGAATTTTTTTGGTCTAACAGTATGGCGGAGAATCAGGAAGTTCCAGGTTCCGAGTTCGAACCTATCCCCCACCAAAGGGGACTAGCGGTCCCCCATAACAGCATACGGCGAGAAATTGACTCTGCAACTATGATGTGTTGGTGGCTACCTTCTGTAACATGGAGAAGCGTGTTCAGGCATGCATTGATGTTAATGGCTGCTACTTCCAACACATGCTATGGCGTCACCATGTTTCTCATGCACTAAGGTATGTCCGTAGCAAATTCTATTACATTATGACAAATACTTCGGTTTTTATAGGTAAAAATCAGGGGCCAATAGCGAGTGAAACATCCTGTAGGATATTTAATGTAAGAAAAGCATGTATTGATAGTATAGAAAACAAGTAAAGTTCTATCAATTTTAAAGTTCTTAATTCTTTCAATTAATGCTTTCAATCAATGCTTAGTTTTAAACTATATACTATAGCCCCCATTGGCGGAATCGAATAAATGATCTTATTATTGATCTCCTAAATATAATCTTTAAGGTAAGAAAAACCTATATTGTTAGTACAGTAAACCAATGAAGTTACTACCTGTTGTTTTTAATACTGTTGACGCTTATTGCTGCTTTTAATAAAGCTGAATCAATGACTAGCTATCTAGCAGTGATTTGCTAGTTAAATTTTAATACATTCTAAATTTTAGCGTAATATTCATGTTCTTCCTAGCAATACTTGAAGTGAAATATTTTTTATAAAACTAATTCAATAAAATCATCTCAATTTTCAGATTGTCCTGAATTCCATGCACAAGTATCAGCCTAGAATCCACCTGGTGAGGTTGAAGACGGACAGCCACGGCACTCCAGTTATCACGGACTTGGAGCAAGAACGATTTCGAACGTACATCTTCCCCGAAACAGTATTCACAGCAGTCACTGCATACCAAAACCAACTAGTAAGTGGACGAAAGCAATTGTGATTCCAATAATTATAATATGAATGAATGGGGGTACAAATTTTGTACAAAACGTGTACACAATGGAATTTTCATGTTGAATTTAAAATATTAACAACAGTATACAAAAATCTGATGTGGGCAGGATGAACGACGTCCCACCTGTAAGCAAAAGATTAATAATTCGTTAAATTGAGTTTAATTGCACAAAATAACACGCATAATTATTTGAAATGAGACCTGACACTAGAACGACAGAGGTTTTGAATTGTTGTTGTTTTTATATCGTTGATTTGTTCTCTTATTATGAACCATAGAATAATTTTCTTCTGCTTTTTCAATAACTTTAAGAAAATAAGAAAAGTCATAAAATTTCAATGGGCTGGGATTAGCCGTTTTGGAGGAATAGTTTCTCAAAATAGTTATGCGGTCAGAATGACCGCTTCCGTCGTTCTAGTGCTAAATTGCACTTTTAATTCAATTTTCGTTTTTATTTGGTAACCGGACATATTTTCAAAACCAGCGTAGCAAAAATACGAAAAACATTAAATATCTCGAGAACGGCTAGTCGTAGCGTAATGAGGTTGGTCTTATTCTTATCAACAAGCATTTTATTGGTACATCTGAGCGTACTTTCTCTTTAATTTTTGATTTTGACGATTTTAGCGGGCCATTTCGCAAAAAAAAAAAAGGCAGGTTATTTTATCACGACACGAATCGTACTAAAATCTAATCAGCACCAGAGTAACTCACAAATAATTTACCTATAAAATTTTATGAAATTCGGTCAATTAGTTTTTCAGTTAGAGTGGATGCATACATTGCACAGACAGACAGACACACACACAGACGTCATGCTAAAAATAGTTTTTTTTTCGTGTCCTATAGGTCCCAAAACGTGTAGATCCGTCGAAAATTCGAGTTGCGATTTTCAGCATGATACCAATATTCATGCTGAAAATACAGCTGTTTCGAGGATATGATGAATCCCCTTTGTCAGTGCAAGAGATCCAACAAATTCGAAGTCCAAAGGAGGAATGGGCGCAAAAGGAACGGGAGGGGGGATGGAGGGGTTATATTCCCAAGACCTGGATTAAGAGAGATACATGTTGTTTGTCATTTCGGATTGATTAGGCGGTTCTTCATGCTGCTTTCTGATTGGCTCTCTCCTGGTCCAGGTCTTGGGTATATAACGCCCCTGTTCATTTTGCACCCATTCCTCATTCTGACTTCGGGTTTGCTGATTCTCTTGCACTGATGAAGGGGATTCATTGTATCCTCAAAACAGCTATATGCTGCATTATTGTATTATTTGTGCTTTTATGCGTTGCTCAACTTTTTATTATCCTTCACACAAAGATTATTGTACTTATTGAACAGTATACACTGTTTACAGGAAAGAATAGAAACACTTTCCTAATAACAGCATAAAAAGTTGATTAAAAGTATCAGCGAAAACTGTTCTTCTTTATGCCTCAGAAACTGGTTGATACTTTATACTCTTATTATTTTTATGTTGTTAAGTATTTTTATCGTAGATTAATTTCGACATCAGCTTGAGCGAATTTTTGTACCTTAGAAATATTGCGAACCATCTTTCTCTTGACTTACCTCATTACATCTCGATCTACAAAAGGTATTTTTCGTTAATTCAATACATTACCCCGTTTTCGTTAGTGCGCATCTGTTTTGAGTCAGAGCGTAGCCCGCGAGTGTTAAAAATAAAATTAGCGGCCGCGGCGAAAAATTAAAAGCCAAGCATTAGAGACCGTGATTTGTTTGGCTTTTCATCTAACACAGTATCTTAAATCAGAGATGGTTTACGATATGGGGTATGATTAAGCAGCAGAGAGAGAGAGATTGAATCGCCCGGAGGATGAGGGGAGGGGGGGGGGGAGAGTAATAACTTCTGAGAGGTTTTATGATCGCCATATTAGCACGTCTCTTGAAGCACTTTGATGGTAAGAGAGATGTTAGTTTTTTTTTATCTTAGTAGAGATAATAGAGGTCTTGAGTACATTAGCAAAAGAAACGAAGATATAATTTTATTAAGCTTGTAGGGTCTGCTTTTAATGTAGAGGAAAGATAAACGCCTCAATAGCTCAATGGATAGATGACAGAGAACTAGTTTTTGTCTTGGCCGTATGAGTACAATTTTTTCTGGAGAATGAAAATTACTAGAAGAAATATATTAATTAGTTTTAACAAAACAACTTGATGTTCTTTAGGACTTCCACTATAATTCCAATCATTATAACATGGATGTAATTACGATCTGTTTTTTAACCGTCCGACCTACCCGAAGATGTAAGATATCTGTTTAGCCGGCATAGGAATCCATTAGGGTCGGCATCCACTTGGACCGTACCTTCCTTCCTCTATACCACTAACCGCTCGGAAGGAATTCCGAACCCACAAATTTAACGTGACAGTACTCCGCTTTAACACGGGGTAGTTTGGCCAACGGCCCTACCGTGCTGATAACACCGGTTCTCGTTAGATCACCGAAGTCAAGCAGCATGGAGCACGGTTAGTACTTGGGTGGGTGTCCACCTGGGAACACCGGGTACTGTTGGCACATTTCGGGCGCGGTAGCCCGGTGGTTTGCGCGCTGGATTTGCACGCTTCCACAACTGCCGCCGTGTTCATGTGTAGTACGATCACGTTAAACATGTGGGCCCGTAAGTCCTTCCGAGAGGTTGGTGGTAGGGGAAGGAGGGTACGGTCCCTGTGGATGCCTCCCCCACTGGGTTTCGGTCTAAATTGGGTGGCACTTACCGGCCGTCCAAACAGTTACCTTACACATTTCGGGTAGGTCGGACGGTCTGGGTCTCAACAACAACAACGGGGATAGTTTGAGCAGAGTCGGGAATCGAACGCGGCTCCTCCGAGTGCAATCACCGTGCCATAACCACTGGGTTTTCCCACGTAACCAAGATCTCGGAAGGGGGGGGGGGGTGGATAATCGAACTGGGGTGTGCCGTGCTGAATTTTGTTGGTACAGTGCCCAATGGAGAACTAATGTAATATTTTCGCCAATGAGAGGAAGGGAATAGGAACCCGACCCATGTTTAGCTTGGAATCCAATAGGGGAGGGATCTACATGCACCGTACTTTCCTCGTATGCAACAAAGCCATGAAGAAGAAGTACTTCTATTGTATCAGCATCATTTAAAAATATATTTCTGGAATGCGCATGACGTATTTTATACATATTGTTACGACGTGCCCTCGTGGGTGTATTATTAGAATATAAAAATGAGTACGAATTTCCGGATAAATAACGCGTTTATTTAAAAGCTCCAATAAGCGTAAACAGGAACAATATACAGCTTATAACACTATAAGTATTTTATAAGATCACGAAATAACAGCTAAGTGCAATAAAATAGCAATTAAATGCTCAACTAATTCCCAAAACAGCTGAAACTGTTCTCAAAACACTAACGTATTTCATAATTCACTTTAATCCGTATGACGTTAACTGCCGTTAACTCCACGATGATTCCTTTATATACTTTCCATAGAAATCTCTAAAAAATGGGCGTAGCTTGGAAAGTACTCAGTCAATAGAAAACATTCGAGTGGGTACAAAATTCGCCAGAAGTCACCGATTTCGCGATATTTGTTGGAAATAATTGTGCTTAATAAAACATTAAGTTAACTGTAAGTAAACTGTAACGTAAATTAAGAACTGTGAATCGTAACTGTATCCGGTATAAAAAGAATGAGATGGGGGAATGCGGAGGAATAAGTTTGTATTGGTAGAATGATTGACTATTGTCGCAAATGTTTCTTTTTTATTACTTTCCTTATATACATAGTGTATAAGGAAAGTATTGTGACGGGGTCGAAAATTCGAATTCGAGATTTCGACGGGAGAGCACGTTTCAAGCATCCCTGATCACGAATCAAACATTTTTGAAATGATGTCTGTGTGTGTGTGTGTGTGTCAGTGAGTCTGTGGAGACGATAACTGACGAGCGAATGGACCGATTCGAACGAAATTTGGTGCAAAAATCACAACCCATAAACACTGGAAGCCTATTGTTTTTATACGCAATCGAATGTTCAGAACCCCCTCTAAATTTTCGAGTGAAATTTTGAAAAAATCGTCAAAAAATCAAAACCACTAATAAAGTTACGCAAGTAGACATTACTTATGCAATTGTTTATTTGAAAACGATTGACATAAATTTTAAAACGCTAACATGAACCGTTCTCCAGATATTGCACGTTTTTCAAAAAAATTATCAAAAAGTTATATAAAATAAAAAATATATATTTCCTATTGAGAAACATGTTCACTTTTCATATGTAATACCATGCAATAGATTCGGTGACATCATTCTCGTGAAACCAGCTCGTTCCATTCATGAAAAACGATACTTTTAACAATACTTTTGTATTTGAACGCCAATAGTCATTTATCGGCTATAAGAATAACTTATTTCTCCGTCCATAACGCTTGGCGATATTTGGGCGAGGAATTTTGCGGAATGTCGCCAATGGCGACATTTTTAATTGTTGCCAAATTAACAAAAATCTCGCCAAATGGATAAAAATGACGCTAAATCAATGAAAATGACGACTAATTGAAGAAAATTCAATATCTTGGAAGGAATATAAGTATCTATTATAAGAATAACATCTTTTTTAACTGTAAAAGTAGTAAATTCATTGCATTATATAAGGAAAGTCATGTGTTGCCCACATCAGACTTTTTTATTCTGTAGCCTAAGTTAGAGATCTTAATTTATGTTAATAAATAGCTTATGTTGTTAAGCATGACTCTTTTCATGTGGTCTGAATAAGCACAAAAAACGATAAAATATTTCGCCAAATTTGGCGCCAAGGCAATCAACCCGGACTTTAATTTAATAGCAAAGGTTGCCTGTAAATGTGTTTTCTGCTTGTGGGAGAGGCAATGTGCTATTAAACATTCTACGAATTCATAACACTGCCCCCTCCTTAAAATGGCACGTCAGAGACAATTTACCACTGTCAAGAATTAACGACTCTTTATAGATACTCCCTGGAAAGTAAATGATTTTTGACTCCAGATCTCAAGGCAAGTGGAAATGCATTTTGAGACAGCGGACACATCTGACATGCGGGCCGGGGGCAGCTGCTCCACATGCCCTTGCGTTAGTCCGGCCCTGCTGGCAATTTAAAGTGACGCCAATTGGATTTTCTAATTTCCCAGCAACATTTACACGTCTAATGGGAGACCGGTCGTCCATCCTGTTGCTCCAAGTCCTCTGGACGAGCCGGACGGCCTGGGGCTTTCACGTCTAATGGGAGAAGGACTGGGTGACCTATGACAGCTGTGAAAAAGATTTCAAATTAATATTTTATTTAACAAATAATTAAGAAATTAGATGTATAAAAAATTAATTTCATTATTTGAGAATCCTAATACAAAAGTGCATATTACTTTCCTTATATGCAATAATGTATAAGGAAAGTATTGTGACGGGGTCGAAAATTCGAATTCGAGTTTTCGACGGGAGAGCACGTTTCAAGCATCACGAATCGAGCATTTTTGAAGTGATGACTGTGTGTGTGTGTGTCAGTGAGACTGTGAAGACGATAACTGACGAACGAATGAACTGATTCGAACGAAATCTGGTACAAAAATTAGAATCCGTAAACACTGGAAGCCTATTATTTTATACGCAATCGAATGTTCAGAATCCCCCTAAATTTTCGAGTGAAATTTTGAAAAATTCGTCTAAAAATCGAAACCTCTAATAAAAATACGCAAATAGACATTTCTTATGTAATTTTTCATTTGAAAACGATTGACATAAATTTTAGAACGCTAACATGAACCGTTCTCGAGATGTTGCACACTTTTCAAAAAACTTATCAAAATGTCATATAAAATAAAAAAAAAATATTTCCTATTGATAAACACGTTCACTTTTCATATGTAACACCATGCGGTAAATTGGGTGACATCATTCTAGTGGATCTAGCTCGTTTCATTCATGAAAAAAGATACTTTGAGTAATACTTTTGTATTTGAACGCCAGTAGTCATTCATCTGTTATAAGAATAACTTATTTCTCCTTCCATAACGCTTGGCGAGATTTTGGCGACGAATTTGGTGGAATGTCGCCAACTTGGTGACTTTTTTAAATGTTGCTAAATTAACGATAAACTCGCTAAATGGATAAAAATGACGCTAAATCAATGGAAATGACGACTCATTGATGAAAATTCAATATCTTGGAAAGAATATAAATATCAACTATAAAAATAATTTATTTCTTTTACTGTAAAAATTCATTGCATTATAGTATAAGGAAAGTCATGTGCTGCCCACATCAGATTTTTTTTTTTTAGAATTTGAATTTTAAATTAAATAAACTAGAATGTGGGAGAAAAAATCAAAGTAACATATTTAAATCGCAAAAATGTATTTAATATATAGAAGCGTGTCTAAATCACAATGCAAGCAAGTGCACACGCTTTAATTAGCTGTTTTAAATTTGTTTGCTTGTTATTTGTATTACGAACCATAGTGAGCATGCGCAGTTTCATAAGTGCCGCATTTTCGCGTAAAAATTCCATTAAACGCTATCCCAGACCCTTCTTTCCGCGTTATCTCATCTGCGAAAACCCCGGCAATCTCTTTTTCCATTAATAATTATTTAATTAGTGATGACGTGGCATTTCTAAAGATTTCCCGCCACCTTATACTGCTCATTAACGCCGATCCTTATCTCGTTTCCCGATTCCGCATCTTTTCCAGTTTCTTGGATCAGAATTTCTACGTTCGCAGGCACAGTGGTGTAGTGGTGTTAAAAGATTGATAACGGGATAATAGGTTGGTGAACTTGTAGTAGGAAAGAAGCATTAATTTTCGAATTCTATTATCGTCTTGGATAAAAATAAGTTGTTAGTGAAGATGTGGCAGCTATCCTGATCTTCAGTCACTTTTGACTGATTGCATACTTAGTCCGTCATCTAGTACTCGCGAGCACAATGGGAGCTCTCTAGAGTGTAAAAACTTACAACATGGTGTAAGTCAGGGTGTCCCAAAAATATTGAAACACGCTTTAATTCTTTACCTGTTGGAGATAAGTGGGCAATGTAAATTGCAAAAATGTTGAAAGTAAGGTAGGAAATAAGATTACGTAAAGGGGAGGGGGGGGGGGGTCTTTCAAAACCTATTAGAAGCCAACGGTAACATAAAAGCTGAAACTCTACACTTATAGGGACAGTACCTAACGCTGCCGGATTGTTTTATCTCCCCCCCCCCCCCCCTCTCCTCCAGGGCCTGGGAAAACGCTTTTCTCCCCGAAAAGTCTAGTATCAAACAAGGGAACAGAACGGAGCCGGATTTTTTTATCACTCCTTACCTTAGAGAGTAGAGGAAATAGGTTCTTTAATACTTTCTATAGCTTTCCAGAATCCTCCCCTCCCCCCGTTGACCTAGAACACTGAATCTTTGCCCACATAATATCGTACACGGAAAAGACACAATCTATATACGTTGCAGTAATTTTATCGCGGAATAAAGGTGAAAATTCGTGAAGCAATTGTGAAAAAAATCGCGAAATTCGAAAAATTTCCGCAGACGACGATTTACACTAGCTTTTCTAAGAATAATCTACCAGTTGGGAAGCAGTAATGTAATTAACTACAACGCAAATCAATAAGTACTGTATTACCATTTTTTTTTAAACAAATAATAACATTTATAAATGGTTCAAATTATGGCAATGTTACCAACGCTGTTACATGAAATCACCAGTTTAACCAAAAACTTATGGGATCTAAACTGGCACTGGTAACGGGTGGACACCCTTAAAATATTATTTTATTCTTTTTATTATTTCTATGTGCACTGCACAATTTCTAAAAACCCCGTAAAAGAAAAACTCGATAACAAGATTTTGATTTAAGTGGACAGCATTTTGATTCACTATATTATTCATTTGCAGATTTTCTTCCTTAATGCAGTGTCTGTTATCCCGTAACACATTTTTAACAATTCCAACATAGTTAACAAGAAAGATCAATCATGCATAAGCATTGATTATGAAACACTTTCCAACTGAAATGCAATTTCATTTAAAAATTTCTAAAATGTGATACATTCAGTGGTGATATCTTTTACATTACTGTACTACAGTAATGTAAAAGATATCACCTTCTTTACATCACAGTACTACAGTAATTTATTATGCTTAAATATTTAAAACTGTATCGAAATATAAATCATCTGATTCTCTATGCAAAATCAATGAAAATTTCATTCATATAACTTGTATTCCAGACTCCAGAGCTAAATAATTTTGCGTGAAAAAAATTCAGCAATTCTTATGTAACTCACCTTACAATCGCTTGAGATATTTGCATGCTGCATATGTTAAAATTAGGCTTCGTTGAAGAAATAATAAAAGTTTAGGGATCATTCAAATCACAACTATTGTAATTGCATAGGCACGGAATTTAGATACACAGATAATACACAGATACACAGATAATATATGTGTGTGAGTGTATGTATGTATTCAAAGTATTGGAATCGTGCCGAAGATCGGAACTCGAATTTTCGAAGGATCTACACCTTTTTTGACGTCTAGAACACGAAAAAACTATTTTTATGAAGACGTCTGTGTGTGTAAGGGTGTATCTGTGTATGTTTCTGTGTGTCTACGAGGAGATTACATCAACTCTAATTGAAAAACTAATGGACCGAATTTCATAAAATTTGGTAGGTATGTCTTTTGTGGGAAATCCTGATGTTCATTAGATTATAGTACGATTCATAATAAAAGAATCTGCCTTCTTTGCGAAATGGCCGGCAGAAATTGCCTTTATCCACTCTAGCTAAAAACTAATGGAACAAATATAACAAAATTTGGTGTATAATATTTCAATAACCTACAAGTGATTTATATACCAAATTTAACAAAATTTGGTATATAAATCATTTGTAGGTTATTCTAGTACGATTCGGGAAAAAGGAACGGGCTATTTTTGCGAAATGGCCGCAAAAATCGTTAAATATAAAAATAAAAGACTACGTGTGTGCTCAATTATATCAATTAAATTCCTATTTTATACGTAATTTTTGACAACAAAAAGAATAAGACTAACCCCATTACTCTAGGGCTAGCTGTTCTTGAGATATTCTAGTTTTTTCGCATTTTCGCTACGCCACTTTTGACAATAAGTCCAGCTATCAAATGAGAACCAAATTTAAGTTTAACGTGCAAATTCAATGTCATTTAAAATACTTATGCCTGTTATTTTGTGCAGATAAACTCAAATTATTATTGAAGAAATAAAAAAACGTGAATATGAGTCTGCAGGGAAAGACATGTGCTGCCCACATCAGAGTTTTTAACAATATTACAACAATGATTTATAGAAGTGAACGGGGATTATTTGCAGGCCATTTCGAAAAAAATGTATGATCTATATTTAAAGATCCACCAAATTTTTGTAGAATAGAATGTTCAACAAATTTAAGCTGTGTACCAAATTTTAACTTTCTAGGACGTAGGAAAGTGCATTAAAAATGCCATCAAATAAGTATATCATGAAGAGTTATATAAAATTAAAAAAAAAATTGAAAAATTGTTATCTACCAAATTTATTTAAAAGTGCGAAGCCTCTCTCATATACAAAATGATTAAAGTCTTGGAAAGATATTTATTATATAATATATCTCTCTTTTCTTTCTGGAGGATATCCCAAATGTCAGAATTTAATTGATTTTGTTTTTTTCCCTATATTAAATAATTTTTAATTAAAAAACTACTTAACATATTTTACTGAAATTTTTTTATATATTTTATGGGATAATGTGAATATTTTCTAAGAATTTCGAAGCAATTTGTGAATTTTAAATTTGCTTAAAAAATGTTTGAAAAATTAGGTCCCATAGGGTTCAATGTATTTCATTTTTTCAACCCGGGTTCAATAAAAAACTAATTGGGTGATATGTATTTATATTCCCATATTTCCCACAGACCGTCTGAAAAACATACTAAAATTTCATTTTGTATATAAGGAAAGGTGTCTTGTATACATTATGTGTATAAGGAAAGTAAAAATATTAGCTGTCGCCGCCGCTGCTATTTGACAAATTTCGCGTTTCTCAAGTTTCTCTGCGACGTACGGCAAAATCTATAGCATATAAAAAAAATATTTGGGAAACACACTGATATAAACAGTTTATCGATTTCAAATTTAGTTTAGGAAATATTTAATGTATGTATTTAATGTGTATTTAAGTCAAAGGAAGAGTTCTTGAGCTGCGAGTTCGCGTCCTGGACATAGTAACCATAGGAAGACCTCCAATGTTTGTTGACATGTACCTACATAGTTGAACTTTTGCAGGACGGAGCCATTTTTTTTAATTTCCATTTAATAAATGAGTTACTCAGTTTTTTTATGCATTTTTGAAGTGAAAATTCTCCTTCTCTACTGGCGAAGATTTAATAGGTGGAGACGATAATTGGTCAAGATGATAATATACTAGGGAGCGGAGCACCCTAGTATTAGTATATTACCTAAAAGATCTAAGGACTTCATATATTTGATATTTGAGAAATTTCTGAAAATACCCTAGAATTCGAGAAATAAATCGAAAGAAATCGCGTTACGAAACAAAAATTCTAATGGAAATTAGGCAATAATAAGAAAAAAATTTTAATTCGCGAATATAAACTTTAAAAATTTATAGCAAAGCAATTAAGTTGTTTGGTAAAAAAGATATTTAATATCAACACCATCAACAACATACATTTATATATATGCGGTGTGGCATGCTGGCAAATATAAAATTACATTTAAATAAGTTTTTAAGTTTTCAATCACTGGACGGATGAATTCCCCGTAAAAGTGAGCTGATCAATTCCTTATTCATATTAAAATTTAAAAGCGGTTTGGCCACTGACATTTTCTTCACAGATATTATTTAGACATTCTGGTTCTCAGCTTTTCGATACATTCACGAATATTATTCTTCTTAAATTATTTCCACTATGACATATTTATTCATAAATGCTTATAAAACCAAATCGAAAAATTCCAGGAGAATCTCCCGCGGCCCTGTATAACTGATGCCACAGGGCCGAGGCCCTGTGGTTGGGAAACACTGCTCTAGATGTTTCCTGTGTCCTAAAAGTCTGAAACTTATAGGATCCATCACAACACTTATAGTATCGACATACTTATAGTATCGACATACTTATAGTATCGACATACTTATAGTATCGACATACTTATAGTATCGACCACGGGATATAACATGCATTGTTCAATAAAATAAAACTTATTAGAAAGCTTATTAAATTTCATGCGTTGTTGGACAAAATAAAACTTATTAAACAAGAAAGATCAATTATACTTTGATCAAACTTATTAAACAAGATCAATCAAACTTATTAAACAAGAAAGATCAATCATAGCATTGATTATGAAACACTTTCCAACTTCAATGCAATTTTATTTAAACAAGTCTAAAATGCAATACATTCCTCGGTAATATTTTGAAACTTATCACAATACTGCATTAATTTATTACATTTGAAAACTTAAACCTTCATCGAAAAAAATGAACTTCATTCAAATGACGGCATTGAAATATAAATTGCCTGGTTTAAACATCTCTAAAATGTTATACATTCCTCGGTAATAGTTTTAGAATTATCATAATACTACGATAATTTATTATATTTGAAAACTTCATCGAAAACAACTGAAATTAATTCAAATGACGTCATAGAAAAAATAACACGCCTGGATCTCTCTATAAAAACAGGATTTCATTCATCACAATACTATAATAATTTATTTTATTTAAACATTTTGTTTAAGACCATGGAGCTACAAAAAATTAAACTCTATGCTTGAAACTTCATCGAAAAAAATCGTCCTTCTCTTTATGAAATCAATTAATATTTCATTCATATCAGCCATGCAGACTCCATGGACTAAATTATTTTGTGTTAAAAAAATACAGGCATTCTAATACAACTCATTCTATATATTTTGCTGTTTACATTTTACATAGGTGAAAAATAGGCTTAGTTGTAGAAATAATCAAATTTAGATGAGCATTTAAACTCAAATATATTGTCATTGCGTTGTTTCAGTATGTAGATGCACAGAATTTAAGCAAAAATAAAGTAGTTTTAGGACGGATACAACACTCAATATGAATTAAAAAGAACTTAAAAAAATCACGATTTTGAAACAAGATGGATGCCATATATCATTTTGAAGTGGGTCATGTGATCGTTTCATACCATGGTCACGTGATCGTTTCATATAAGAGGTGTAACTATTATTTTAATTTTTATTTAAAAAACTACTGAATATATTTCGCTGAATTTTTTTTTATATATTTTATGGAATAATTTGAATATTACCTAAAATTTTCGAAGCAATTTGTGAATTTTAAATCCGCTTAAAAAATGTTTGAAAAATTAGGTCCCATAGGGCTCAATGTATTTCATTTTTTCGATCCGGGTTCAATCCAAAACTAATTGAGTGATATTATTCATTTATATTCCCATAGGTTCTACAGACCGTCTGAACAACATACTAAAATTTCATTTTGATTAAGTCATTTTAACGGCAGTTATCGTGCTAACGGACAGACAGACAGACAGACAGAATGAACAAAGTTATAAACACTTTTCAACTTTGTTGTAAAGTGTTAAAAAGGTTACAATCTAACTTTTAAGAGTGTTAGTTTCCCCGTCTGTGACAGGCATGAATACTAGTACATTTAAAAAAATCTGATGTGAGCAACACATGACTTTCCTCATATAATACAATGAATTTACTACTTTTACAGTAAAAAAAATATGTTATTCTTATAGAAGATACTTATATTCTTTCCAAGATACTGAATTTTCGTCAATAAGTCGTCCTTTTCATTGATTTGGAGTCATTATTATCCATTTTGCGAGATTTTCGTTAATTTGGTAACATTTTAAAAAGTCGCCAAGTTGGCGACATTCCGCCAAATTCGCCGCCAAAATCTCGCCAATTGTTATGGATGGAGAAATAAGTTATTCTTATAACAGATAAATGACTATTGACGTTCAGGTCAAAAAGTAATACTCAAAGTATCTTTTCTCATGAACGGAACGAGCTAGGTCCACGACAGTGATGTCACCAAATTTATTGCATGATATTACATTTGAAAAGTGAACATATTTCTCAAAAGTTAATATATTTTTTTTAATTTATGTAATTTTTTGATAAATTTATTTGAAAAATCTGCAATATCTCGAGAACGGTGCATGCTAGCGTTCTAAAGTTTATGTCAATCGTTTTCTAAGGAAAAATTACATAATAAATGTCTATTTACGTAACTTTAAAAGTTTTTATTTTTTGATGATTTTTTCGAAATTTCACTCGAAAATTTAGGGGGGTTCTGAACATTCGATTGCATTTAAAAACAATAGGCTTCCAGTATTCACGAATTGTGATCTTTGTACCAAATTTCATTCGAATCGCTCCATTCGATCGTGAGATATCGTCTCCACAGACTCACTGACACACACACACGCACATACTTTCACACACACACGCACACAGACAGACATCGTCTCAAAAATGTTGGATTCGGGATTAGGGATGCTTGATATGTGCTCTCCCGTCGAAAACTCGTATTCGAATTTTCGATCCCGTCACAATACTTCGCTTATACATTATTGTATATAAGGAAAGTAATTATAAAATTTGTAAAAGAAATCACTGCGTGATATGATGTGACAACAAAATTTTCATTTTTTTTTTTTTTCATTTCAGATAACGAAATTGAAAATCGACAGTAATCCATTCGCCAAAGGCTTCAGAGATTCGTCCCGACTGACAGATTTAGAGAGGTAACATAAATATGTGATTTCTTGATGTTTGGCCTCTTGATGTTTTGGGCAGCGCATAACTGTCACTAAAATGTATTTTCCCATTATTTTGCTATTGATTTTCATGAAATTAGCTTATACTCCGCAGAACAATACACGAAATCAATACTTATTACAAATTACGGCGAATTTGCGGTTTTAAAGTTATTTCTTTTTTGATTTGACATGGCACGTTTTTGAATGTCGCCAACTCGCCAAAACATGGAAAAAAAACAAAAAAACAGTGTTCATCATAGCGCATTGGTGTGATTTCATTTTGTTATCACAAATTCCATATTAAATACAATAGAAAATGGATGAATTCGAAAAATCTTTGCCCAAATAAAACAGATAATTTATGAAATTGAAAATACCGAAAATCAACGTAATCTTATACTCCAAGACCGTAAATGATATAATCCAATAAAAAAAAAGTTTTCCCAATGACTAGGCATTTGAGAATTTATTTGCCTATCGGTCAAAGCAGGAACCATTTTATCGTTATACCATGTTGCCCAGGGGCACTATAGGGACTGCATAATATCATTCATTTTATCGTGTTCGGACGTACAGATTTATCGTGATTACTCCGTGTAAGACACGAGGATAAATTTGGGCAGCGGTGAGGATCGAACTCGGGCCTCCTCGTACGATCCTTTCGCCATAACCACTAGGTTATCTTCAAAAATAGAAAGCGGTTTATAAAAATCTGTATTTTTATATCCATTTCTTTATTATTTAAATCGGATAAATTGAAATAAAATCATCTGCCGTATAAATTATTTAATGTAATTCCGTTGCTAAACAACATGATATAATTTTCTTCAAAAAAAGTGTAAGAATCGTCAGCACAATAGTATTTCTACGGAAGATTTAATTTTACAATTTTTATTAATATGTTGACAATCTCTGCTCAAAAAATTAGCCGGATTACTCCTGGCAACTCGTGACTTCAGGAATGGGTGATGCAGATTCAGTGTGATCGATCCCCCCCCCCCCCACGTGACAACGAACATCATTAAAAATATCATACTAATAGCACAAGTGTTGTCAAATATTATCTAAAAATAGCCAAACCAGTCAGAAAAATTCGCAAAATAGTAATAATAATAACCCATTCAACTGATAACTTTAAGTGAAGCAGCGCTTCACCTGTGTCACATGACGAGCCGCCGCTGCCGCAGGAACCATACCAATGTTGAAAAAAAGAAAAAAAAAACGTCAAAATCTATGGATTAGTATACAGAACAGACAAACAAACAGACTTTTGATTTTATGTATATTTAGATTTTTGATTTTATATATTTAGATATTGGATCGATTAATCTATAGCTTAACATGTGGACATTTACTTACTGCTATTTCTCTGTAGGGAATCCGTGGAAACGCTGCTCAGAGAACATGCGTTTCGTCATTCCCCGTTCCGGACACTGATGTCCGGGGAAATGTCGCCGGAGCAGCACGCACTGGCAAGTGCAGCAGGTAAGCACACACGAGATAATCCATTCACAACTATTTCAGGTACTCGGGCATCTCAGCATACACGATGAGTCATGAATGCAATAAAATTACATTCTGACCTTCCTATAACGCCAGAGCCATTTAAACATCCCTACCGCAGGGCCGTAACCAGGAAGCTGCCAGAGGAGGCTGACCCTCCCCCCCCCCCCTCTCGCCCTTCCTAAGAAGTGTATACTCGGACCCTGTGAAAAATTATTCAATTTTTATTAGTGACTAGAAAATATACCCGGCGTTACTCGGGATTTAAAAGGCAAACTGACAAATACAACGAAACTCACAGCCAATTACTGAAAACCAAATAACGTTTTAACAATATGCTCGCTTATGACAAAAATAAAATAAAAACTGCTGCATAATTTCTAGTAATGAATAAAAACTCACGTTAACGCTGTAGTTTTACGTTTAGGAACTTAAAAACAGATGGAGCCATCAGCAACCGGTAAAAGCTCCAAACTGCAGTAGCTCTGAGTGCGATTAGTACTTGGATGGGTGACACCTCTGTCCTCCCTCCTACAAGCGGCTAGGGACAGGAAGGCTCCTAATGTTAAAACTTAGAAAAATTTTTGACCACTGAAGATAGGGAATTTTTGAAAATCTGTAGGGGAGATATAGGGAATTTTCTAGATAGAACGGCTTTTCGGCAGTACGATTGGACTTAGCTTTTTTTTCACAATTGGGACAGAACGGCTCCCGTATATATTTCAGTAGAGGACGGGACTTGTAAAATTTTCAAACTTTCGGACAGAACGGCTCCAGTTGGACTTAGCTTTTTTTTCATAATTTGGACAGAACGGCTCCCATATATATTTCGGTAGAAGACGGGACTTGTAAAATTTTCAAACTTTGGGACAGAACGGCTCCAGTTGGACTTAGCTTTTTTTTCATAATTTGGACAGAACGGCTCCCATATATATTTCGGTAGAAGACGGGACTTGTAAAATTTTCAAACTTTCGGACAGAACAGCTCCAATTGGACTTAGCTTTTTTTCACAATTTGGACAGAACGACTTTTTCATATTTTATATATATTTCAGTAGAGGACGATGCTTGCGATTTTTTCAAACTTTCTAATAAAACGGCTCTTAAAAGTAAAATATAGAATGTCTTTTGTGGAAAGACTGGAATTAGATCTTTTATTTATTTTTTTTTTCCAAGATATTGGGCAGGATATTTTTGGAGCAATTTGACAGTATTTTCCTTTTTTATTATTTGGAAGAGAATGGCTTCCTAACATAAAAAGATAAACACTTAAGATTTACTTAGTGATTATGTCATGATAAATTTAGGCCTATTTTTTAATATAATCTTTTATTTGATATTTTTAGGATTTTTGAAAATATTGATTAAACTTAAAAAATGATACTTTTTCACTGGAATATAGGCCAAGATATTTGATATGCAGTTAATAATATTGCAAATAATTATTTCAACATTATATATGTAATAAAGGAATCAACAGTTTTATTAAATTTATATAAAATATTGACTTTGAATTTTACAAGTATATAAAATTTACAATGTATATTACTTTTTAAATATTTTTAATTATTGATGCTTATCAATTTGTCATTACACTATAACTGAGTCTAAAATTATTGATCAGCTTGGAATTGGGGGGTAATTCTTATCGGTTTTATCAAAAGAAAATCAGGATAATCTTTTATTAGGCATGTGTAGTCAGCTATATATCCAAGGGAAAAGTATTTTGGTGGAGGACTTTCAGAGGGAAGCTCTTTGAAATAAAGTGACTTTCATTTGAAAGGGGTTCCCACATCATCTAAATTACTTTGATGATATAAATTTGTTTCGAAGGCCTTTGCAATATAATAATTAAATTTATTAGAAGCTGTTTCTTATATTGTTATATTATTGTAAAAATTACATACCTGATTCACAAGACACACCTGTATGTAATATGTGATACATCTGTACAAGCATACATCTATATACACTATACGGTACCACAGGACCGGTTTTACTCCTAAAAAAAGAGCTCCTGTAGACAACTGTTAACAACATTAGTAGAGTATCTGAAATTATAGAAAAGTGTAACTCCAGTCATGTCACTAATGCTGTTAACAGAGATACAGGACCGGTTTCGCTCTCATTTGAGCTCATCAGCTGTGGATAACTGAAGTAGACATTTTCTAAAAACTGTCAGTCAAGCTGATTAATTAAGGAAAAAATTATAATACTTCCAGTATAGCAATCAGCATTCAAGTAAGAGGTAGTTTAAATAGCATTCTTTAGCCTCTAGAATAATCTGTTGCACTATAAATTTATTAGAAGCTATTTCTCATAGCGTTATATTGTAAGAATTACATACCCGAATCACAAGATACACCTGTATGTAATATGTGATACATCTGTACAAGCATACATCTTTATACACTATACGGTACCACAGGACCGGTTTTGCTCCTAAAGAAAGAGCTCCTGTAGATAACTGTTAACAACATTAGTAGAGTATCTGAAATTAGAAAAGTGTAACTCCAGTCATGTCACCAATGCTGTTAACAGAGATACAGGACCGGTTTCGCTCTCATTTGAGCTCATCAGCTGTGGATAACTGAAGTAGACATTTTCTAAAAACTGTCAGTCAAGCTGATTAATTAAGGAAAAAATTATAATACTTCCAGTATAGCATTCTTTAGCCTCTAGAATAATCTGTTGCACTATAAATTTATTAGAAGCTATTTCTCATAGCGTTATATTGTAAGAATTACATACCCGAATCACAAGATACACCTGTATGTGTACCTATCAAATTTACTAGTTTACGAATAGTTATGCAGTGGTAAATATAACGCTTGTAACAAGATGAACACCACACGTTCATATTCAGCTACAGATCACTATATATCCACGCATACACAAATGTAATGGTCGTGTAAAATTAAAATCAGAAATTTTTGTGTTAATTTAAACGTAATCATAGAAATGTAATGGTCAGGTCAAATTTACATTACAAAAGAACGTTTAAATATCAGTAAGAATAGAAACACTAGGCTTAATTCAATTTATTAAATTTTACTAGTCATGAATCAAATTTACTAGTTATATTCACGCAAACACAAATCTAATGGTCAGGTAAAATTAAAACCAGAAATTTCACCAGAACATCATTAATCAAATGCAAATAGAAAGGATTAGTTATGCACGTGCGAAAAATATACGAATCCTCAGATAACGATCGATCGAATCATATATATAATAATCATCAAGAACTTCAAATTAAAGGAAATAATGCTCATTAAAACTTACCACGTGCTAAATATAGGAAGAAATAGTTATGCACATGCTAAATATACGAATCAAATGCAAATAAAAGTTATGCACGTGCTAAATATCCGAATCAAACGAAAATAGACAGGAATAGTTATGCACGTGCTAAATATACGAATCAAATGCAAATAAAAGATATACACGTGCTAAATATATGAATCAAATGCAAATAAAAGATATACACGTGCTAAATATCCGAATCAAACGAAAATAGACATGAATAGTTATGCACGTGCTAAATATACGAATCAAATGCAAATAAAAGATATACGAATCCTCAGACAACGATCGATTAAAGGAAACTTAAAGGATTAAACGATATTAAAGGAAATAATGATCATTAATACTTACCACGTGCTCAGATTTTCTGTAACACACCAACACTACACAAGCAAAACACAATACTGATTATTTTCCCTCAGGATGTCCCTATTCCTCAAATTCCCTACAGCATCAGCGCCACCTAGTGGTTTCGGAATTTAACATTACGGAGCCTTCCTGTCCGTAGCTGCTTTTCTCCCTCCTTTCCGTGTAATGGCTGCGTTAATTTTTATATGTTAAATGCTCGCATGGAAGGTATCTTCGAAGGGTTTATGTTTTCAATTCTATAGTTTATTTTTCATACTTTAAAGCTCACGTTAAAATGTTTAATTGATTGTTAAATCTGTTCTTATCAAACAATACCATGTTTTCAAATACTGACACATGCCGGAGGTTGAAGCATTCAAGCGGGGGTACTCTTCATAAAGTGATATCGCCAACAGTCTCAGAAAGTTTTTTTTTTAATTATAAAGATTGTGAATTAATATTCCTCGGAATTTTTAATGCTACGTTGTAACTTTACGTTTAGGAACGTGAATATAGACGGCAATACCAGCACCACGCAAAAGATAGCGGCCCGTAAAAGGCAACTTTCCTTGAATTAAAGTAGCTAAAAGATTAATTCGAATTTTTAAAAAATCTCTCCTAGGCGCATAGTCCCGGATTCTAAAGTGCCTGTGTACCAAATTTCATGTCCGTACGACGTTCAGATTTTCCGCTGCAGACGAACAAACAGACAGACAGGAATATTCCTTTATTATTATAAATCTAAAATTTCGTCGAATATGTATTAATATACAAATTACAGGATAATATACAATATATAAATATAATATATAAATGGCGGGACAGCAGCGTCAGATTTCACCCTAGCAGCCGAAATTTGAACAATTTTTTTTCTTCAGAAATCGAAACCGCATACACAGTAAAGTATGTCTATGGAATTTGGTTGCGATTCGCCCAATAGTTTTCCCAACTGAGAGGTCTACACATTTCACGTTTAATTTGAATCACCCTGTACTTGATCAAAAAGTTATATTATAGCATATTAAAAGTCACCAAGAAGTGTTAACAAATTGGGAATTGGAAGAACTTGATAAGTCATCTATAGAGGAAGAAAGAGATAAAGTAACTGAAGCAGAACTAGCAATGTGGGCATTATTAAAATTTGGTAAGGTTGTTTCGAATTGCATAAAGAACAAAATTATGAAATACGATTTTCAGATGGAATGCAGCATTAAAGTCATCAGTATGACCACCGAGGGTCTACAACCCCTGAAGCAACACTTTGATATGATGAGCTAAAAAGAAAGAGATAACAACTTCCTATTACAATGTACAGAAGGTTTTAGTAAGAAAACATTCAATTATCGCGAATCCCCAACCATTGGTATTGTCTTCTCCTGATATCTAACCAACGATTTGCTCATGGCTCGAGTGTTCAGATCAGCCGAAGTAGATGATCCTCCTTCTGGCATGTTGTCAGAGGATTAATAGTAGACAAACCCTAAGAAAATCACGTCTACGTCATTTTCTTCATTTCATTTCATTTCATGATGTAGATATTAATTCGTTATCACCAAAAGAAGAAGGTGAGTAAAGTATTGTAAAAGAAGATATTTGTGCCCCGGTGGTGAAGTAGATAGAGTCTTCGACTGCTGTCATGAGGGGCTCGGGTTCGAATCCCGAATAAAGCATGGATGTTTATTGAGGATGAAGTCAGACTTCCGCCTTCTGGGTCCTCGTCAAAGTGGAGCTGCACCCTCTCCGACCTTCGTCAGTGATGCTTTCTTGGAATAAACTTTGATCTCTCGTCTTGTGTGTCGTTCTTTCTTCCTGCGTCACTGCTCCTGTTTCTGTTCCTCCGAACAGGAGGTCATTAACAACACAACAGAAGATGTTTTGAGAGAAAGAGGAAGAGACCCCATTCACATAACTTTTATTACAGGATATTGTTATAATTGTTCTGTTTTGATATCAGTTATTGTTAACCTCTAACTGTGCCTAATTTATAAATCAAACTTTATTATAGATATGTTTGTATACGAAAAACATAGTATATATAGGGTTCGGTACTATCTGCAGTTTCAGGTATCCACTGGGATACGTTCGTTATTGCACAATTTCAAATGTACCATCTTGCCCAAGTCTAATCGCTGTCAGCTTTCGTTCTCATTGAAGTATGCTTCAATTAACGTTTATTCCAACCTGTCAGCATGAAATAGCCGTTAGTTGGATTTAACCAGAATAACCGGACTCTATTAAAAAGAAAATTTGTTAGATTTCTCACTTGATATGGTATTTACTGCATTAGAAATAGCCGTTGATTGCACTTTATTAAAAAGAAAACTTGTTAGATTTCTCACTTGATATGATATTTATTGCATTAGAAATAGTCGTTGATTGGACTCTATTAAAAGGAAAACTTGTTAGATTTCTCACTTGATATGATATTTATTGCATTAGAAATAGCCGCTGATTGCACTCTATTAAAAAGAAAACTTGTTAGATTTCTCACTTGATATGATATTTATTGCATTAGAAATAGCCGTTGATTGGACTCTATTAAAAAGGAAACTTGTTAGATTTCTCACTTGATATGATATTTATTGCATTAGAAATAGCCGCTGATTACACTCTATTAAAAAGAAAGCCTGTTAGATTTCTCACTTGATATGATATTTATTGCATTAGAAATAGCCGTTGATTAGACTCTATTAAAAAGAAAACTTATTAGATTTCTCACTTGATATGATATTTATTGCATTAAATAGCTGCTGATTGCACTCTATTAAAAAGAAAACTTGTTAGATTTCTCACTTGATATGATATTTATTGCATTAAAAATAGCCGTTGATTGCACTCTATTAAAAAGAAAACTTGTTATATTTCTCACTTGATATGATATTTATTGCATTGGAAGTGCAATTTAAATTCTAGTAAGTTCAATCTAGTTGCCTTCTATCTAAGCTCAATAGTTAGTGATACATTTCTCCTATAACGATTTACCATGATTTACCACTTTATGATTTACGATGACGCACTAAGATTTACTTCTTATTTATCATGCATAAATAAAATTTTACTCTTACTAACTGCGTATCTCTATGTCATGCTTGATGTAGTCATGTTATTGTTAAACAAGACACACTGTACGCTCCGGGCCAACGGCCGTACCGTGCTGAAAACACCGGTTCTCGTTAGATCACCGAAGTCAAGCAGCATCGGGCGCGGTTAGTACTTGGTGGGTGACCACCTCGGAACACCGCGTGCTGTTGGCCATCTCGGGTGCGGTATCCCCGTGGTTTGCGCGCTAGATTTGCACGCTGCCACAAATGCCGCCGTGTTCATGCGGAGTACGATCACGTTAAACATGTGGGTCCGTAAGTCCTTCCGAGAGGTTGGTGGTAGGGGAAGGAGGGTACGGTCCCTGTGGATGCCTCCCCCACTGGGTTCCGGTCTAAATTGGGTGGCACTTCCCGACCGTCCATACAGTTACCTTACACCTTTCTGGTAGGTCGGACGGTCTGGGTCTCAACAACAACAACACTGTACGCTCCAGTTTTATGGTTTTATCTGCACACCAATTCAATGTACTTTTTCTTTTAAGAGGCACATACACTTTCTACATTTGAGTCTTAAAAAGAAATGTAAAAAATGAACAATTGAAACATGTAAAGATTTTGAGTAAAGGTAATCAAAAGGTTACTAATGTAACTAAACTGGAAATATGTAGTTATACAGCCGATTGAAGATATTTTCAATAACTTGGAATCATGCCATTACTAAAACAATCAGCATCAGTAAATCGCTTAATAGTGTTCATCAGCACCAATGCAGTGTCAACAAGAAAAAAATTTATGTGCCCATTTGTATACCTCTGTAGTATCAAACTAGGGGTTAATAATACCCAATATGGCATCAACTTTTCTCCCAGCGTTTCCAATAACTCAGAATCATGCCCTCACTGCAGAAACCGGCTTTGTTGGATCAGTTCCGTGCTTTAAAAGCGAAATCGGTGAAATTTTATTTAGTGGACTGTTAGAAAATAATATATTGCATACCTGATACTCTGAGCATTGTGTACTTCAATAATATATAGCAAATATTTTTTTAATGAAATTTCTGTTCAAATTTCTATAATTTTTCACGAACTTGCTTTCTCTTATTTAGCCCTGGGCCGTGTTCCATCAAGCAGCGAATTACTACTTTTGGCCTCTCAAAGCAGCTCGTCTCCCTGGAAACTACCAGGCATGCCAGGGTTGGGAATGTCAGACATAAGTTCTCTCATGGCCTCTGCCAATCCTCAACAAGCAGCCGCCCACTTTGCAAGCCTGTACTTTGGAATTCCAAGAGCATTTTTTCCTTCCAGTCTGCCTCCCCACATGTCAAGTGTGAATACAACTTCTGGCAACTTAAATGCTGATGTTGCTGGTGCTACAAGAACTTCGTCTATAGGATACCCTCAACTAAGCAGTAATGCCTTAACAAACCAAGCACTGTACACAACACGACTTCAGCTGTCTGGACTTTATCCAGGATTGAGATTTCATCCATATTTTCAACCCAGACTGGTTCATCCATCCCCAACAGCAAAAGGCACGGTGGAGTCGACAACAGATTGTGATGCATTAAGCCCAAGTGTTTGACTGGAGACTCACATTGTGTTTCAAACTGTAAGATTATTTCCAATAGAACTGCTACAGACATCCATAGAATGTCTTCATTTACTTGTATAAATACCTTTAATAGTAATTTTAACGAAACAGAAGTCAGAGACATTGTGTCAAATTCCACCATTGACTGTTGATTGAAAAAAATTCTTCACATAAACTTACAATAAATCAAACTTCTGCTGGTAAGATAAAATTTCCAAAACTTCCCTGAAGAAAACCTTGCCATTTTGTCACCTTACTGATATACCTACCTGCTGCTTTCTTAAAGGAAGTTTTGTAAGCTTTTATTGCATAAACTCGTTTAAAAACAGAGTATAAATAGTGCACGATATTAGTACATGCAATTCTTTTCTAATCTAAACCTAGGCATTTTGGGCCTTAATAAAGTTGTTGTACATTAATTTTTCCAAACAGAGAAAATTTGAAATTTATGAACAGACTTTCGGATCCGAACTTGATGCATGATTCATTTCACAAATTAAGAAAATAAAAATCAAGTGAGAATATTGTTTGAAAGGTGATATTCAAGGAGTTTATATTTACAAAAGAACAGTCTTTTACTCAAAATGCTACGTGTAAATATATTTTATTCGAAAAAAAAATATTACAACCATTCCAATTAAAAACATTCCCAGTGCAATATTTATCACATGTTAGAAGTCTGTGAAAATGAAGGCATCAATACACAGTTACCCATTGACTTACGTATTTGACTTGCCGTATGAATATGGAAATACTCATATTTTAACCTATGTATCATTCAATTTTTATGAGTTTCATTTTTTAAAAAAATGATAACAATTATGTAAATTTTTTCATTCACCATTTTCATTGTACTTTATAAAATGACAAAAAGACATTAAGTTTCTTAAAACCAAACTATTTTTATTTGTTGGCAACAATAAAAGAGAAAGTAGGGCAATCACAACATTTAAAGAACAGTTGTTAGATATACGTCAGAATACATACTTATTAAAGCCAAGATTACTTGGTTCTTATACTGATGAAAAACTGTCAAGAAACTTTTTTCAAAGAAGCCTCAAAGTTCCAGAGATGTATGAAAAGATGTAAGGTATAAACTGCTTTCAAGGCTTTAAGCAGGACACGGAGTTGAACTTTGATATCAGGAACTAATCTGATCTACATTCCTATGTATATAATGTGTTATGTTTAGTGATGTCTATCTCCTTGTTATTTGTAGAATTTGTGTATCATTAGTTTAAATCACAGATCGTAGATGGCAACGCTAGGATGTTAAGAATAAATAGAATTCGAGTAACAGGAAGATATTGTATTTTATAATTATTTTTGTTTCGTGATTTGTAACAAGGCAATAGAAATAGTGCAACTATAAATCAACTTTTATATCATAAAATAGCTAATGAACAAATGATTATGAAAATATTTTCAATGATACATCATTTTAACACACAAGAAAAAATAATAGGGGATTCAATGTAAATATAAAATGGGGGAGGGGGGGGGGGGGAAGTTACCAGAACGTGGGTGTGCGAAATTAAAATGCAATAAAAATTTTTTAAATAAAGTATAAAAAATTTGATGTGGGCAGCACATGACTTTCCCTGCAGACTTATATTCACGTTCTCTTTATTTTTACATTTAATTCACTTTTAATTAAATGTTCGTACTCATTTGGTAACTGGACTTGTTTTCAAAGGTGGCGTAGAAAAAATACAAAAAAACTAAAATATCTCGAGAACGGCTAGTCCTAGTGTAATGGGGCTGGTCTTATTCTTTTCATCGTTAAAAATTACGTATAAAACAAGCATTTAATGGATATATTTGAGCATACGTAGTATTTGGTTTTAAATTTTGACGATTTTCGCGGACCATTTTGCAAAAAAAAGCAGGTTATTTTTCACTGAATCGTACCAAAATCTAATCAGCACCAGGGTTACTAACAAGCGACTTATCTACCGAATTTTGTGAATTTCGGTCCATTAGTTTTTTAGCTAGAGTGGATACAGGCAATTTTTGCGGGCCATTTCGCAAAAAAAGGCGGGTTCTTTTATCCCGAATCGTATCCGAAACTAATCAGCATCAGATTCACCCACAAGTGACTTACCTACCAAATTTTATGAAATTCGATCAATTAGTTTTTTAGTTAGAGTGGATACAAAATCTGCACAGACAGACAGACACACACACATAAGTTACGCTAAAAATAGTTTTTCGTATTCTAGAGGTCTCGAAACGTGTAGAGACGTCGAAAACTCAAGTTGTGATTTTCGGTATGATTTCAATACTTTCCCTATACATTACCATGTATTGCAGGGAAAGTAAAAATCTGATGTGAGCAGCACATGACTTTCCTTGCGGACTTATATTAACATTCTCTTTATTTTAATTAAATTTATTTCACTTTTAATTCAATTTTCGTTCTCATTCGGTAACCGGACTTATTTTCAAAGGTGGCGTAGAGAAAATACGGAAAACTAAAATATCTCGAGAACGGCTAGTCCAAGTGTAATGGGGTTGGTCTTATTGTTTTCGTCGTTAAAAAGTACGTATTAAACGAGCATTTAATGGATATATTTGAGTATACCTAGTTCTTTAGTTTAGATTTTGACGATTTTTGCGGGCCATTTTGCAAAAAAAGGCAGGTTATTTTTTTTCGAATCGTACCAAAATCTAATCAGCACCAGGGTAACCCACAAGTGACTCATCTACCGAATTTTGTGAAATTCGGTCTAGTAGTTTTTCAGTTAGAGTGGATACAAGCTTTTGCGGGCCATTTCGCAAAAAAGGCGGGTTCTTTTATTCCAAATCGTACCCAAAACTAATCAGCACCAGACTCGCTCATAAGTGACTTGCCTACCAAATTTTGTGAAATTCGGTCCATTAGTTTTTTAGTTAGAGTGGATACAAAATCTACACAGACAGACAGACACACACAGACAGACAGACAGACACACAGACAGACACACAGACAGACACACAGATACACACACAGACGTCACGCTAAAAATGTTTTTTTCGTATTCTAGAGGTCTTGAAACGTGTAGATCCGTCGAAAACTCGAGTTGCGATTTTCGACATGATTCCAATACTTTCCCTATACATTACCATGTATTGCAAGGAAAATAAAAATTGTGCTCATCCCGACTAAAAGAAAAATAATAAAGTTTTGAATTTTTTCAGTCCCTAGGAGGAAAAGGGTTCGGTATAACAATAAATTTTCGTTTTTTATTTGCTGTGGGAAAGGTTATAAACAAACAGTTATACAAAAAATAATCAAGAGATACATTATTTCAACCTAAGTAAGGGAAAAATAACTCAGATGCTTTGATTAGAAATGGAAAAAGTACTAAAATGTGGGAGTGTAGATATTAAAATGCAATAAAAATATTCCGCTAGCCCAAAAATTGGGCTCACCAAGACAAAGAAAATAAATTTCAAATTTTTCATTTTTACAGTCACTGGAGGGAGAGGTGGTGATACACAACAGTAAGTTTTTTATTTTTCTTTGTTGTAGAACAGACATGAACAAAAAATTATGTAAAAAAATATCAAAGATACATCATTTTGATCTGAAAGGATGCTTCAAGTTAAATGGAAGCTTCAAGTTAAAGGGAAAATAAGGGGGTAATTAAATATAGGGATATTAAAATATATTAAAAATATTTGAATAGGATATCAAAATATAGAGAGCATAGAAACAAAAAGAAAAATGTCGAAGTTTTCATTTTTGCATTTACTGGAAAGGAGCGAGCAATAAAAAAGACCAAATGTTCGATTTTCCTTCTCAGTTTGAGAAAAGTAATGAAAAGAAAAATGCTTTAGATCGATTATAAAAAGAGAAGAAGGGGTTAAAATATGTGAGGTGGTGTGACAAATAAAAGTATTATGAGATCATTCGAGTGGAATAAAAACAATGGGCGTATTTAAACAGTAAAAAATACCAAGTTCTTAATTTTTGCAGTTAAAAAAATAAAGTTCCACCATCCCTTGTGAAAATAGTAATGAACAAACAAGTCTAGAGAACTTTTCAGAGATATACCAATCCAAGCCAAATACAGGGAAACTAACACAACACAGATGCTTTACGTTGACTAGAAACATGGAAGGAGGGGGAGTGGGGAGAGGCTAGAAACGTAAAAAAATCAAAATATTAATGAAAAAAGTAGACAACATATGACATAGAAAACTACCAATTTTACTTTCTCATATAGAATGTAGTATAAAAAAAGTATTGTTTTCACGAAAATTTTCAATTTCGAGATTTTGATGGCAATATATGTTTTAGGACCTCCTGAACACGCTTTGACTATCGATTTCTTGCGTACACAATAGCTGCCACAAATATTAATGAATTTTCACGAAACTTTATATCCGACTTTGTTAACGAAAAATCTGGAACTAGATAAAATTTTTTGAAATGCAAACGAAATTTATTCGAAATTTCATATTTTCATAACATGGCAGCATAGTGAAACATCTCACATAATTATGCATAAAGGAGTTAATTATCGCTGAATAATCGTGAAACTTAACAGTTATGAAAAATAGCCACGATACAATTTTGTGTTCGTGATGTCTTTAGCCCTCTCGGGGGTGGGGGTGGGGCAATTCACCCCCTCCCCTCGCCCAAGTGGATACATTGTCAAGTTTGGCATCAATCGAAAAAATTTTTCAAGCCCTCAAAATGAAAGGAGACATACTATATAATTGAGATCATTTAGACCAATAAGACATATTTATCAATTTTCTTTTGCAGAATTTGCAAATAAATAAATAAATAAATAAATAAGTAAATAAAAAGTCACATTTTACTTAAAAATTGTTTCTGGAATGAGCAAGTCAAATTGAGCCATACTGAAGTTAATATTTTTGATGCATTAGAAAAGAGTAAAGAAATTTTGAGCGATTGCAGGCTAAGAGAAAGATGAAAGTTCCTTCCACGATCTTGCATTTGGCACGAGTAAGAATATGAGTCACGGAATTTTTAACCATCAGCACGGATCTACGTGCTTACTTCTCAAAATTTTCTTTAAGTAAAGATTGTTCTTATTTCATTAAACGGAATTAATATGAAAAAGTGTGATTGTATATATTGACTTGGAAAATCTGAATTCATTCACACCGGTGATTTTTTTTTCATAGCATTTTAAATTCTTTTGTGTCACCTTGTAGAAAATGTAATAAAACTTTCGTTAATACTTGTGTTGTTTTATTTGCCAGTTTGTGATGTTTTTGTGTTTATTCTATGATGCTTTTTCAAAAATAAAAATCTGATGAGGCCAGCACATGGCTTCCCCTACACCCATATATTCATCTCAGTTTAATTGTACAAAATGACACGCGTATAGTTATTCTAAATTTAGCTGAATTTCCACCTTTAATTCAATTTTTATTTGGTAACTCAACGTATTTATAACAGTTCGTATAAAACAGGCACTTAATTGATACATTTGAGCATATTATAGATTTTAATGATTTTGCAGGCCATTTCGCACACACACAAAAAAGAGCAAGTTACTTTTCCCGTTTCGAACTAAAATCTAATCAGCAGTAACCCACGAATGACTTATTTACCAAATTTTGTAAAATTTGACAATTAGTTTTTAACTAGAGTGGATACATATGTAGGTTAGCATTTAAGTTTTTAGAAAATAATACACCAAATATTTTTGTTCGGAAATAAATCGTTCTATTGCTTTTCAAAATATTCGCCAATACATTTTTACTTTCCTTATATACATAACGTATAAGGAAAGTATTGTGACGGGGTCGAAAATTCGAATTCGAGTTTTCGACGGGAAAGCACGTTTCAGACATCCCTGATCACGAATCGAACATTTTTGAAGTGATGTCTGTGTGTGTGTGTGTGTCAGTGAGTCTGTGGAGACGATAACTGACGAACGAATGGACAAAATTTGGTACAAAAATCACAATCCGTAAACGCTGGAAGCCTATTGTTTTTATGCGCAATCGAATGTTCAGAACCCCCCTAAATTTTCGTGAAATTTTAAAAAAATCGTCAAAAAATCAAAACCGCTAATAAAGTTACGCAAATAGACATTTCTTATGTAATTTTTCATTAGAAAACGATTGACATAAATTTTAGAACGCTAACATGAACCAACCGTTCTCGAGATATTGCACATTTTTCAAAAAAATTATCAAAAAGTCATAAAAAAAAAAAAAAAAAATTTCCTATTGAGAAACACGTTCACTTTTCATATGTAATACCATGCGATAAATTGGGTGACATCATTCTCGTGGAACTAGTTCGTTCCATTCATGAAAAAGATACTTTGAGTAATACTTTTGTATTTGAACGCCAATAGTCATTATCTGCTGTAAGAATAACTTATTTCTCCGTCCTTGGCAAGATTTTGGCGACGAATTTGGCGGAATGTCGCAAACTTGGCGATATTTTTAATTGTTGCCAAATTAACAAAAATTTCGCGAAATGGATAAAAATGACGCTAAATCAATGAAAATGACTACTAATTGAAGAGAATTCCATATCTTGGAAATAATATAAGTATCTACTATAAGAATAACATTTTTTTTAACTGTAAAAGTAGTAAATTCATTGCATTATATAAGGAAAGTCATGTGTTGGCCACATCAGATTTTTTTATTCGAGTAAACCAATTTTCAAAACAATTATGCCATTCAGAAATTGGTATACCAAAACCATGTGATTTATAAGCTTCAATTGCTTCTTCTGGACTGTTAAATCGTTAACCACGCATTTTATTTTTGATTGTTGAGAGCAAGAAAATATTATTAGGTACAGAATCAGGTAAATAAGGACAATTACTCATCAAATCAATTTTTCCATGCTTCAAATAATTGATAGCTTGAAATGCACTAAGTGAGCTTACATTATCATGATGAAGAATGATGTGACGTTTTGCATTATTTTTTTTCTGATTTGAGCAACTATTTATGGTGACAAAAAATTGTCGTATACCAATCACCATTTACTGTTCTACGATCCTCCAAAACAACGGTAGCTATAGACGGATTTGCCAAAAAAAAAGGAAGCAATCGTTTTCCTTGAAACACTTCGTACATGAACAACTTTTGTAGGATTTGGTGAATTTTGAAACACCCAAGCAGTAGATTGTTTTGTTTCGGGTTCATAGGAATAAAATCTCCGTTTCGTTACGTGTTACAATGCCAAAGATATGTTTGGAGACACCAGAGTTGAATCTTTTGAGATTTTCCTTGCACCATTTGACAAGAGCATCCATTTTGAGTTAAATTATGAAGAATCAAATGTGTACATACCTTTTCCACTTTTAAATGATCACGTAAAATTGTTGGTCTTTGAAATGTTCAATAATGTCTCAATTTCATCATATGTGACATCACGATCTAAAGCAGATTTCTTCAAACTACGGCTCGTGGACCAAATGTGGCTCGCAAGCTTCTCCAATCCGGCCCGCGGTATGATTGAGATAAAAAAACGGAAATGAAATTTATTCCATTTATCATAATTTAAAAGCATCTCGTTTCACATGTACTACGCTGTTTCTATACTACTTCTTCCATATGAAATTTGCTGTTTTAAACGAGAATGTGAAATTAAAATACAGTATTATTACCCATATAAAGACTCGCTCGCCTCTGCGGTTTGTAAAGGAGCAGATTGGTATTGATTTTTATAAAAAATTACTCCAAAAACAAATTTCTACAAACTGAAATGTTTGCACAAGGACTTACATCTGATTTTGGTGCGACTTATTCCAGTGAATTTTATTTCAAAAATTATATTTTTATAAGTAGTGTAGATCAGCACTAACCGATGAACACAAACTATTTTATCGATTTAGATGACAAATTTGGAGGTCCGGCTAAATGTTCGACAAAGATATAATAATCCAGTGTTCCCCAATAGTGCTGTCCTAAAATAATTTATTTGGAATGAGTTTATCACATTTTTCATTCAAAAAAAAAAAAAAAAACTTTTATTTTATTGTTTAATTTGTTACTCTATGTACTTTATTTTACAAATAAATTTCGGGGATTTTTTTATATTGGCCCACTTGATATTTGAAAACTTCTAATATGGCTCCCGCATCAGAAAGTTTGGAGACCCCTGATCTAAAGGGACCATTTGATACATTGCATCTATGTTTTCTGGCGTCAGAGCAGTTCTCGTCGCTTTCCTGCATGTCTTTTAAAAGCTTATTTACTTCTTCCTTCTTCGCGGGAGAAAGTCTTCGAGGAGCTTGTTTAATCGGGAATCGGTGTCGATTCTATGTATAGTTATTCCGGTCCGCCTCATGTCTTTCGAAGCAGTTGAACAGATTGCACGGAATTCCGAAATGAGGCTTTTACATGCCTCGTGTTCTGTACGATTTAGTCCGCCGAGATTGTTTAACCTTTTGCTTACGGGTATGGACGCCAATGCCTGCAAAGGGGGATAAAACTGTTTAGGATAGGGTATGTCAAATACCTGTCTTTTTCAGAGGTTCTTCGTTAAGGGTTGACGCTGTCCCGCCCATAAGCAAAAAGTTAAGATGGTGATTAAATGCTCGGGACTGCTGTGTCTCCATCTTTTGGACAACCAAGCATTACGCACCGCAGAGCATGAAACTAGCTGCTTCCCTTTATGAATTATTTTGGGCCTGTCGCTGATGCTAGCAATTCGAACAGGTACGCAGTTTCTTGAAACATCCACGAGAGCCGCGGCCACAAGAATTCCTTTTTACTTTCCTTATATACATAATGTATAAGGAAAGTATTGTGAAGGGGTCGAAAATTCGAATTCGAGTTTTAGACGGGAGAGCACGTTTCAAGCATCCCTGATCACGAATAAAACATTTTTGAGGGGATGTCTGTGTGAAAGTATGTGTGTGTGTGGGTTAGTGAGTCTGTGAAGATGATAACTGACGAACGAATGGACAGATTCGAACGAAATTTGGTACAAAAATCGCAATCCGTAAACACTGGAAGCCTATCGTTTTTATACGCAATCGAATGTTCAGAACCCCCTAAATTTTCGAGTGAAATTTTAAAAAAATCGTCAAAAAAGCAAAACCGCTAATAAAGTTAGCAAATAGACATTTCTTATGTAATTTTTCATTAGAAAACGATTGACATAAATTTCAGAACGTTAACATGAACCGTTCTCGAGATATTGCACATTTTTCAAAGAAAATATCCAAAAGTCATATAAAATAAAAAAATAAAAATGTCCTATTGAGAAACATGTTCACTTTTCTTATGTAATACCATGCGATAAATTCGGTGACATCATTCTCGTGGATCTAGCTCGTTCCATTCAAGAAAAAAGATACTTTGAGTAATGCTTTTGTATTTGAACGCCAATAGTCATTTATCTGCTGTAAGAATAACTTATTTCTTCGTCCATAACGCTTGGCCAGATGGTAGCATTGCACTTTTGTGGACGGACATTTGCAAAGTTTTTACAAAACTTTTAAATAAAAATAATAATGTAATGGGCTTTTTATGAGGAAGTCTTGCGCCCTCTGGGTACGATCCGTCACCAAGTCTACCCCAAATATTTCATTTCATTCGGTGTAGCCGTTCTCCCGTGATGATGAGACAAACATACAAATAAACACACAAATAAACAGATATATTTTCAATTTTATTTGTTGGATGATATAATCTGAATAAAAACAGTTCACGCAAAGGGTATATAAAAATATGTTTTGAGCAGAGTATAACATTGGATAAAAAATAGCAAAATAGAGCATATGAATATAGCGAAGTTTAACTTTATACTATCATGAATCAAGCTATACATATATGGTATAAAACAGAGAATACCAAACTTCTGTTTCGAATGACATATCACAGTAATTGCTAAAACCAATCTACTAAAACCGCTGCCATTAGTATGAGAACAGTAAATAAGAAACACGATAACTGATTCTTCTTCTTTCCCTACAAATACAATATATGGAAGGTATTGTAAAAGGGTCGAACATAGCAACTTGAGTTTTCGGCCCATTTATCTGCACGTTTCGGACACTTTAGACTAGAATACCATAAGAATCCACTCTTTTTTACGTGGCGTCTCTGTGTGTGTGTTGTGTGTGTGTGTGTGTGTGTGGGGGGGGGGGGGGGGTGCAGCGTATGTATCCCCTCTAGCTTAAAAAATATTCGAAAGAATTTCACAAAATTTGGAAGATGAGTCACTTGCAGATTATCCCAGTGCCGATTTAGATTTCAGTACAATTCGGAAAAATAAAACCGGGTCTTCTTTTTACATTCCTTATATACATAATGTATAAGGAAAGTATTGTGACGGGGTCGAAAATTCGAATTCGATTTTTCGACGGGAGAGCACGTTTCAAGCATCCCTGATCACGAATCAAACATTTTTGAAGTGATGTCTGTGTGTGTGTGTGTCAGTGAGTTTGTGGAGACGATAACTGACGAACAAATGGACCTTTTCGAACCAAATTTGGTACAAAAATCACAATCCATAAACACTGGAAGCCTATTGTTTTTATACGCAATCGAGTGTTCAGAACCCCCATAAATTATCGAATGAAATTTTGAAAAAATCGTCAAAAAATCAAAACCACTTATAAAGTTGCGCAAATAGATATTTCTTATGTAATTTTTCATTAGAAAACGATTGACATAAATTTTAGAACGCTAACATGAACCGTTCTCGAGATATTGCACATTTTTAAAAAAATTATCAAAAAGTCATGCAAAATAAAAAAACAATACTCCCTATTGAGAAACATGTTCACTTTTCATATGTAATACCATGCGATAAATTGGGTGACATCATTCTCGTGGATCTAGCTCGTTCCATTCAAGAAAAAAGATACTTTGAGTAATACTTTTGTATTTGAACGCCAATAGTCATTTATCTGCTGTAAGAATGACTCATGTCTTCGTTCATAACGCTTGGCGAGATTTGGTGGAATGTCGCCAACTTGGCGACTTTTTGAAATGTTGCCAAATTAACGAAAATCTCGCCAAATGGATAAAAATGACGCTAAACCAATGAAATTGACGACCAATTGTCGAAAATTCAATATCTTGGAAAGAATATTAGTATCTACTATAAGAAAAACCTATGACTTTCCTTATATACATAATGTATAAGGAAAGTATTGTGACGGGGTCGAAAATTCGAATTCGAGTTTTCGACGGGAGAGCACGTTTCAAGCATCCCTGATCACGAATCAAACATTTTTGAAGTGATGTCTGTGTGTGTGTGTGAAAGTATGTGTGTGTGTGTGTGTCAGTGGGACTGTGGAGACGATAACTGACGAACGAATGGATCGATTCGAACCAAATTTGGTACAAAAATCACAATCCGTAAACACTGGAAGCCTATTGTTTTTATACGTAATCGAATGTTCAGAACCCCCCTAAATTTTCGAATGAAATTTTGAAAAAATCGTCAAAAAATCAAAACCGCTAATAAAGTTACGCAAATAGACATTTCTTATGTAATTTTTCATTAGAAAACGATTGGCATAAATTTTAGAACGCTAACATGAACCGTTCTCGAGATATTGTACATTTTTCAAAAAAATTATGAAAAAGTAACATAAAAAAAATTCCTATTGATAAACATGTTCACTTTTCATATGTAATACCATGCGATAAATTGAGTGATATCATTCTCGTGGATCTAGCTCGTTCCATTCATGAAAAAATATACTTTAAATAATACTTTTGTATTTGAACGCCAATAGTCATTTATCAGCTGTAAGAATAACTTTTTTCTTAGTGCATAACGCTTGGCGAGATTTTGGCGACGAATTTGGACGGAATGTCGCCAACTTGGCGACTTTTTTGAAATGTTGCCAAATTAATGAAAATCTCGCCAAATGGATAAAAATGATGCTAAATCAATGAAAATGACGACTCATTGACGAAAATTCAATATCTTGGAAGGAATATTAGTATCTACTATAAGAAAAACCTAATTTTTTACTGTAAAAGTAGTAAATTCATTACATTATATAAGGAAAGTCATGTGTTGCCCACATCAGATTTTTTTTTTACTGTAAAAGTAGTAAATTCATTACATTATATAAGGAAAGTCATGTGTTGCCCACATCAGATTTTTTTGTTTAGTTTTTTACGAAATGGCTTCAAAAATCGTCAAAATTAAAAATTAAAAACTAAATATGCTGAAATGTACTTTATACGTAATTTTAAACGACGAAACAAATAAGACCTATCACCATTACTCCAAAATTGAGTACTCTTGAGAAATTTAAATTTTGGGAATTTTGACGATATGTTTCACGTAATTCAATATCTATTTTATGAAATTTGTAGTTAAGTCACTGTAGGTTGCCCTGGTGCTGAATAAATTTGAGTATAATTAGAAACAAATAAAACACTTTTTTGCTTTCCTTATATACAATAATGTATAAGGAAAGTATTGTGACGGGGTCGGAAATTCGAATTCGAGTTTTCGACGGGAGATACCAAGCATTCCTGATCACGAATCGAACATTTTTGAAGTGATGTCTGTGTGTGTGTCAGTGAGTCTGTGGGGACGATAACTGACGTACGAATGGACCGATTCGAACAAAATTTGGTACAACAATTACAATCTGTAAACACTGGAAGCCTATTGATTTTATACGCAATCGAATGTTCAGAACCCCCCCTAAATTTTCGAGTGAAATTTTGAAAAAATCGTCAAAAAATTAAAATCTTTAATAAAGTTACGCAAACAGACATTTCTTATGTAATTTTTCATTAGGAAACTTTTGACATATATTTTAGAACGCTAACATAAACCGTTCTCGAGATATTGCACATTTTTCAAAAATATTATCAATAAGTCATATAAAATAAAATAAAAAATATTTCCTATTGAGAAACATGTTCACTTTTCATATGTAATACCATGCGATAAATTGAGTGACATCATTCTCGTGGATCCAGTTCGTTCCATTCATGAAAAAAGATACTTTGAGTAATACTTTTGTATTTGAACGCCAATAGTCATTTATCTTCTGTAAGAATAACGCATTTCTCCGTCCATAACGCTTGGCGAGATTTTGGCGACGAATTTTGTGAAATATCGCCAACTTAGCGACTTTTTTAAATGCTGCTAAATTAACAAAAAAACTCGCTAAATGGATAACAATGAAGCTAAATCAATGAAAATGACGACTCATTGACGAAAATTCAATATCTTGGAAGGAATATAAATATCTACTATACAAATAATCTATTTTTTTTTTACTGTAAAAGTAGTAAATTCATTGCATTATATAAGGAAAGTCATGTGCTGCCCCCATTAGATTTTTTTTTTAAGTGACCCGTAAAAATCATCAAATTATAAAGACTATTTATTAAATGTATCAAATAAATGTGTCTATAATACGTAATTTTTGACAACAGAAAGAATAAGACCAACAGCATAATTCTAGGGAAACCCGTTCTTGAGACACATAGGCATTTTTTGCAACGCGATCATTTGAAAATTCGTCCGATCGCCAAATGAGAAAGGAAATTGGGTTAAATTTGCAAAATTAGGTGCAATTTCAAATAATCCGTGTTATTTCGTGCAATTAAACTTAATGTAATGCATTATGAAAAAATCTGATGTGGGCAACACATAACTTTCCTTATATAATGCAATGAATTTACTACTTTTACAGTTTAAAAAAATGTTATTCTTATAATAGATACTTATATGCTTTCCAAGATATTGAATTTTCTTCAATTTGTCCTCATTTTCATTGATATAGCGACATTTTTATCAATTTGGTGAGATTTTTGTTAATTTGACAACAATTAAAAATGCCGCCAAGTTGGCGACATTCCGCCAAATTCGTCGCCAAAATCTCGCCAAGCTTTATGGAGGAGAAAAAAGTTATTCTTACAGCAGATAAATGACTATTGGCGTTCAAATACAAAAGTATTACTCAAAGTATCTTTTTTCATGAATGGAACGAGCTATATCCACGAAAATGATGTCACCCAATTTATCACATATGAAAAATGAACATGTTTCTTAATAGGAAATATTTCTTTTTATTTTATATCACTTTTTGATAATTTTTTTGAAAAAAGTGCAATATCTCGAGAACGGTTCATGTTAGTGTTCTAAAATTTATGTCAATCGGTTTCTAATGAAAAATTACAAAAGAAATGTCTATTTGCGTAACTTTATTAGTGGTTTTGATTTTTTCAAAATTTCACTTGAAAATTTAGGGGGGGGGGGGGTTCTGAACATTCGATTGAGTAGAAAAACAATAGGCTTCCAGTGTTTACGGATTGTGATTTTTGTACTAAATTTCGTTCGAATCGATCTATTCGTTCGTCAGTTATTGTCTCCACAGACTCACTGACACACACACACAGACATCACTTCAAAAATGTTGGATTCGTGATCAGGGATGCTTGAAACGTGCTCTCCCGTCGAAAACTCGAATTCGAATTTTCGACCCCGTCACAATACTTTCCTTATACATTATGTATATAAGGAAAGTAAAAAAAAATGAATTTGAGTCTGTAGGGAAAGTCATGTGCTGTCGACTTTAGACTTTTATATTTACACTGCAGTAAACATTAATTTTCATTATTTTAAAATTGCAAGACTTCACATAAACATCTTAACTTTAATCCTAACGATTTCCTTAATGATTTTTTCAAAATTTCATTCGAAAATTTGGGGATTTTAAAACGTTCGATATCTTTTAACATCAATAGGGTTCCAGCATTCACGGATCGTAAAAATCGTACCAAATTACATTTGAATTGCTCCATTTGTTCGCAAGATATCACATCCTCCGACTCACGAACACACACATCACCTCAAAAATGTTCGATTTAAATTCAGAGGTGCTTGAAACGTGCTCTTCCGTCGAAAACTCGAATTTGAATTTTTAACACCGTCAAATACTTTCCCTATACATTATATTATGCGTGTACGAAAGTAAAAATCACGTGCAAATATCAAACTTGACGAGAAAAAGAAGATGCATGCAAATTGCCATCCCAACTCATGCTGGTGTGCAGACATAAAGTAAAAAATCGGCAATGGCTCCCGTCCGATTGGAACAGAACTGGTTTTGCGTGAATAACATCTTTCTTTGTGGGTGATATGTCTTCTTTGGATATTTTAAAAGCAGTTCAAAATATTAAAATATCGAAAGTAGAAACTATTTCGGAAACTAAAAACCTGATCTAAAATCCAATTATATATCTTTATAATGCTTTCAAAGGGTTACAAATTATTTGCAAAGTACTAGTACCTTTTAATTTTTGCCCAGATTACAGCCTTCACGTTGAAATATAAAGTTATTTTACTAACTGGTATATAAACTATATTTATATAGTATCTCTGAAAAGGTTTAAGATTATTCAGGAGAATCTATAAACTTGTCTGGTGTTACGTAAATAAATAGAATAGAATTTCATACTCCCATTTCTTCTCTTCAAACCTCATCAATCATTAAGCACTTCTAGAATCCCCACGTTCACTTCACTTCTTAATTTCTTTGATGTAAAGCAAATACCTCATGCTTATGCACCAACATTTTATCTAGGAGGAGATACGCAATA
Source organism: Amaurobius ferox (assembly GCA_951213105.1). Lineage (NCBI taxonomy): Eukaryota > Metazoa > Arthropoda > Arachnida > Araneae > Amaurobiidae > Amaurobius > Amaurobius ferox. The sequence goes on from OX578152.1 coordinate 25,338,221, forward strand.
CTCGAGCTCGATAGCATTTAAATGTTAGAGCTATACAACTCTAAGTCCCACCCATTGAAAAACTTTAAACAGGCCAAAATATCAAAATATCGAAATTAAAATCACTATAGTTAAAAAACTAGGAACTCGACCTGAAATCAAATTACATGTCCTTGAAGGATTTATAGGGCTACAAATATTATAGGTCTACAAATTACTATTTATTATTCATAGTAATTTTACTGTTCTGTTCATAATCAATCTTTAAATACGGAAATTTTTCAATCTTCTTCATATTGACATGATTCCTCAAAAACTATAACTGCGTTGTAAAATAATTACAATACATTTAAATATTTATAACGTGTGTGTGTGTGGGTCTGTGTTATTGTTGTTGAGACCCAGACCGTCTGACCTACCAGAAAGGTGTAAGGTAACTGTTTGGACGGCCGGGAAGTGCCATCCAATTTAGACCGGAACCGAGTGGGGGAGGCATCCACAGGGACCGTATCATCCCTCCCCTACCACCAACCTCTCGGAAGGACTTACGGACCAACATGTTTAACGTGATCGTACTCCGCATGAACACGGCGGCAGTTGTGGCAGCGTGCAAATCCAGCGCGTAAAACCACCGGGCTACCGCGTCCGAAATGTGCCAACAGCACGCGGTGTTCTCAAGTGGTCACCCACCCAAGTATTAACCGCGCCCGATACTGCCTGACTTCGGTGATCTAACGAGAACCGGTGTTTTCAGCACGGTACGGCCGTTGGTTTGAGGGGGGGGGGGGGGGGGTCTGTGTTCTACAGTCCACGGCAGTTTTGGATTTATGCATGAAATGTATGCAACTTAATGCATGAAATCAATATTCTAAATTTTACCTTTGTACTTTCCCTACAATAAATGGTAATATAAAGGGAAAGTATTGGAATCGTGTCAAAAATTGCAACTTGTTTTCGGTGGATCTCCACGTTTTGGGACCTCTAGAACAAGAAAAAATATTTTTGCTTCATGTCTGTGTGTCTCTCTGTGCAATGCATGTCTCCACTCTAGTAGAAAAACTAATCAAATTTCATAAAATGTTGTAGATAGGTCACTTGTGGATTACACTTTGAGCTGATTAGATTTTGGTACGATTCGAAAAAAAAAAGAACCTGCCTTTTTTTGTGAAATGACCAGCAAGATCCAAAATAAGACTATGTCTTCTTAAATGTATTAATTAAATGATTATTTTGTACGTAACTTTTGACCACGAAAAAAATAAGATCAACGCTATAACTCAGGAATAAAAAGTTCTCGAGATATTTTAGTTTTTTCGCATTTTTGCCACATTTAAAATACGTTGTCTTTGAAAATATGTTCAGTTACCAAATGAAAACGAAAAAATGAATTAAAACTGCAAATTCAGTGCAATTTCAAATAATTATATGCATAATTTTGTGCAATTAAACTCTGTTTAATACATCATAAAAGAAAGAATGAGAAAAATAATTGGAGTCTATAGGGAAAATCATGTGCTACCCACATCAGATTTTTTAATCCAATTTTAAATAATTTATGAGAAAATATAAATTTTTCAATGTCCACCTATATAACCGTGGTGCACGGAAAAGTGGAAAATAAAATTTAATCCCACATGAAATTGAGGGTATAGGCAGATTCAATAAAAACAATGACCAATGATTTACAAATCTTATTATTAAAAATATTATTATACAAAATTGTCGACGAGAAATGAGGGTGTAGGGGAATTGAAATAGTTCCAATAAGTTTGCATAATATTGTAAATAATAATAAGATGTATATTAGTTTTGTTTTGAATTGAATGTGCCTACATCCTCAATTGAAATTGATTTTGAGCGTGATAAAAATTATTTTTTACTTTTCCGTGAGTCACTGTTGTATTTTTTTACTTTCCCTGCAATACATGGTAATGTATAGGGAAAGTATTGGAATCATGTCGAAAATCGCAACTCGAGTTTTCGACGGATCTACACGTTTCAAGACCTCTAGAATATGAAAAAGCCATTTTTAGCGTGACGCCTGTGTGTGTGTCTGTCTGTGCAGATTTTGCATTCACTCTAACTAAAAAACTAATACACCAAATTTCACAAAATTTTGTAGTTAAGTCACTTGTGGGCGAGTCTTGTGCTGATTAGTTTTGGGTACGATTCGGGATAATAGAACCCGCCTTTTTTTGCGAAATGGCCCTCAAAAGCTTGTATCCACTCTAGCTGAAAAACTAATGAACAGAATTTCACAAAATTCGGTAGATGAGTCACGTATAGGTCACCCTGGTGCTGATTAGATTTTGGTACGATTCAGAAAAAAAATAGCCTGCCTTATTTTGCAGAATGGCCCTCAAAAATTGTCAAAATCTAAACTAAAAAGCTACGTATGCTCAAATATATCCATTAAATGCTTGTTTAATACGTAATTTTTAACGAAGAAAAGAATAAGACCAACCCCATTACACTAGGACTAGCCGTTCTCGAGATATATTAGTTTTTTTCGTATTTTCTCCACGCCACCTTTGAAAATAAGTCCAGTTATCAAATGAGAACGAAAATTTAATTAAAATTAATTGAAATAAAGAGAACGTGGATATAAGTCTGCAGGGAAAGTCATGTGCTGCCCACATCAGATTTTTTCTCATAATTTATTTTTACTTCTTAGTTTTCATTTTTCTTTCTTGCGTAATTTACATTCAAACCTATGTAGTATTATACATGGATCGGCACGCTACAACTAGAACATTTTATCTGAAGACATTAAACTGTCATTCGCAAAGAAAATGTAAAGGGCAAAAACATAGTGATGATGTAACAGAATAACATGAAAATTAGAAGATGAAAATATTCAGCAATGTGAAATTGTTGTGTCAAGTTTAGCTTTATACATACTCTGAGAGCTGAGCAGGGCTTGATCAAGCCAAACTGGGGCTCAGGTCCCCCACATCAAATTGTGGGACAGGGTACCAGGTAGAGCCATGGACCCCATGTAAATTAATGGAGTGATTACCCCCCCCCCCCTATATCCAACGCATTTTCGGCAAGAGTAACTGTAGTAAAATACTTTTTGCTTAATCGTTTTAAATAATTTAAAGTTGCATTCTCTAGTTACAAAATAGTAAAACACAGCAGAAATAACAATCACTTAATGAAATAAAAAAGTAAATGTATATTCATCAATAAAGTAAAAATAAAAAAAAAGATCTATCCAAAATATCTTCCAATATCATTATCTGACGAAGTTTTATTCCTTTACTATTCTTTTAACAAAAGCAGGATAAGATATTCTGATTTTGTGTATCAATCGATTTTTCGTCTCAAAATCTCATGCACAGTTTCTGGTTTTTGCGATAAACGATTTTTTTTAAATTAGGTAATAGCAGTTTGGATCTTCTACATCAGCTGGTCTCTATTTCAGCACACCATAGAGGTACAAAACAGTTAATTTTAATTAATATAAGGTGTGTACGTGTGTATTCTGTAGTGGGAAATCTAAGCTGAGGACAGCGAAGGACTTTGGCAGGTACTTCAGGACCCGGACAAATACGACTCTGCGAATTTTTTTTATTCGGATTAGTTTTTTAGTTATTTTATATTGAAGGATTTTAGTTATTTTATATCAAATCGGTTCTTTAGCGATCTAAAATTTTGTCACAGAATCTCTATTTTGACATCATCAGAAAAATCTAATAATGTTCTTTCCAATGATGTTTGAACCGATCCGAACCGAACCAGTAGGACAATTCCTTATGTTTATTTATTTATTTTAAATATATTGAAATGTGTATATTTTAGATTATTTGATACTTAAATATGTGTGTATATCTTCGTATTCCAACGAAATTTTCTTTTAATTACTACATTATTTTATTTTTTGAGAATTTTCAAACAAACGCATAAAAATTAAAATTGTAGGTATCGTTAATGAAGTGCATATCTTTTTTTCTCCCCGGTGGACATTTGAGCGCATGACCGTCAAAGCTTTGGAACTCACGGCGTGGTTTAAGCCACGTCTTCTGTCCTAGTGAAAGGATTCCATTTTGTTTCTTTTATTTATTTATTATGTTTTCCTGCTTTCTACGAAAGGAGGAAATGAGTTGGAAATTAAGGCGGTTATACATTTTTACTTTCTCATACGTAGTACTGCAAAAGTATTGTTTTCACAAAAAATTTCAATTTCGAGATTTTGATGTCAATATATTTTTAAGACCTCCTGAACATGTTTTAACCATTTTTGAAGTTATGTCCATCTGTCTGGGGTCGATTTCTTGTGTACGCGATGGCTGCCACAAATATTAATGAGTTTTCATGGAAATTTATATTCAAATCTGTTAACAAAAAATCTGGAACTAGATAGATTTTTTCTTAAATTCGGGTTAAAACTTCGAAATTTTATATTTTCTTAACATGGCAGCATAGAACAAAATTCAACACAATTATGCATAAAAGGGCCAAGTTATGGCCCAATAATCACAAAACTTACAGTTTCAATAATTATGGTGAAGAAGAGTCGTGATACAATTTTGGTGTTCGTGATGTTACTAGCACCCCCTCGGAGAAGGGGATACATTGTCACATTTGGTATTAATCAAAAGTTTTTTAAGCCCTTTAGAAGGGTAACATGCTATAATCGTAATTATTTGGAACAACGATATAGATTTTTCAAAATTTTTTTTTGTAGTTGAGCCACATCTCAGTTTTTTTTTTTGGGGGGGGGGGGGGGGGGGAGGGTGTTACATTGTATGTGATGGTTTCAGGGGTCCTTCCCACCTTTCAAAAGAATAAAAATGCGTAGTACTAATTTTGCAATGTTCGACAATTTTGTACTTCACTTTTTCCTCATCTGTAACAGGAAGTGATACAGCTACCTTATCCTCTAAAGTTGCCTCATCGTGTAGTATTGGGGTTCTATATACACTCCCATAAAAATATATGATAACCCTAATACTTCTCAAGTTATCGGCCTAGTCAAGTCAATGGCTTTCCTCAACACCCTGTACACGTCATTAAAATTTTGTACTTTTGTTTAACTTTAACTGTCATTACAGGGTCAACAGTGTGAATAATAAACTTTTCTTTTCCTTAAATTTCCATAGATGACGCTATTTCACTTTACATATTTTTATTTTAGTATTGGCAATGGCATCTTTTTGTGAATGACATATTAATACAGATAAGCTTGTCAAAAAATGTTAAAAAGATTTACATGCTGCACCCTTATATTTAATATCTGTATTTTATCCCCTCAGCTAAGTTAAGATTTCGGCTGCACAGAAAAAACACTTAAAAAAAGTTAATAAGAAATTTCTCAACAAAGTAAACTTATAAATAAAATTTATAAAAAGCACAAAATGAAAACAATCAATAAAATACATATAGACTAGTTTATCTTAGAAGTTATAAGATATAATATTGCAAAAATACAAAGGCAATATCAACAATGTTAACAATTGTATGACTACAAATATCCAAACTATTTATAATAAAAGATGGTGAATGCTTCAATGAGCCTGTCCTTATGTTTTAAGGCATAAATATATCAAAATCATTCACAAACTTAGAACTCACAGTAAATATCCATGACCAAGGAACACTCATTAAATGCTCCATAAAAATATTGATATTAAAACAGACATATAACAAAATTTTCAATATGCAATGGTGGTTCCTAGGTTTTCTGACTTACAAAACATCTTTCATCAGAATATTACTATTCTTATGAAGTATGATCCTGCATTTGTTTTTCATTTAATGCAGTGTTTTTCAATTTTTTTTGGTCACAGAATCCTTTTCAAATTCAATTTAATGGCGGAACCCCCAAATCAGAAAAAATCTGTGGTGCAAATTATGCATTTAAATTTTATGTGTTTTATTTTAATTTTTAAGAAAATTTAGACAAGGCTATTACGTTGAGAATCCTTGGGGTTCTGTGGAACACACTTTGAAAAATGCTGATTTTATGCATCTATAGCTGCACCAAGGATTGAACTGAGTCTAATTTTAATGATTGTTAGGCATGCATTATAGTTATAAGCTAAATAATTTTCCGGCTCAAGACTTTTAATATTTCTTTATAAAGATGACTATACAACTCTCATACCAGTAATTATGACTTCAGCAGATGGCTCTCAGGGAATTAATGATAATCCTTATTGTGAATCACAAGGCCTGATGAGAAGTTAAAAATTTAACATGCAACAATCTATCAATGATCAAGAAGAAAACTTATCAGTGTGCTGGTGCCATCTGGAGGGAAGTCTGAATGCTAATTGTGGTCAGAAGTAATTTTGCGTGTTCTACATCAGAGATAACAAATATGGCCACATTGTTTGAGTACTGAACCCGAGATCAATGCATGCTACGTACATCAGTGATAAGCCAAATTCTCCAACTCAAGACATTTAATATTGATTTAAGATGATGTAATGCAGTGATATAATCAATACATAAAACAGATAACATCTATGCAGTGTTAGTCTATAATTCTCAGGGTATATGCAAAGATTTTAATATATTAAATAAAACATACACCTTGCGCACAATCAATATTGAAATGGTTCACAACATAAAATGCGGAGCAAATAAAAATAAATGAGCATAAATATATTTTGGAAATCATTTGGATTTCCTTCTTTAGTACAAGTTGGTATCTGAATATCCAAATAAGTGCAAGACTATGCCGACTAAATTGAAAATGGCTAAACAAAAGAGTTCAATATAGTAGCACTACCTAGTGTGATGAAATTAAAATAAAACTAACAAAATAAAAAAGTAATTAAATATAAAGATGAGAAGCAAACAAGAAATAAATGAAATGCAGAATATATATATATATAAAAGGTTTGGCTTGACCACACAATTTTTTGTTAGAGTTTATATTCTCTGTATTTCATTTTTTCTTGTTTGTTTCTCATGTTCATATTTCCTTGTTTTTCTTTCCTATTTTTATAGTTTTATTTCCTTTTTGCCACACTAGATGAAGATACTATATTGGATATTGGATTTTGCCGTATAGCCATTTTCAGTTTGCCCGATATAGTCTTGTGTTTATTTGGGCATTCAGGTCAGACTTATTGCACTGAAGAAAGGAATCCAAATTATTTTTTAATGTACATATGCTCATTTAACTTTATTTGTGCTGCATTTTACGTTATGAACCAATTCATTACAGCTTTTTTATTAATGAAAACATTTCTAAAATATTTTTAATTTACAAATTTCAGCAATACCCAAGCAGATCAGAAACCAAATATTAGGAACCACAGCTTCACAATAATGTAGTTATTGAATAAAGTTTTGTAACATTTTTAATGCTGAATATCAAATCTTTCATGTTCTATACCAGATTTCAGAGTACATACATTTTTAAACCCTGCCATTCATATAAATGTAAATGTTCTACTTCATTTCTAATATTAGAAAAATATTTTGTTTATTTGGTACATTTAGTTTATTTTCCCTCAAATTTCATTGAAACTTTTTTAAACTTTTGTTATCACCATTGTGATGAACCATGATCAGGTATACACATAAAGGAAGGAGGCTAGAGCGGCTCCCAGACTTTGAATTTTCTTTAAAATTTCAATGGATAAAAAGTAACCACGATTAAATTAGGTCTGATACAAGGAGTTAGCCCCCCTACAACATACCCCCCCCCTTCTAAGAATAGGCATTTGATGGTCATCAGGTCCCTTGCCATCTACCACCAACAGGAGTTAGCCCCCCTACAACATACCCCCCCCTTCTAAGAATAGGCATTTGATGGTCATCAGGTCCCTTGCCATCTACCACCAACAGGAGTAAAATATAGTGTTAGTTTTAGTAACATACAAAATAATAATTTTTCAAATTTAAGAATTTGGTAACAGTTTATCAATAACACTGACGACAGCTGATGAATCCATTCTAATGTTGTACATACAATCAGCATAGCTGATTGTATGTACAACAGGTGGGGTGGCGCAATAGGATGTATTGTATAGGGGCTCAGGGGGCTTGGTATGCCAAGCCACAAAACAATTTCTGCAAAAGGCCTATAATTTGTAAAATAGGGGTAGTAAGGGCACACACATTTTCTGCAGATGGGACGTAAAAATTCTGTCAATGGCCATGTGAGTAGGACGAGCATGCCCTGGGTCAAACAGAGTTGGAGAGGGGGCATGGTTACTGAAAAAAAAAAATAGGTTTCATGAATTCTTATTTGAGGTGCCATGCTAATTACAGTCTACATAAATTATTGAGTTTTCTTATCTTAAAACTGGCATTTATTTCATGAGAGCATTAATTGAACAATAAAATCAGGAGTACAAGCGATCCAGAATCAAAATTCTATTGAGATTATTTTCTTCTTATCATCCATCAATGAATTATGTCTACAGAAGAAACATTATAGCAACTGGAAAAACATAAAAATTATTTTAGTTGTTTTGTACAGCATATGTGAATTGAAAAATATGACAGACAATGATATAAAAGGACGTCAGTTTATGTGAAAATTCTCAAAGAGATATTAATGGAAGTGAGCTGCATGAAGAAATGAAAAATTGTTCGGACATATGCTACAAAAATTTAACAATGTTTTAAAAAATTATATGTAACTTGTGATTCATATTTGAATTTTACAGTTGCAGTAAGAATTTTGTTAAAGATATCTGTGATCAAACAGCCAAAGCCGAAATAAGTTTTACAATGCTAAAATTAATATAAAATTAGTTGTGAACAGGAATGACCCAAGAAAATTAGATAATTTATACTTGTTATCCATTGAACATGAAATTTGTAAAAAACTAGATTTTGAATGCCTTACAAATGATTTTGCTGAATAATTCTACTGAGCCAATTTATATAAAAATATAACTTAAAATTATTTTTGGTACTTACGTATTATCGCAACCATGACAAAACGTAATTGATGTATCGTCCAATAAAGGTCCCGATCGATTCCAAGGACAACATGCAACAAAGTGATCTGTATGAGGACCTACGTTCGAGCGGGCTCGAACTGGTTGGGGGACGTACGCACCGCTGGGACTGTGTCGTCAGACAGGCCGGCTTCGCCGGACCAAGTCACAGAGCATACTAGACTCGTTTCTGGGTTTTTCTCAACCAGTTCGACGTGGGTCCTCATACAGATCACTTGGCTGCATGTTGTCACAGTCCTTGCGCCGTGCGACGGTCCCAGAAACGAGTCTAGTATGCTCTGTGACTTGGTCCGGCGAAGCCGGCCTGTCTGACGACACAGTCCCAGCGGTGCGTACGTCCCCCAATCAGTTCGAGCCCGCTCGAACGTGGGTCCTCATACAGATCACTTTGTTGCATGTTGTCCTTGGAATCGATCGGGACCTTTATTGGACGATACATCAATTACGTTTTGTCATGGTTGCCATAATACGTAAGTACCTTATTTTTTAACTAAAGTTATTTTTATAACTTAAAGCCATATTCTTATATAAATTTCATGACCAAATATTGTTAGTTAAGAGTAAAATGTTTATATTTATAACAATAAATTATAATTTTGATTTTTCTTGTTTTCTCATTTGTATGAGCCCCAAAAATATATTTTACCACAGGCACCATTAGCTAAGGATGACCTTGACTGACTATCAGTCATAATTAAAGGTAGTAATTTTATCGTGGGAAAAAAAGCAAAATTCAGAGGGCAGTCATGGGATAAATCGTGAAATTTTGTGGCTGAGGATTTATGCTAGCATTTAGGAAAATAGCCAGTGTATGAAAATGTACACAAACATTTGACTAATTACAAAGCAGTAATACAAATAACTACTGCACAAATCACTAAGCATTATATTACAATTTTCTTTTAAATAATACTTATATTTATAAACCATTCAAATTTTTTTGATGTTATCAACGTTGTTACATGAGATTCAAAATTTTCATTGAGTAAACTGAATTTTGATTACATTGTACATATACAGATTTACTTCGGTAATGCAGTGTCTGTTGCCTGTAACACATTTTTAAATTCAGAAAAGAATTATTAGGCAATGACATTCTTTGTAGGTATGACAACGAATGGCAACTTTATGTATCTAGGAAAATATATTTCAGAAGTTTATCAAACCTTTGTAGACCCGAAATTTCTTTATACTATCCAATATATTTAATATTCTCAAAATTTCTAATAAAACCCTAAAATTCGCAAAAATAATCGCAGAAATTTGCATTATAAAAAGAGAATGCAAAAAATATAATAGAAATTAGGCAATAGGGAAAAATTCTAAAATTTGCAAAATTTCAGAGCTCCTAAAATTCATGGAAAAAATTGTGAAAATTCACATTGCGAAATAATTATTGCCCTATAGTGATTATAATAAGTGAAAAATAAAAATGGAGCAACTTTTTTTTAAAAATTTAATTTTACAACTATCCAATTGGCACTATTCACCTTGCTATAACTTTTACAATAACTTCACCTTTTACTATAAGTCTTGATTCCCTATTTATTGACACAAAATTTTGCTAATAAAATAAAAGCCTAATAAAATAGTGTTTTCAGAAGATGTGAAGCATATTTTGTTATTTAGAGAGCACTTTAAAACTTGGATCTTCAAATGCTAGCCATAGATATTTCTTTTCATATAGAAACCACTTTTATACTAAAGTGTGTAGGTTGATAACTCAAAAGAATTGAAGTAATAATTTTTCTAACTCATTCTTAAAATTAAGGGGAAAAAAAAAAAAAAAACCCATAAAAAAGCTGAGTTGAGAAAAGGGACAATAAGTAATATTTTATGCTTTAAGTCTTTTAAACATATTATTACACAATTTTAAACCTTATTAAATATAAAATTTTATTATATTTAAACAGCAAGTTTTAGAAATATTATAAAATTTGTTAACAGTTACTTTTAATATATTAAAATCACCAAAAATGCTATACACCAACAATTGTGTAAATCAGTAGTCAATTTAATCTTCTTTTAATTCAAATGACTGAATCTTGTTTTGACAAGAAGTATTTTTACGAATGCAAAGAAATCAATATTTATACAGTTCTAAAAAGTAAAATGAGCCAAATTTACTCGAAACATTACTTATAAAGAAATTCAATGCATGGTATTGACTGAACCATGTTAAATGGCTGATTAGAATTTTATATATTGAAGGTATACAGATGGGGAGGTGGAGGGTAGGGGAAGCACAAAATTTAGCACAAGCTACTTTTAACCAAATAAATATTTTTTAAGGAAATGCTGTGATTGGAAGGGGCTAGAGCCCCATTAACATCTTTGTATGACAGATAGAAATCCTCCTAATTTACATTTATAAATTCTGGAGCACTTAGTTAATTTAAAGAATTCACATAAAATACTTTTTAATCATTATGGTACCAGTAGAAATAGTCTGACTTGCCATATCACACATTATTTTGGCTACTTCTGGAGTATATGGACTAGTTGCTTGCTCTGTAGCATCATTTCCAACACACAGAGACTGAGAACCAAGACTGGCAAAAGTTTGGGACATCTGATTAGTTGTGGCTTTGAAGTAAGGATCACTTTGAGCACATATTTGAGTTATCTGATCAACAGGACTAGAAAGTGAGATAGTAGAGCAGGACTTATTGGCAAGACTGACACACTTCTTGACTTGTCCACTTAAGGTAGTTTGGCATCCCAAAGAGGTGCTATCGCAAGCAGATTTAATATTTCCACTAATATCAGTCTGACAATCATCATCATTGCATTCATTAATAGTTTGAGTATTCTTACAGAATGTTGAATACTTTGCTTGGCACTCTTTTTCAACTACTACAGGACAGAGCTTAACTTTACCACTTAAAACTGTTTGGCAGTTTTTCACACTAGATGTGTAAGTTATTGTTTGAATATCCTTAGAAGCTGCTAAGAATTTCACCTGACATTCTTTCTCAAGAACTGAAGGAGAAAATTTAACTTTACCACTTAACACAGTTTGACTTTCTCTTTCATTGCATTTAGATGTTGTTTGAGTATTGTGAGAGGGAATTAAAAGCCTTACTTGACATTCTTTTTCACATACAGAAGAACAAGACTTAACTGTACCACTTAAAATTGTTTGGCATAACTTAGTTTCATAAGAAGGTTCACCTGATCCATGATATATGAACTGTTTTGTATCCTTTCTTTTACAAGCATCCTCAGTATTATGCTGATTCTTCTCCAGATTTGATGACGAAGCATGGAATTTGTTGTTAAATCCATTCTTTTTAAAATTATTAAACACATTGCATTCTTCATTTATCAGTGCAGGTTCTTTAGATAACATAAATGCAAAACACATGTTTCCAGGTTTACATATATCTTCGGTGGGTGGTATGTAACATGATACTTGATCATCAATGTTTAACATATCAAAACATTTTAAGCAGTTTGTATGATTATCACAATGAAAAACAGATTTTAAACAAAATATAAATTTTTTTTTATCATCAATAGTAGTTTCAACAATACAAGAATCCATAGTTATTATCACAACTCTGGCAGAAAGTGGTTGCAAAAATGAAGAATTTAAATTTTGAAAAGCATCAAAATGTGCATCATTCTCATCTTTATATTCACTGGATTCCTCATGACCAAAGCAAGGTCCAGAATACATGTCAGAATGCATGCTTTTTATGTCAGTATGGTCGGGTTCCATATTGGTAGTCTCTGATGTAAAGGTTGAATATAAATTATGATAATCAGTTTCATTTTTGGAATCTTCAGTAATTAAAGGTGATTTGGTATTAGATTTCCTAGACTTCTCATAATTTTCAACAGATGTCATTACATCTTCATTTTCTTTCAATGTAGCTGTTGAGTCTGAAGAATGCAACTCAGAATGAGAAAGATTAGAAGAAAATATTTGTGTTTGATTTCTGGATATTTCATTGCTTTTATTTGTAGAATCCTTTTCACTATTATCTTCTGAGAGAACACTTTCATCAAAGGATTTTATAAATATGCCATCTTTATTCTCTAAATTGTCATTGTTCACTATATTTTCTTCCATGGAAATCTCAGACAAAATAGATGGGTTATTGAAATTTTGTATATTTATTAACTGATTTGTTTCATTTTCATCTAAAGTAGATACACTTTTAAGAGGAAGTTTAACAGAACCTTCTTGAACTACATCATAATGGATACTGTTTACTGATTCTTCACTACTGTAAAGCTCTTTAACTTCACTATTATCTTCAGATAATAATCTGTTAGTCAAACAAGCATAAAAATCTGTTTCTAATGGTATTTCATATCCATCTTCTAATTTTACATCAACGCTATTTATTAACGCTTCCTTGCCATTATCAGAAATGTCAGACTTTGTGAAGCTATCATCTGAGCTATCAACTACATTATCATGCACATCTGGCATTTGAGAAAGAAAACTGTCAATAAACTTTTCTATGTGATTATCACACAACGGAGGTGCAATTTCAGAACTTTCAATATCATTTACAGATTTAAACATTTTGCTGGTTTCCTCATTTGAATCTAATGTGCTAGTACAGAAGGAGTTCTTTAAATCATATGTTTCGCTTTGAATGTTATCAATATCTGGCTCTTGTGAACTGTCAAGGTCTACATTAACATTCTTTACAAGTAACAAATTATTAGATTTATCAATGTTTTCACTTTCAAGCAAGGAACTACTACACACTGAATGAACTTTTGGTAATGTATCTTCAAATTTATTGATTTGAGGACTACATATTTCAGAACTTTTAATATGAGCGGAAAATAATTCCTCATCAGTGTGGTCTTCAGACTTCTTGTTGGAGCAATTTTCACCAAATGTCAAATTAGTTTTTCTTTCAGGTAAATTAGAATTTACCACTGTCGCTTCATCGTCATATGTATCTTTATTTAATGCTTTAGATTCATCCTTATTTAATATTTTAGATTCAAATGAAGTATTATTTCCTATGTTAATATCAGAATTTACTAAATCTTCATTTATTTTTATATTTGAAGTTTTTTCTTCATTTAAATCAAAATCAAGTGTGCAATCTTTAATTGATGTGTCTAAAGGTGAAGATAATGATATTGGGAGAAAACTATCATTTTGTTCAGAAGGATCAGATTCATTTGATCTTTGCAATTCATTCAATTCATTACAAGTAGTAGGTACATCACATTTTAAAACTATAATGTTACTGTTTTCACTTAACTGATTTTCATTTATTAAAAGCTCTTTTGTGTCACTTAAACCTTTAAAACAAGTTTTATTTATTTCTGAAACAAGTGTCTTAGGTCTTAAATTTTCAGTATCAGTTTTTAAGAAGTTATCTGAACATTCATGCATTTCCACAGAATTTTCTTTTTTCTGAATATTTTCTTCATTCTGTTCACAAATTTTACTTTGATCAGCTACAGATTTTGCAGTTAGAATAATACATTCAGAGGCTGGAGAATCGAGAATAACTTTTGTTTGAAGATTTTTTGCTTCAGAATTAAATATGTTGCTCTGTACAGAGACTGGAATACATTCATTGTTGTCTACAGACTGTATATCAGAGTTTGGATTAACATATTTTTTACTGATATTTTCTTGATATGGAATATTTTCTAAACTTTTTGTCTCGATATTATTCTTAGTACTTTTTTCATCAGTTTTTGAATTTAGTACTTCGGAAAGGGAATTTACTACATTATTTTCACTATCAATCACTTCTTTAGAACATTCAGCCATCTCTGTATTATTCTGTTTATATATCTTCCCATTCTTTATTTGAAACAAATCACTCTTAATAAGCATGTCAAGAAGATCTCGAGTATCCAAATTATTAAACGTTAGAGTTCGAAGCATATTCTGACCTAAAGTTTTGGGCAAATTAGAGTAATTCAAAAATGAAGTATGACTGAGATAATTCTCAACACACTGAATCACACAGATTTTAAAATTCTTAGAATCAAATGGAAGTTCTGAATGTCTAGATATGTCTGATAAGTTATGATTTAAGTTTGGTGCTTTTGCTTGTTTGCTTCTATTACAGACATCAAGAAATTTATTCAGGCGGCTTAAAAATAGTGACATATCAATATTTGGTCTAATTCCAACATGATCTTCCTCGGTAAAAACAAAAATTTGGAAATATTGCAAGAATGTCTTCATTTTATCAGAAGGATCTTGCCCTTCAAGCAACTTAAAAAAATCTAACCCTGAAGCAGAAAATTTAGATGTAATACCACTTAAGCGCACAAGCTTAACATTTTGTTTGTTTTTTAGAAAATTGCAAAGAATCAACAAGCAATTATAAACATCAAAACAAATTTTATAGTGATAAATATAGAAACTGTCTAAACAATGCTTTGTATGGTTTTCAATCACAGTTTCTTGATTTTTTACTTTATCTTCAAAAACTTTTCTATAATTAGATGCTAATCCAACCTCAAAAAATTGATATAGATTAAACTCATCATTATTTAAAAGAAAATCTTTTATTTTATCTCCCTTACCTAACTGTTTCATAAAAGATAACACATCAACTTCAGCTTGTCCTAATTTTCCTTTTAAGTAATTTATATCACACTTTTTTTCTGGAAGGTTTTCCAAAATTTTAATAAAATATTTCACAGCTTTACACTGATTTTGAAGCATTAGAATATATTGATTTTCAAACATTTCTAAACATAACAAAGGAACAATGTGTATGCATTCAATATAATACCCATTTGTATTCTCTATTGTTTTATTAACATTAACATTATTAGATAACAGATGCTCTGAAGTCTCTGTATCTTTCACATATGAGACATTTTCATCATGGACACATTTGTCAATGCATCCATATGAGTTGGAAGAAACAACATCCTGTATTTCCGTAAGTGTAGAAATGGACTGTGATGAAATAAATACCTTCGGAACTTCTAATGCATTTTCTTTGTTATCATCCAGCTTTACTGGAGAAACATCAATAAATTGTTCCAAGTTTAAAATAGATTCTGAATTATTGTTTTTCAGAACACTTTCATTTTCTACATTGTCTGTATGATTTAGGGTATTTATTGCATATATTTCATCATTAATACATTCTAATTTCTCTGTATCTAACAGATTTATATTTGTTTCATCAATTTCAAACATTTTAAATTTTCTAATAGGAGGTGCAGATTCAAATAAGGAATTTATTACATCCTGGATAGGCATAGACAGGAAATCTTTTGATCTACTGCGCATAATCTTATTAGCTTGTTTCAATAACTTACAGCAGTCTTTAGTTAGACAAATTTCTCCTGCTTTATTTACAAGAAACAACATAGGTGCATCATAAAAAAAATACTTAAATGGTCTATAGTTACATCTTAAATAAGCCAAAACATCCTCAGAAGCACTAGATAGGTATCCACTCAGCTTGTCAATACGAATAGGACAATTTCTTTTTTTCAATACACCAACAAAGAACTCAGCACATTGAAGAAAATTTTCACCAGATTGTTTCACGAATGACTCAGAGAGTGAATGCTGTGTATTATCATCAACAGTTTCCTGAAACTCAACATTTTGAATATCTTGCTGATACAAAATTTCATTCTCAACAAAACCAGCTGCTAGTATAATATAACCATTGTCATCAATATTAAATACCTCAGGGTAGCTTTGAAAAAATATTGCTATACTTTTCTTCATATATCTTGATAAGTATCGTTGAACCTTCTTTGGCAATATACTAAAATCAATATGATCTAACTTCACTGTCTTATTCCTGTCGACAAGCTTAGTAAAATAATCCAAAGTTATCTTTTGATATTCAATCATTTCATCATTTTCAATCGAACTTCGTGACTGATTTCCATCATACGAGTCACATGTACTCTTATGAGATGATACAACAGAATTAGATCTGGTGAAACTTGAAGAGAATGAATATTCATTATCACTGAATAATTCAAATTTGCAATCATCATTAAATTCATTTTCTTCTGTATTAACAGATTCACTAGATGGTTTCTTTTTTTCTTTTCTCCTTCTCAAAGAAACGTCATATCTATCAACAGTAAAATATCTTTCGCGTGTTCGAAAAAAGTCAAGTAGTTTCTCTCCTTTACATTTTTTATGAACATACCTCTGAACCACTGCTGGAGCTTTAGTAGCAACATGGCCTCGTAGATTATCATAAAAAATAGGTGTATCGACTGACAATAGAATGTTTTCAAAAAAGTCAAATACTTCTTTCCTATCATCTTTGGAAAAAGCCATTTGTTTTCAGAACCTGGATAAAGAAACAATGAACAAAATTAATACAACTAATAAAAATAATTATATAACAATACAGAAGATTCATAAATATTATTGATGATGATATGAGATACATGATTAATGGCTGTAATTGCATATATATTTTCAATCCTGGAATTCTATGGATCAGAAATTTTTTATTTCATTTAATCAAAACCATATTTTATACTAGCCGCCTTCGGCGACCAGCATGATCGATACCCTTGAAAATTCTGACCCTGGCAAACTCGCTGGCATGACCTACCAGAAAGGTGTAAGGTAACTGTTTGGACGGCCAGGAAGTGCCACCCAATTTAGACCGGAACCCAGTGTGGGAGGCATCTACAGGGACCGTACCCTCCTTCCACTACCACCAACCTCTTGGAAGGATTTACGGACCTACATGTTTAACGTGATCATATACCGCGTGAACATGGCAGCAGTTTTGGCAGTGGCGGGAATCGAACCCGGGCCTACCGAGTGCAATTCCCGGGCGCTAACTTCACGCGCTAATTACTTTCCTTATATACATAATGTATAAAGAAAGTATTGTGACGGGGTCGAAAATTCGAAATCAAGTTTTCGACGGGAGAGCACGTTTCAAGCATCCCTGATCACGAATCAAACATTTTTGAAGTGATGTCTGTGTGTGTGTGTGAAAGTATGTGTGTGTGTCAGTGAGTCTGTGGAGACGATAACTGACGAACGAATGGACCGATTCGAACCAAATTTGGTATAAAAATCACAATCCGTAAACACTGGAAGCCTATTGTTTTTATACGTAATCGAATGTACAGAACCGCCCTAAATTTTAAAATAAAATTTTGAAAAAATCGTCAAAAAATCAAAACCGCTAATAAAGTTACGCAAATAGACATTTCTTATGTAATTTTTCATTAGAAAACGATTGACATAAATTTTAGAACGCTAACATAAACCATTCTCGAGATATTGCACATTTTTCAAATAAATTATTAAAAAGTCATATAATATGAAACAAAAATATTTCCTATTGAGAAACATGTTCACTTTTCATATGTAATACCATGCGATAAATTGGGTGACATCATTCTCGTGGATCTAGCTCGTTCCATTCATGAAAAAAGATACTTTAAGTAATACTTTTGTATTTGCATGCCAATAGTCATTTATCTGTTGTAAGATCAACTTATTTCTTTGTCCATAACACTTGGCAAGATTTTGGCAACGAATTTGGCGGAATGTCGCCAACTTGGCGACTTTTTGAAATGTTGCCAAATTAACGAAAATCTCGCCAAATGGATAAAAATGATGACTAATTGTCGAAAATTCAATATCTTGGAAAGAATATTAGTATCTACTATAAGAAGAACCTATTTTTTTTACTGTAAAAGTAGTAAATTCATTACATTATATAAGGAAAGTCATGTGTTGCCCACATCAGATTTTTAAAATTTTATAATGAGCATATGCTTAGCTCTTAATTCCATCATCCTCATTCCATCGTTCCATCATTTAAAATTATTATTTATCCATATTATTATTATTATTATTTATCATTATTATTTATCCATAAAATTAAAATATCCATCGTTCCATCATTTAAAATATCCATAAATTAAAATATCCATTTAAAAAATCCATATCGTTCCACCAATCCATAAATATAACAATTTCAAATACATCACCACTATGCAATACATATGCTAAGCTCTTAATTAATTTAAAACTGGAAGCTCGGTCTCCATGGAAACGGGGAAAAAAAACTTCTGCAGGGAAAGAACTCCTTTAGCGGATTGCCGAGAAATTTAAAATCATGACGTCTTTAAAATTGCAATCCTGCGGACAATTTTCATTATTTCTTGACCAGATTGGACTAGTAAGAATGCCAGATATTTCAGTTTTCTAAAAATGTAAATTATTAGTCAAAATTATGAGTACTTTTTACTATGCGAGAATTTAAAATCCAAAAATCGTTTTTTTGAGCCAAAAGTGACTTTTGTTTTAAAATCTTTAAAAAATATTAGAATTTGTCCCTGAGATTTGAAATTTATATAAATTTTTACTCACAATTGTCTGCTCTTTCTAGTGGTGTGATTTGTTTTTTTCTATAACGTCTGGATCATGGAAAAAGAAGGGCAAAAAAGGCAAAAAATGGTCGAAATCGCATAAAACATTAAATAAAAAAAAAGTAATTAAAATTTTAAAAATCGGTTTTCACGTGTCCCCTTCCCACCCCCCGGGTCTCCTACTGCCAAATTTCGTAGTTCTCTGATGCACAGTCGCCGAACGTATATTGTATAAAACAGACACACACACAGACATTGCCTTTTATTATTTAAGACTCTTACATTTTTATTTGTCACTAGTATAAATGTACCAGAATGCAAGATGCAAAACTCTAATAAAAATTACACTCCGGAACATACAGCGAATTTTCGAAAATCAAAAAATGCTTCAACAATATGCCTGCTTAGAAAATAAAAAAAACTTACTGTGCGACTGCATTGCTTTCATCTTTTCTTTTTTTGCCTTTTGATCACATGTAATTTCTTCTTTTATAGTTTCTGGTCTAGACTTCAGTGCCTCTTGTCTGCCTTTCTATACACCCATCACCTTGCCTTCATCATTTTTCGAATTGGAAGGAGGCCATAACCACTTATTAAATTTCCAAAAATCCCACTTCTGATGCCAGTTTGTTACAACATGTCCTCTCAAATTGTGGGTGCACTCCAGGATACAAAAATGAGTCAGAATTTCTGGATAAATAACGCCTTTATTTAAAAGCACCAATAAGTCTAAACAGGAACAAAATACAGCTAATAACACTACAGCTATCTTACAAGATCACTAAACAAATCACTTCAAATACAATTAAGCAGCAATTAAATGTTCAACAAATTCACAAAACAGCTGATTCGGTTTTCAAAATACTCACATATTTCACAATTCAATTTATTACAACGTATCCTCTCATATCATGGGTGTACTCCATGATACAACAATGAGTCTGAATTTCTAGGTAACTAATGCCTTTATTTAAAAGCACCAATAAGCATAAACAGGATCAAAATACAACTAATAACATTGCAGTTATCTTACAAGATCACTAAACAACTGTCAGGTATAAAAAAACAGCAATTAAATGCTCTGCTAATTCATAAAACAGCTGATTCAGTTTTCAAAACCCTGATGTAATTCACAATTTACTTTGTTACAACATATTCTCTTATATCGCTAATGTACTCCAGGATACAAAAATGAGCCCGAATTTCTAGATAACTAATGCCCTACACCAATAAGCATAAACAGGAACAAAATACTGCTAATAACACTGCAGCTATCTTACAACACTAAAGAACTGTCAGGTACAATAAATTGTATTTCCGAAAGTAATGGAAATTTCAAGAAAATTCCAATGTCTTCCGAAATTTGCCAAAAATCACCAAGTTGGTAATATCTCATCTAATCTGGCACAAAGGTCACAAAAAATGTCATCAAGATCAGACAACTATATCATCACATATCATGGTTGTATGTAAATGTGTTTTCTCTTTGTTAAGAGATGGCATGTTAAGAAACATTTTATGCATACGTAACATTATATAAGATACTAGATGTATTATTACAATATTATGTTAAAATCTCTTAATAGTAATAAATTTTCAATACTAAAATTTTACAAACGAATATATTTTATCACTTTTTTGGATTTGTAATGAGCACTATGCTTTCAAAAAAAGAAACTGAGTAATAGTGAATCACTAGAAGTAACATATACAAGTTTTAACAAATAGCTATAACCTCCATTAAAAATGTTTATTTCACATTATCATGCATGAACAGTTTGCCATGGGTACTTGAAAATAAAATTAACTAATGAGCTACATTCAACATTAATGTTGAACAAATAGTCCATAAAATTTTAAGGGGGAGAAAAAAAAAATCGGAAGTAAATAATTAAATTTTACCTATGAAAGTTTTATAATAAAAAAAAAAAACATTAAATGATGCTAAATATTTTTTTTGGCTAGTAAAAAAAATTTAAAGTAATTTTTCAGCGTACAAAAAATTTAAAAAAACATTAGTACTTTTACACCTATTTTCATTTCCGGCCGTCCAAACGGTTATCTTACACCTTTCTGGTAGGTCGGACGGTCTGGGTCTCAACAACCTATTTTCATTCTTTAAATTTCATCATCAAATAGGCCAATAATCAACATTACACATATACTAGCCAAATGCCACTTAATACCAACCAACAAATCCTGAGCAACAGGGTTGCATGCGGATTCTACATTTGACGTACATAATACGTAACGTAGCTTTCTACTGACATATTTAACATTGCAGAAAACTTCAGATATAAGTATTCTACATGTTGTTGTTGTTGAAACCCAGACCGTCCGACCTACCAGAAAGGTGTAAGGTAACTGTTTGGATGGTCGGGAAGTGCCACCCAATTTAGACCGGAACCCAGTGGGGGAGGCATCCACAGGGACCGTACCCTCCTTCCCCTACCACCAACCTCTCGGAAGGACTTTCGGACCCACATGTTTAACGTGATCGTACTCCGCATGAACACGGCGGCAGTTTTGGCAGTGGCTGGAATCGAACCCGGGAACAAGTATTCTACATGTAAAAAATTCCAATATTTTTACTTCCAAGTAATATATTATGATTTTAAAGGATGTATAAAACATTTTTCTTGGATTTGAATATTAACCATATCTCGAATATTCAAATACAATGTATAGCTATTTCAAATTGTTAATAAATATTAACATTTATAAAATATTATTAATTAATAAATAAATTAAAAGGAAAATTAAAAAAGTAAAAAGTGTAATAAAAAAACATTAATTAAAGTTGTTGTTGATTAAATGACCTCCTGTTTCGGTGGAGCCAATTCAGGACCAGTGAAGCAGGAAAGAACGAAGAAAGCCACAAGACTAGAAAACAAAGTTTATTACAAGAAAGCATCATTGACAAAGGTCAGAGGGGGGGCAGTTTCACATTTTGACAAGGACCCAGAAGGTGGAAGACTGACTTTATCCTCAAGAAACATCCATGCCTTATTCAGGATTCGAACCCGAGCCCACAAGACAGCAGCCAAAGACGCTATCCACTTCATCGCTTGGGCGGCACATTAATTAAAGTAAAACTTTTTATTTTAAATTTTAATTAAAAGTAGTTTTTCTTATTTTTGGTATTATTAATGGTAATAAATGTATCTCACAGAAAGCAGTGTTTGAATAACAAGTAAAGTCACGAAAGTTAAAGATCAGAAAAAGCAGTCAACCACTTTCTTCTGTGGACCAATTCCCAAATTACATTATTATGGATCAAGGGTTTAAAGTAGAAGGTGGAAATCCTTTGTTGCTAATCGTATCAATGAGATATAATTGTTAAAGGACAAAAGATTCCTGGTCCCATTACTCTAGCAAAGGCAATCTGCCCAAATTAGTAACTACAGCAATTAGTGTTACTTTTCTTGTAACAAAACTTAATACGACTGTATTGTGTCGTACTCCTGAGCATGATTCAGATAGCTCCCCCCACCTCCCAAAAATTTCCCATTTCTCCTCCTAATTGAGTGATTTTGATTCTGCTGGCAGCTATTGTCTCAGTATCATAGTATATGCCACCTGCATACACATATTTATTGTGTCAACCCCCTGGATGTAACTTTTACTTTAGCTAGTCTCCCAAATTTCCCATCTCGCCTCCTAATTGAGTGATTTAGATTCTGCTGTTGGTTATGATCTCACCACCATTTGTACTTGTCATTTCTATTGTATGAACCCCTGTACATAACTTTCACTTCAAGTAGACTCAATTTCACATTTTGATTTTACAAAAATCTCGCCGTTGTGCATCATTTTGTGTCCTGAAGTATCTGTGTACAACATTTCATGGCCGTACAATGCTTAGATTTCTCCCTACAGACTGCACACATACACAATCATCCTTTATTATGTACTAGCCGCCTTTGGCGACCAGCCTGTTCGCTACCCTTGAAAATTCTGACCGTGGCAAATTCTAACCGTGGCACACTCGCTGGCGCGACCTACCAGAAGGAACGACCTACCAGGAAGTGCCACCCAATTTAGACAGGAACTCAGTGGGGGAGGCATCCACAGGGACCGTACCCTCCTTCCCCTACCACCAACCTCTCGGAAGGACTTACGGTCCCGCATGTTTAACGTGATCGTACTCCGCCTGAACACGGCGGCAGTTTTGGCAGTGGCGGGAATCGAACCCGGACCTACCTAGTGCAAATCCCGCGCGCTAACCACTGGGCTACCGCGCCCTCCGCGACAATCTCCATAACCTTCTTTTTATTCACCCAATTTAGACCGGAACCCAGTAGGGGAGGCATCCACAGGGTCCGTACCCTCCTTCCTCTACCAACAACCTCTCGGAAGGACTTACGGATCCACATGTTTAACGTGATCGTACTCCGCGTGAAAATGGCAGCAGTTTTGGCAGTGGCGGCAATCGAACCCTAGCCTACCGAGTGCAATTCCCGCGCGCCAACCACTGGGCTACCGCGCCCTCCGCGACAATCTCCATAACCTTCTTTTTATTCACCCAATTTAGACCGGAACCCAGTGGGAAAGTCATCCACAGGGTGCGTACCCTCCTTCCTCTACCACCAACCTCTCGGAAGGACTTACGGACCCACATGTTTAACGTGATCGTACTCCGCGTGAACACGGCAGCAGTTTTGTCAGTGGAGGGAATCGAACCCGGGCCTACCGAGTGAAATTCCCGCACGCTAACCACTGGGCTACCGCGCCCTCCGCGACAATCTCCATAACTTTCTTTTTATTCACCCAATTTGGACCAGGACCCAGTGGGGGAGGCATCCACAGAGACCGTACCCTCCTTTCCCTGCCACCAACCTCTCGGAAGGAATTATCGACCCATATGTTTAAGGTGATCGTACTCCGCATCAGTGGCGGGAATCGAACCCAGGCCTACCGAGTGCAATTCTCGCGCGCTAATTTAAATTTATAACGACCATATGCTAGGCTCTTAATTCCACCATCCTCGTTCCATCGTTCCATCATTTAAAATAGCCATAAAATTAAAATATCCATTTAAAATATCTATAAATTAAAATATCCATAAATTAAAATATCCATTTAAAATAAAAAAATCAACCATATCGTTCCACCAATCCATAAATATAATAATTTCAAATACATCACCACAATTCAAACCACCATAATTCAATCATTTAAATTATTTAAAATATCCATTTAGAAATATCCATTTAAAATATCATATAAATATAATAATTTCGCCCGATGTATACAACACTTATGTTCGTAATTCAGTTAAAACCGAAAGCGCGGTCTCCATGGAGACGGGGAAGAAACTAATGCGGATGGGGGGAAAATGCCGTTGAGAAACTGAGCCGGTAGCCGACAAATTTAAAATCATGGCGTCTTTAAAATTGCCATCCTGAAGGCAATTTTCATTATTTCTGGACCAGATTGGACTTGTAAGAATGCCAGATGTTTGACCTTTCTGAAAATGTAAATTATTAGTCGAAATTATGAGTATTTTTCACGATGCGAGAATTTAAAAACCAAAAATCGTTTTCTTGAGCAAAAAGTGACTTTTGTTTTAAAATCTTTAAAAAATATTACAAATCGAAATTCAGATTTGAAATTGATATATTTTTACTCGAAATTCTCTGCTCTTTCCGATGGTGTCATTTATTTTTTTCTACGATGTCTGGATCGTGGAGAAAAAAGGGCAAAAAGGGCAAAAAACGGTCGAAATCGCATAAAACATTAAATAAATAAAAAAATAATTAAAATTTTAAAAATCGGTTTTCATGTGTCCCCTTCCCTCCCCCCCGGGTCTCCGATTGCCAAATTTCGTAGCTCTCCGACGCGCGGTCGCGAAACGTATAGTGTATAAGACAGACAGACAGACAGACACACACACACACACACACAGACATTGCCTTTTATTATTTAAGAAGATGAAATGACTGTGATAGATGGGAGCACTGGTGGGAGAGGCCCCCCTCTTTTTCATTTCTCCGTTTTTATATCTTAGTGACACTTGTTCCTATTTTGATGCAATTTTCACACTGTATTGTCTACTTTGCAATGAATCCACTCGATATGCTTTCAGTAAGCTTCGACCCACTTTTCTTGCTTTACAGCTTTTGTGCCTAATGTGCAGGTGAAGAGCTTGCTAAAAAGTATATAGCTATATTTTGTGATCGTTAGCTGGCAGAGCCCTTAGTACCTTTTTAAATGCGAATAGAGATAAGCATAATGCATGAGAATTTTCTGTAAATTCAAAATTCATTTTTAAATTTGTATTAAAAATAGTTCTTTCATTTCTACATATTAATAATAGCCATAAACTGTATTGGTTTTCACTTGTTAATTTTTTTTACTGTATGGCTTACAGGGCTATCAGGTACAAAACTGTTGGCCATAGCACATATATAAAACATATCCTTTTTTTACAAATTTGAAACAAACTTATTTATTAATTTATTTAAATGTTTCATTGTTGCAATGGACTCTCATTCATTTTAAGGGAACTTGTGCAGCGTAACACAAGCAAAATAATGATTCGGCATACAGCTGTTTCAAGGGTATGCTCAATTCCCTTTGTCAGTGCTAGATAACTAACAAACCCGAAATCAGAAAGAGGAAATAGGCACAAACAGGAGAAACTTAAGGGTATATATACCCAAGTTGCGGATAAACGTCAATGATAGTATATGTTGCACTGGAATCTTTTTATTCATGTGGATTTGTGGTTTAAAAATATAATTAAAGAATTTGGTAGTTTAAAAGTGATAGTAGTCAATGATTTAACTTTAATTAGTTCTGAGTTCTTTTTTAAAAGAACTCAGAATTTTGATAAGTACCGACAAACAGGGTAAGAATGAACTCTTTTTTGTAGTTTTCACCAAATATCCTACCAAGTTCATGTAAAAAATTGCTGGGAAATATTTTTATACATACATCTTAGTAATGTTTTTCATTCCAGTTCATTAAATTTTCTTTTAATGTTACAGATTACTCAGGACAAAAATAAAAGAGGAGGGTTAAAGTTACATGGTGTTTGGGGGGTAACTTTGACCCCTTGTTGCTTTCTACATGTAAGTCAATTTAGAATTCCATTAGGGACAATGTTAATATTTAATAAGGTAGCTATGACCACTCTAGAATGGAGGTTAATTTTACCTGTGAAAATTTCCCCAATTTTTATGGAGTTGTAAATTAAATCCATACATTCAATACAGACAAATGAAATTTTAATTTAAAAATATGAAACAAATACATTTCAAAACTTTAAATAATAAAAAAGTTGGCTATTACAAATTTTCTACAAAACAATGTGTATTAAATGGTAAAATTTTTAATAGTGATAAACGCCCATAGTAACAATGGCATCTACAAGCAGATTATCTGACATACAAAAAAATCATTCTCATCCGACAACAGGTTGACATCTTCAAGATAAGAAGAATCTGATGAGAAATCAAAACCTTTATTAGCTACAACTTTAAACGTTGTGGGCTTTTATTTGGATGGTCTACTGGGTTCACCTGTTTCCATTTTCTGTTAAAAAAATTTTTCAATGCTACTACAGACTTCTTTGTAGGTTTAACAGTCAATGACTTACTGGTACTTGGCATGTCAGCAGCAAGAACTGTTGTCAGGGTTCACAACAATCTTCCATTTTTTAGGGAACAGAACAAATTAGTACATGTTTTAGCAGATATTTTAACTAACAAAACACATTGACCCATGCATCGAGGGAATTATGAATCACTTTTGGGAAAATTGTAAATAAAATGGTAAAAATTTGAATATATATATATTTATATATATATATATAATAA
Organism: Amaurobius ferox; assembly: GCA_951213105.1. Lineage (NCBI taxonomy): Eukaryota > Metazoa > Arthropoda > Arachnida > Araneae > Amaurobiidae > Amaurobius > Amaurobius ferox. Next base: position 25,365,288 of record OX578152.1, read on the forward strand.
AAATAAATATAATAAGACTAATTTAAAACATGAACAGTAGCATACCCAGGTTCAAAAACATTAAGGAGGTAAATAAAGAAAAGAGGATATGAAAAGAGACATGTAACAAAAAGAAACCATTGCTACCATAGAAAGCAAATTGGTCTTAATTTTAAATTATTAGGTAATATTAATAATACACGAGAATTTATTAACATTCAAGAGTGATACATACAAATTAAGCACAAGCATCAAAGGATTGTCAAAAGCTGGCGGTTCAAAATATTAAAATGACAATAAATAATAAAAAATAAAGAAAAGATGCAATCTGAAAATATGAAATTGGATAGAACCTCTGTAGATCCGGCTTTCAAGGATCTTTGCATCCACAGAGGTTCCAAATGGAGCTGTCTATATATTCTGGAGGGGACAATTCTTCACTTTGTTAAATTTTAAAACCATTATATTATTTCTTTTTTATAATTACAATTTCAGATATGAATTGGTACGCACTTATATTATGTGTATATAATAATAATTATTTATTATTTGAAATGTAAATACCTGTTTTTATAATTTTTAATACTTTTCCAGAAGGGACAAAATTTGACCATCCGCTAACTGTGTAAACTGACAAAAAGGAAATTCAGCTAAACCAGATAACATATTCAAATTTTCTTTAATGGAACTAAACTAAATACAACAGCTTACATTCGGTCACCTTTGGTTTGGTGTAATTAGTTAAAATAAGAAAAATACACCAATTTTAAATTCTTCCGGAGGGGACAAAATTTCTACATTAAAGTTAAGGGTATAATGTTAACTCTCTGCTTGACATAACTTCTAATTTATGTAATTTAATAATAAATTATTCATAATTTTAATAGGTTGAAATATTTTAATAATTGAAATTGAATAATTATTAAAAATAATTAAAATTTTAAAGAATGATTTATAAAATTCGAACTGCATGACATGAAGCATGACATGAATTGGGAAGCTAATGATTCGAGATATGATTATTGGGGTGGGAAGAATGTTTTCGATTTCTCTGAGAGTTTCCGGATCTCTTGAGGAAGTTGATCTTTAGCTGCTGGTCAGAGTCTATTTCTTGTATTTCCTTTTCCCTTCTTCTGTGTCTTTTTCCCTTCTGGAGACTTGATAGTTATGGAATCTTTCCTACCTGGTGTGTTATGGGATATATCTTCAGAGTGGGAAAACTGCAAAACAGCAGATCTTGTGGCATCCGATAACACTTTTCTTCCTGTAGGTGATTTTTTGACAGGAGACAGCTTAATCCCTGAAGTACGAATCAGTTCTTTCAAAACAACTAAACACTTCCTGGGGCTATGTGAGAGAGATTTTTGCACCTTACTCATTGCTTTTCGCAAGGTGTGTGGTGACTTGTAAGAATTTGCATTACTTTGACTAGCCACTAATTTATTTGCTTTGAATTTTGCTCTGTATGTTTGCTTCTTTAAATGTTCTTTCTTTCGCTTCTCTATTCGTTCTGTTTTTGTTAAAGTAGCCTTGTTTTTCACCTTATTTCATTCTCTATCTTTTAGCTTAACTTCTTCTTTTTGTTGGGGTGTTAGTTTGGCTTTTAATGCATCTTTAAAGGATATTATAATTTAAATACCATATCATATATATTATTTTCACTTTTGCAATCCGCAATCATTTTTGCGATCCGCACTAGTGATAGAAATCACTATTGTGATCTGCACTAGTGATTTCCTTCTTCTTCGAAGGATTAGGCGTTGTTTCCATTTTAAATGTCCTTAAATATGTAATAAAATAATTAAAAACACTTGCTTAACTTCGTTTTCTAAAAAAATCTAACAGTTATTCAGTTTTCATTCAATAAGATGCAAAATAAACTCAGTGCTCTCAGAAAAAGAATGTAAACAAACAGTAGCCATGTTGTTTTTTCCAAAAGGGACAACTTTTTATGTAATTGCCAGATCTCTGTGCAGATGAATAAAAAATTAAAAAATATGTAATAACATTGGGACAAACAACCTTGCTTTGGTCTAGAGTTTTCATCAAATTATGTTAACTGGTTTGGGCCACAGGTTAATAAGTTGAAGACCCAGACCGTCCGACTCGTCAACAAGGACTTGAGCATCTATTTGGACGGCCGACAGGTTAATAAGTTGTTGTTGTTGAAACCCAGACCGTCCGACCTACCAGAAAGGTGTAAGGTAACAGTTTGGACGGTCGGGAAGTGCCACCCAATTTAGACCGGAACCCAGTGGGGGAGGCATCCACAGGGACCGTACCCTCCTTCCCCTACCACCAACCTCTCGGAAGGACTTTCGGACCCACATGTTTAACGTGATCGTACTCCGCATGAACACGGCGGCAGTTTTTGGCAGTGGCTGGAATCGAACCCGGGCCTACCGAGTGCAACTCCAGCGCGCTAACCAATGGGCTACCACGCCCCAGGTTAATAAGTTGTGTAAAATGTTTTCCGGAAGGGACATTTTATTTTAAAATAATCTTTAAATAAAAATTATTACTATATACTCATAACACTAATAGTTTTCAGTGAAATTAAATAGTTTACTCATATAACTCCATGAAAATAATATATCATATGGTATTTAAATTATAATATCCTTTAAAAAAAAATTATCTAATACATACTAAATTTCACGTAAATAGACATCAACATTCATCCTCTTTACTTTATTTTCCTCGATATTGTTTTTGAACCAGGGTATGACACTGTTCATGTTTTAAATTAGTCTTATTATATTTATTTATTTTTATTATATATATATATATATATATACAGGGTGTTCCAAAAACATTGACCTCGGGTTTTATTCCTTAAATATTGATCTTTGGCATATATAATAAATTACAAAGTTGCATAAGAAAAAGGTGCAGAATTTTATGAAATCAATTAAAATTTTCAAGGGAATTAAATTTGAAGAAATATAAAATTTAAATTTTTATATGCCCCCCTCCCTTCGTACAAAAACTTTTCCAATGAGTAAAATGTGCCCCATACACTATAATAAGGTAATGTACAAAATTTCAGTATTTTATCATAAAAAGTCCCAGATTTATAGACAAAAATGCTGAATTAAACCACTTTTCGATGTATTGACATGGGTTCTCAGAGGGGAAAAATCATGTTCGCTGGTCGCATTTCAGGGGTCATACACAAATTTCGAAAGAAAACAATGATTACATAAATAAATAATAATTTTGTTATTTATTGGTACAAAAGTATCTACATCGTGTAGAAATAATAACTTTACACAAAGATTACAAAGCTTGTTCAAAATCTTTTCCATCCATGCCAAAGATCCATTAAAGATAAGAGGCAGATATTATTTGCCTATGATGCACTTCTGTGTTACGGCATTTATGCTTTTGCTGTAAACATTTACATTTTAATTTGTGATTAATCCCTCACCAACTTTGTCTAAACATATCTCTGGGACTTTTTATGATTAAATGAAATTTTGTAAATCATCTTTAAATTTTGTATTTTTTCAAATTTAACCCCCTGAAAATTTTTATCGATTTCATAATATTTTGTACTTTTTTTTAGCAACCTCGTAATTTATTATATATGTCTAAGATCAATATTTAAAGAATAAAAGCCGAGGTCAATGTTTTTGGGACACCCTGTATTATATATAGTATATTGGTGGAAATCCAGGGACAAGGCACGTTCACATTACCAAAATCTACTTTATTATATCACACTCGAAACAGATATAGTTACATATCCTGTACGACTCCTGATCGTCAAACAGCTCTCGCCAAATCTCAATGCCATCTGCATAGTTTTTTACAAGTACAAATTACATTTACATTAGAGGGGAATGGATATGAGGCATGGGGGCACTTGCTGTCTTCACGTCTTAGGCTTTAAAAATATGATTGGGAAAGCAGTTTCATATGAGAAAGTTTATGCAGAGGTTAAAATTAGTGTCCGTACATGGTACGGTCGAGGAAAAGAGGAAGTGTTGGCAGACTTTGTTAATATTAGTGGCATGGGATAGAATTTAATGTAGTTTCAATATGTGCTAGACATGAAATAGGAATTTGGAATAACAAACAATTGTGAAAGAAAAGGACACATTATTGAGAAAGGCTTAAAATTTCTGTATCATATATATGATAGGATATTCTTTTTTTCTCGAAAATGTACAAGACATAAAGAAGGCATTATTTTTCTTATTTTATTCTTACTGCAGAGAATAACCCTACGTAAAACCTACAAAACATGTTTAAATGCAAGTATTTTCTGGGGGTGAATGTCACTCAGATGGGGAAAAATAAGGGGTAAATATTACAAACATTTCAAAAAATTAATTTTATTTTTCTAGAAAAATGAAATAATGTTAAATATTCATTAAAATAATTAAATTATTAGACCATATTTGATCCCCACGTACCTAGACCTTACCTCTTCCGCTCACAGAAAGGTTTTTTCAAAATATTCTTGTCTTTAAGTTATAAAAATTTTATAAAGTGATTGAATTCACTTTTTTATTTTATAATATATGTTCAACAAAGTAAAAATATTAGGCTCTGATACACATTAGAGCTTTTTTTATTTAAAACCACTGGTGATAGTCGAAAATCAAAGTTTTAAGCAAAATTGACTCCAGGAGGCAATGTTACCCCTGTGGGGTCAGAATTACCTCAGTTGACAGTATCAAAATGTTGATTGTTTTTTAATGTTTCACACAATTTTGGCCTCATAGTTTAACTGATGAGCAATGAGCTTGCTTAAGCAGTAATTGAAATCTTTACATTTAACTAATTAGCAATTAAGTTGATACCTAATTCTATCCATTAACACAAAAACAATCAAATAGAATTTCACTTATGACATCTCAACATTTAAGAGATGTATACTGTAATGTTTTACATTGTAGAAATACAAAAACAATGGCAACTGATTAGATAATTATCTTGATTTACATTTAGAAACTGTTATATATTAATGAATAATGATGTGAAAAATATTTAACACATATAATATGGAGCTGAAAATGCAAAAAAAAAAAAAAAAAAAAAATGTCAAAAATCAAAACATATTTATTTATTTCCTTAAAATAATAAAATCCAAAAATATGTCAGCCCTGTAGACACCACAAAAGATTAAAAGAGACAAGGCAATTTTTATCTTATATAATAAAGGAAGATGTCTGTGTAGCCTGTAGTGGGAAAATTAGGCATCATATGGCCATGGAATTTGGTATATACAGGCATTTCAGGACTTGGGAAGGTGCACCTCAGCATTAACTTTTAAAATTTTGAATTAGTTTTTTAGTTATTTTATGTTTTAGCATTTTCATACAAATCAGTTCCTTAGTGACCAAAAATATTATCACAGAGTTTCCATCTTGACACCATCAGAAAGATTGAAGAACATTCTTTTCTATCGATTTGAACCGAATCTGCAGAACAATTCTTTCCTATTTATTTTTCTTTAAAATATACATTGAAATTTGCATTTTTTATATTGCCTGATATATCGTAACATCCAAAAAACTAAGATTAGCAAAATTCTATAATTTGGCTTAAAATACCATATATATATCTTAGCATTCTAACAAACAAAAATTGTGTAATTTTCATTAAGGGATTGCAAAGCAGCCTCCGTGCATAGTCCATGGAATCAAGCTTTCTAATGACGGATTTTACTGTGTATGCTTACCTAGGAGTTTAAACTATACCTTTTTTCATCTTTTTATTCACAGAGAGCGTGCAATTTCCAGATCGGTCATTTTAAAAATTGTTCAAATGTATTATTTAAGTAGTGGATACTCATTCTAGGGTCGCCAGGGCATATATGAATAACTTTTTGTAATGGTTGATATACTATATCCTAAAGTAAAATTTTTTTGTAATAGTTATGTATGACCTGATAAGTAAAGCTTATGTGTACTGATATGCAAGAATTACGTATATGTGTTACTTGGGCCTACCAATAGCCATTTTTGCATTTATTGAAAGAAAATTCAATTTAGTAATAGAAAAAAAAAAAAAAGATTCGGCAAAATTTTTGGCAATTATTAAGCCAGATGTCAAAATCAAAAATTGTAGTATACAAATCACAATGTGTACTACTATACTATTTATCTTTTCCAAAACAAAGATCTTTGGAATTTGAGAATTTATAAGTCGAATCAAATTTTTCAAAAAGTCAAAATAAACAGGGTGAATGCAGGAACTCAGATAAAAAATTTCCTGATTTCCAGATAATATTATCAAAACTTCCCTAATATTTCTTACTATCTACTTTTACTGAATATCAGATTAACAAGTAAAAAAATGTCATGTTCGAATTACTACGGATCAACTATTGCACAAACGGTTATTTTCACATAGCGATCTTTGACAGAGAACGACTGGCCGAAAAGTACCTAAATTTTTTCTAAGTGTCAATCTTTATACATTTCTTCTAAATTTCATTTTTGTCAAATTTCTTCTAAGTATCGTTTTTTATTAAATTTCTTCTAAGTATCAACTTAAAAAAAAAATAAGATGCGTGTTTTAAATCGTTAGAATATTGTTAAATTTGCAAAAAAATTACATGAAATGCCTTTCTATAAGCTAAAGATGCATTTTAAAAAGATCGGGCGCAGTAAGAGAATTGGTGCCAAGCAAGTCGCTAATTCTGGACTGTACCGGTCTTTGGGAAAATGTCAAATTCTGATTTTCATTTTGTGCTCAATGAGCCACAGAACACCTGCTGTACAAAGAGCTGATGCTACAGGGTGACCTATAACAGCCTGTGGTACGAGATTCTGTGATGTTTTTTTTAGCAAGTTCAGCCTACAAAGTGGGTGTAGGCCCCTGTTTGATTGCTACAGATTAACTGTTGCACAAACACTGCCAAAAGGGTGATAAATGAAGCGAAAATAGTTGCTAGAATGGAATGTTGCAATTTTTACCTTGGTGACAAAAGAAGCGAAAATAATTGCTAGAATGGAATGTTGCAATTTTTACCTTGGTGACAAAAGACGCAGAAAGAGTTGACAGAATGGAACGTTTTTCAAATTATAGCACGGATTGCCAGAATGTCACTTAAAATCGTCAAAAATAAAAAAGGTATTATACTACATCTGCGGTAGCCCGGTGGTTTGAACGCTGCCACAACTGCCACCGTGTTCATGCGGAGTACGATCACATTAAACATGTGGGTCCGTAAGTCCTTCCGAGAGGTTGGCCGTAGGGGAAGGAGGGTACGGTCCCTGTGGATACCTCCCCCACTGGGTTCCGGTCTAAATTGGGTGGCACTTCCCAACAGGCCAAACAGTTACCTTACACCTTTCTGGTAGGTCGGACGGTCTGGGTTTCAACAACATCAACAACTACATCTGTTCCAATGCTTTTTCTTTAGAATAAGGTAACCATTTGCTTGGATTTTCGGGAACGGTCTCCGAAACCAGACTTTTAACTAATTTTATATTTGTTCACAATTCAGTATTTCTTCCTTAAAGTTATAAAATAATGAATCAGATTGGACACACAGTTTTGCTATTAAAATTTTGCAAATCTGATTATATTGAAACTGTTCTGAAAACAGCATTTGGCCATGGGCAATTCTATCAGAAATTTGGTGACATGTTTCTTGTAATTATTCTTGTATCGTTGAGTACTTGTCTTTATATTTACTACATGAGTTTAGTATTATTAAATAAAGTTATAACTGCAAGATTAAAACTTTAAGGCCTCACTTTCTACCAGGAGTAGGAGATTGGGCCCCTGAAAACACGTCCCCGGACACTCCAAGGAAGAAATAACCACCTTACTTTAGAAATTAAGCATTTTAATGATTCTAATATAAATTCAGATCATCAATTGCCAACATGGCAATCTTTTTTTACTTACCAGTTACTTAGAATACATTTTGACTGTCTTGTCGAATTGTAAAACACAACTACATAAGCGTTTATGAGATCAATACACAAAATGTTTACGAAATTGAGAAAATAAACATCTTATCAGAATTTCTTATCATTTATAAACTGGTCGATTTCAGAGCTAGAAGTTTCAGCATAAAAAAAAACCAAAATTGAAACATTAAGAAATCTAAAATATTAAATAATTAATTCCTTATCATTTATTTCATACTTTTGCAAATATACAATTCTTTTTTACATAAATATGTGTTCCATAAATGTCAATCACAACATAGATCATCGCTAATGTAAACATCAGTTTCAAATAAAGAACCGAAACTTTTAGACCCGATAGAGAGAGAGGCAGTTCCCTCCAATCAAAGATCGTTCTGATGTCATGTGAACAAATGGCTGTGGCTCAATCTCTGATTGGATGATACTGTTTCATTAACTTTACATCAAAAACTCCATGGTCGAAAATTTTACAGTGTTTGATAATTAATAAATTTAATGAAACTGTAAAGAACGTTTCTTAGAAACAGATCAAGAAGATTTAAATAAATCTTCTTGGAACATACACAGATGTTTTTAAAAGTAATAATTTTGAAGTGAATTTAATTTATTGAAGCGAAGTGAAAACATCACAATCATAGTTACAGTTATACTGCAATCGTCTATCAAAATATGATGTTGTCGAGTGTTTTTATATTATTTCCAATCGTTGAAGTTGAATTATTATCGTTATTCTCCTTTAGTTTATAAATTGAGTACTCTGAAGTGTATCAAATTAATTCAAAGTCATGGATTTGCCTCAACCACCAGCAGGTAATGTGCAATTTAAAGTTATTTTTGCTATTTTACAATCAAAGCATTAGCCTTAATGTTTTTATTTAAAGACATCAGCTAGCTGTACCTTTAAAGCAACTTAGTGTAAATTAACAAATTTTCAAAAAGTATATTTGAGATGTGTTGCTTATGATTAATAAAATAACGTATAGTTTCTAATTTAATGAAACATGTCCATTAATGTTTCTGATAATTTATAAAACAAGACTGCTTTGTTTAGACTGGTAGCTTTGTTAGAACTGCTTATTTTTCATTCATATTCTGCTTGAAGGCCATTAGAAGTACATTTCGTCTCATTTTAGAAAATGAATGTTCAATTTTGTAGAGTAGTCAATAAATATATTATTTTGGATTTCTGTAATACACATAAAGCTGATCAAAAGCTAAAAGAAATCGCAACATTACATTATTCAAATCCGTTAATATTCTTCTTGGATGTAATGTGATAAAAATTTTTGTAAACAGGTTTGAATGTTGATAAAATTTTATTATTAAATCAGCCAGCCTTTTAAGGCAGAAGTGTAAAAGGAAAATCAGAAGTAACGTTGCTCGATTAGAATCACACTGGGACTCTCAGCGAATTCTCGAAAACTAAAGAACGCTGAAACTATGCGCTCACTTAAAACAACCACAATAACAACAAAAAAATTATTCTATGCCAGTAGTGTTAAGATGTGAAATTTCCGCCCAAATATCATGGGAGTACTCCTATTATGGGAGATTATGTCCTCTCACACAAAAAATCTATAAAATTGTTTTAACTTCACGAAAGTGTGTCTATTAATCATATGGATTTTATTCAAAGTTTATTTAAAAGAGAGGTACAGCTTTGATATAAAGAATTTGGTTTTCTCAGCTTTTTTCGCTAGCGATAAGTCACCAAATGTGGCACGAAAATAAATTGCATTTGGTGCGAAATCTTTTTCTGGCAACCCTTTTTAGCTTTCTGATATCGTCGACTGCAGCCATTTTATTTTTGTTTTGTTGTTGCTGTGTGTGTAAAAACGTAAATATCATACAGGAATTAAAGATAGCACATGTTAATAGATAAAATAATGTAGAAGCAGAAAATTTACATAGAAATAATGAGAGTTCTTTGATGACCACAATGTGGAAACAATTATTTGTGCAATTTGGATATTTACACGTGTTTTTCTTTGAAAAGTTTTGGATTTCATTAAACCAGGTACTGTCTTTTGATTTTGTTGTCCATGTAGTTGTCGTACAAATAGCTATTGTATAAGTATCATTTTTTAAAAATTTCTTTAAAGTACAAACTTTTTTCTAAGTATCGTATCTTTTAAATTTCTTTCTAAGAACAACTTTTTTCTAAGTATCGTTTTTTCTTAAATTTAATTAAAGTACAAACTTTTTTCTAAGTTCTTTAAGTATCGTTTTTTCTTAAATTTAGTTAAAATACAAACTTTTTTTCTAAGTATCGTTTTTTCTTAAATTTAGTGAAGTACAAACTTTTTTCTAAGTATCGTTTTTTCTTAAATTTAGTTAAAAGTACAAACTTTTTTACAAACATTTTTCTAAGTTCTGTTTTTTTTTTTAAATTTTGTAAAAGTACAAACGTTTTTATAAAATTTCGTGATTGGCATTTTTAATTATATATGTTTTGTTAAAGTACAAACGATTTTATAAAATTTCGTATTTTTTCTAAGTATTGTTAATTATCGGCATTTTTATGCATTTTTAATTATATATGTTTACATTTGTTACGCGCAATGTTCAAGTTGGCGTCCGTTAGGACTTTTCAAGCACCGTACGCGTTGGCGACAAAAATAAATGGCGGATTTAGCCGAATTCTTTATATCAAATCTTCTCCCTGATTAATATGGAAATGGCTCTAAATCATGCTAAAACAAAATAATTCAAATTATGAAAAATAATAATGTTCAGATGCATATTTCCTTGCCCGCCGACGCGGTGGTCGAACGGTCAAGGCAAGCGTTTCCTAGTAATCGTTTGGCTGCCGGGTTGTGGGTTTGAGTCTCACCTTCAGGCATGGATGTTGTGTCATTGGGCACAGTGTGTTCTGACCCCCATTGGTGTGCCGGGGCAATGTCATGTGATGGCTAAAAGGTTTACGGTTCTGCCCGGTGTATAGGCAAATGATGAAATATCAAATGCCTGGCCATTGGAAAGAAAAAAGTATTTCCTTGCCCTGAAGTACCTGTGTACCAGACCATGCGTTGCTTAGACTTTCTCCTACAGATGATCAGACAAATGGACAAGTATCTTCCTTAATTATTATAGATAGCCTATTTTTACTGATTTCTTTGCAGTTATGAACAAATATGAACGCATAATTTTTCTCCTTGAATGTAATTTCACCACACTTCTTAGGTATATATCAGAATCTAAATTTGCACAACATCTGATTCAGAGTTCGCCAAAATTAATAACGTATCTGGTATTCACTGAAATTCATATTTATTCCTCAAAATTTTGATAGTGCATTGAAATGTGTAGCGTTAAAATGAAATTTCTCTTTTTATTTTCCTCTCATAATTCTCATGCAAGTAATTTCATTATCATCCTTTCATTGTAGTATTCCATTATTAAAAGCTTGTAGTAAAATTTGAATATACATTAATCTTATAGGTTGTTATAGTGTACCTACTCTTACCACACTTGATAAATTTTAATCAATAATAGTGTATGCAGGTAATATAAAATTTGTAGTAATTTATTTATCAGTAAAATATATTTTTACTGTTTTTCAAATAATATAAAATTTTATTTATAAATAGAAAAAAAATTGGTATTTAAAATAAGATATTTATATTTGTGGATAACAATATTTATTAGTGAAACAGAAATGTAGGTACTTCAAGATATTAACTGGATTTAGCGAAAAATGTGATATATTTTCAGAATAAACTGACAGGACAGGTTAAAATATATAAACCTCTATGGCCGTATGTGTTTTTAAAAGAAATATCGAAAAAAGTAAAAGAAATATCGAAAGTATGTGAGCTGTAAAATATTTCAAATTAATATTTAATGTACATAAATAATAATGAAATTGAAGTATAAAAAATTGTTTTCAATATTGAGAATCCTAATAATAAAGAGCAATAAAGTTTTTAGAATTTGAATATTGAATTCAGGAAAATAATAAGATCAAAATAACACAATAAAATCACAAAAATGTATTTAATATACAATATTAATATATATATATATTTAAAAAAAAAACCCAAAACTGTAATTTAAACACAAACATAACATTAACTGGAGTATGGCTCAACTAGACTTTCTCTTTGTGATTTTTTTCTCAAATTTTACAACCATACCAGGTTGTAAAATATGCTATAATTGCAATCATTTGGTACAAAGATTTTTCCAGATACGGTTAGACCGACAGGGGGCATTCCACAGAAAACAGGACATCTTCAAGAATAAAAAAAAATTTTTGGAGGGGAGATCCAAGCTGCCTAGTCTAAATCAGGGGTGGCCAACCCGCGGCCCGCCTTGAATAATTTTGCGGCCCGCGAGATTCATTACAACTTTACAAAATATGATTATTTTGTGCAATATTTTTGTTTCTAGTGTAGTGTTTTGTAACAGATAAATCCCATAACTTTCTATTTTATCACATTGCTTCTGTTTTTATACATACTTAGAAGTGGGCAGTATTGCATTGCAGCGATGAGTCAAGTCAATTGATGATGAGTCAAGTGCCTAGCCATTGGCAATAAAATATATATATATATATATATATATATGCGGCCCGCGGGATTGTAATGTTTTTCCGAAGTGGCCCGCAAGGTCATTTGGGTTGGCCACCCCTGGTCTAAATAATATATTTCTAAGAATATTTTCCCAGTACTTTGCTTTTTACAAGTGACAACACTGATTCCAAGATGACCACCATCAACTGAATCTCATGTAGTTGAAAAAGTGTTGATTTGTGAGCTTCCACTTTATTTTCTGTTACATTTAAAAACACTTTTGCTGTTTCAGTATAATATACAAGTATATTCTCTATTAAATGCATTGTTTCAAAAGGTTTACTTCAAGTTAAACTGTATACATTTAAAAATTCAAGTTAATACAAATGTATGTCCCACACGTGACAGAAATTATAGTATTTTTTGTAATTAGTATTGAACCAAGTAGTTTAGCTTGTAGCCATGCAAGTTTATAAATGACCTAAATATGTATGAACTTTCCTTAAAATATAAAATACCAATTTCATTTCTGAAATTTATTACAACACATTTTATTCTGTCCCACACGTGACGCCACTTGTGGGACATTTCAAACGTAAGTATTTTCAAGTAAAAAATTTTATTGTTATAACTAGAAAATGATTTAAAATAAAATATCGGTTGATAAGTATATATATTTCTAATCTTTTAAAAGCCAAAAGTATCCATTAAATTGCAACCACTTGGACCTAAGTAGGTATTATTGCGAAACAGTCCCAAAATTCAGATATTGAAATACGAAATAAATTGAAATACGAAATCAATTTTGCAAACAGACTTTGCAATAGCATTTGCATGTGGATATCAGAACGAAGTACAAAGTGCACTATGGTCACGACAAGTGTACTTCTATTCACGGCTGCAACTTTTTATAAAGGCAAGTGTCAGACTTACCTCATATGTTCAGATACATCAAATAAAGATAAAGACACTATTTCTGTTTTCATAGAATTTCTTTATGAAGAAATTTTTCAATCGGATAAAATACAACCAAAAGAAGAGGTCATTTGGAGTGATGGGCCATCCTCCGAATTTAAAAGCAAATACATAGCCAAACTTCTATGCACATTGTCGGAAAAGTACACAGGAACAAATTTCATGAAGTACTTTGCTACTTCTCATGGTAAAGGAGTGGTGGATGGAGTAGGAGGTAATATAAAGAGACTTGTACGTCAAAAGATGATGAGCCAAGGTGAGATGCACACTGTTCAGTCTGCCAAAGATATTGCTAACTTAGCAAGCCAACTTACACACCTTTCTGGTAGGTCAAACGGTCTGAGTCTCAACAACAACAACAACAGAGTACAAGGATCTTCTACATTGGAAATGATCACATAGAGGAGAAAATACGAGAGAAGAACCCATGGAACAGTGTAATTCCAATTACTAGTATATCACGTTTCCATGTAATTGAATCAAAAGGAAAGGGCGTCATCAACTGTCGAACCCATTCTCTTTCGACTGAAAATATCACCTTTGGAAACAGCAATTCACCATATTTGATTTCTGGTGAAGACATGGCATGTGGAAAATGGGTCATTGTAAATTATGAGGACAAACTCTATCTAGGGGAAATTACCAAAAGAGAAGAAAATGGTACATTTGTAGTAAACATGATGGAAGAGCCAAAAATCAGAGGCTACTTCAAGTGGCCAAAACATTGTAACGAAATTCCTTACAAATGTGAAGAGATAGTGAAGGTTATTTCAGCACCTGTTGTTGCTAATAGTAGAGGCTCTTACAAATTTTTTGACCTGTAAAACTGTAATCAAACATTACAAAGAAATGCTATGATTTAAATAACTTTATATTTCTGTTTGGTATATAAAAGCTTTGCTTTAATTTTTGTTTCAAATTGTGTGTCTCTTTTTATATATATTTTTAATATTAATATATTATTAATAATAAATAATTAATATTAATATTCATATTATAATAATAGTTTAGTACTTTCACATTAAAATAAACTTCTTGAAATTAATAAAGCAATTGTATTTTTATTAAGTGACAAATCAAATCACACAATGTCCCACACGTGACGGAGTTGTCCCACACGTGACATTTATTTAAAAAAAATTACTTGGGTATATGCTTACCTTACCGCCTATAAACATTTATGAATAATTAATATGAACCTAGGAGATATATAAAAAAAAATGCTGAAGTCATGTGACTACAGCAGATTCAGAGAAATTTTTGTTAGGAGGAGATATAATAAAAAATCCTGTCAAATGGTGTATCCTGCACGTGACAGTTAGGTTTAATTAAACTTTGAATTTGAAAAGTTTCTTATGCTTATAAAATCATCCAGCTGAAGTACTTTCATCAGACCATAACAAATTCTAAAACTTCATTCTTACAAAAAAGGTTTACATGAAAATATAGTCTGAATGTCCCGCACGTGACAGTAAAATCACCCACAAACGCTACCGATACATCATTACACTACTATGTCTTCGCAAAACACAATTAATTTCATTGATTTAGTATCATGTTTTGTTCAATTTGGTGATATTTTTATCAATTTGACAACATTTAAAAGAACTCTTTAGGTTGGCGATATCCCGCCAAATGTTATATACAGACGGATGGAGAAATGTGTTATTAAGATATTAAATTAATAATTCCTACAAAGCAACTTTGATTATCTAGGAAATTGAACTTAATTTTGCAGAATATTGAATTTTCATTTATGTATTATTTTTATCAATTTGGAAACATTTTCGTTTATTTGGCAATATTTTGTTTCATTTGGCGACATTAAAAAAAATTGCCAAATTTGTCGCAAGATGGTTGGATTGACAGACAAATGCTATTGAAACAGCATTACAGTACTATTTCCTATTGATTTAGCTTCATTGTTATCAATTTTATGACATTTTTTATCAATTTATCTACATATTTTATAGATTTGGCAACATTTTTATCGATTTGATGATATTTTCATTAATTTTGCAACGTTTGAAAAGTTGGCAATGTCTGACCAAATTTAAAAAAATATATTAACTCCAAATTTGACTCCCTTAATCTCATCATTACCACAAACGCAAAATGGAATCAACCACTGATATCATAATCACCAACCTTTGTTCCCGCTCTGTTTTTTTATTTTGACTGCTGACTCATCTAAACACTTGGTGAAACAGTGTTTTCATAAATGAGAAACATCAGAAAATTCCAGTCTGAATAATTATATCTTTAAATATTACTTTTTGAGCAAAAATTCTTAAGAATTATGGAACTTTTTAGCTCAAATCGACACTAAACAAAGAATAATTGAATAAAAATTTTATAAAAAAAAATTGCAGTTAGGCAGATGGGAAAGCATAACTTTCATAATCTTTCCATCTCTCTTTTTACTTTTATATTTTGTTATTTATTTTTTTAGGAGAGGTTATAGAAAATATTTTGCTTTTCTCTTTTTTACTTCTGATATGGCTAATGCAAAGTGAATTTTGCGGGAAAAGATACAAGTAAAAGAAATAGTAAGATAACGAGACTGAATATTGAACTCTATTTTAACTTTTACACAACAATGGTTATTTATATCCGATGCAATAGCAAAATGTAATCAAATATAGACCAGATATGGAAAATCACCGCCGTTAACCCTCCTATGGATTAATTTAAGATTTTTGGAAATTTATTGCCAGTTCAATCACTTGCATCATCAGTGTATTAAATTGCTCCTTCTAGAATGGGGTAAACATTTCTGGACATACATTAAAATAGCCCTTGTATATAATTTTATAAGTTGCCTTAAAAGACAATGACTAATATCAAGTAATTAATGACAAAACATTAAAACAATAAATTAACCAAAAAAAAAAACAGTTAATAGCCACACATAGCCAACATGCTGAAAAAAGGAAATGAACAGCATTAGGTGGGAAATTGGAGGTTAATTCATATTAGATTCTTCTTCAAGTATGAGCATCCAACTTAAATTAGCCCAAACAAATGCTTCTTTTGAATATGGTTATATATTTTATATATATATATATTTATATATACACTGCTGGACAATTGCCAAGGATGGATGACACTATCACACATAGCAACCACAAAATGAAAGGAAGCAAAATGTGGAAAATTAAAATAAGTGCGGGATACAGCAAGAAGTGGTGTGCGTATGCAAATTTTTCATTTCCATGCCTGTTCATCACGTGATAGCTCTGATAAGAGATTTAAAAGATTTGACGCTTGTGGACAGTTGTTGTTCCAAATGAAAGTTTTATGGGAAAGATTTAATTGACGAACCTGAAATTTTGATATGTCCTCCCGATATCACTTAGATAATTTTACGCTTGACCGTATTATTGAAAAGATCAAAGAAGGGCGAAAAATAACAGGTGTTGCCAGGGAGTTCGACATCACCCACAGCGTTGTTTCACGGCTATGGCAAGCATTTAAGTCAACTGGAATGTGTAGCAAGCATCACGGGGGAGGTTGTGTTAGAAGTACGATGCCTGCAGGAGACAGGTACATTGTTCTATTGGCAGAAAGGGACTGGCGCGCCCCATCTCAGCAGGTGGCAAATCAGTTTCTTGCTATCACAGGACAGCGGAATCTTCCAAAAAACTAGCCAGACGTTTGGGAGAAGGAGGACTATATGCCCACAGACCTGTTGTGTGTGTCCCATTGTCCAGACTGTACCGTACCACCAGTTTGCATTTGGTGTCGTGAGCATCGCAATTGGACCGAACATGACTGGTCTTGCATACTATTTTCAGATGAGAGTAGGTTCAGTCTGCCATCGGATTGTAGATGCCAACTGATCTGACATGAGAGTAGTACTGCTTATCGACCAGAAAATATCCAAGAAAGGGACCGTAATCTGACATGCAGTATCATGGTATCGGCCGGCATTATGATCAATGGCTGCAAGCCTCTACATGTGGTTGCAACTGGGACTATGACCGGCCAATGATACATTGATGAAGTTCTACTGCCTCATGTTTAACTTTTCAGTGGTGCTGTCGGTGATAAATTTGTTTTCATGGACGACAATGCACCATGTCATCAAACACTCGCTGTTCAGGATTGTCTAGCCAGTAAGGGTATTCAATGTCTTGTATGGTCAGCACGTTTTCCAGATGTAAACCCCATTGAAAATGTTTGACATGCTTTGGGGAAGCGACTTGTTGGTCGAAAATATCCTCCAACAAACAAGAACACCCTCATCCGTGCACTGACAGAGGAGTGAGATAACTTGACTCAATAGTTGCTGGATAATGTTGTGCAAAGCATGACAAGATGTGTGGAATGTTGCATCACACTCCACGCCACGGTTAGCATATCCTGTACTGACACCTTTCTCAAAGGTGCCTGCTGTCTTTCATATGCATTTCTCTGTACACAGCATCAAATGAACACGTTTTTCTTTTCAGATGATTCAAAACCTTCTGTATTTTCCAGAACAATAAATGATCATTTCATTATTCTAATGTCCGAACAGTGTGGCAACTATACTTTATACTGCTGGGCCTCCACCCCTGCTTAATGTTATGCTACATTGCAATTTGTGATCCATCCTTAGCAATTGTCCAGCAGTGTATATATATAATAAAATTATAATATGAAATTCCAATTATAGAATAGGGAGAATATTTATATAATTAATAATGTATATATATATATATTTATATATATATATATATATATATATATTGATTTTCTTTAACTTGATGACTCAAAATTTGTATTTTTTTCCATTTGATTGAAGATTTGCTGATTTATACTTTTATTTTGTAGGTTTGTTAGAAAGTTAGGTTTTTCGAGTTGCAGCTTCTCACTTTTCTATGATTGGACTTTCAAACTATTATTATTATTGTGTGTATATAGGGGGGTGTGCCTCATCATTGTTAGCTAATCTGTATTTATTCTTCTATGAAAAAAACATTAATCCAAGCTTGCATAATATGCACATGTTTAGATATATAGATGACATTTTATGTGTATCCCCAAATAATAATATCCCTATAGTATTAAACTTTTATCCAAAAAATTTACAATTAAATGCAAGTAATAATGACACAAATGTTGCAAACTTTTTAGATTTAAATTTAAATTTACAAAATTGTAATATGGGTATAAACTTGTATGATAAAAGACAGGATTTTAAATTTAATACATCAAAAATTCAACATTTTGACTCTTGTCTGCATATATCTGTATTTAGAAATATTATAATAAACCAGGCTCTTAGAATCAATAAAATTTGTGATGAATATTATAAATTAGCGCACTTTATGGAATTATTGAGTACAGCGATTAATAATGCATATCCCCCCAATTTTGTTATTAAAATTATCAACTCAGTGTATCAAATTTCACTCGATAACATCCTAGAAAACATTCCCAATTATAGTGACTAACATACAGGAGGGAAAAAAAAAAAAAAAAAATATATATATATATATATATATATATATAATAATAGAAGTTTGAAAATCCAATGAACGAAAAGTAAGAAGATGTAACACGATAAACCTAACTTTTTTAAAAACACCCACAGAATAAAATATAATACAGCAAATCATCAATCAAATGGATAAAAAATACAAAACACAAGCTATCAAGTTACAGAAAATCAACCAAATTAAAAGGTATGGAAACAAAAAAAGAAAAACTTAAGCTAAATTCAACTATCTAACAGGCTTACAAAACAAAAGTAAAAATCAACTAATCCTCAAGCAAATGGGAAAAAAATAAATAAAATAAATATCGAATCAACAAGTCAATGAAAAATATAAAGGTATGGAATCGAAATAAGTATAACAAACGAAATCAAGCACAAACGCATTACACGTGGACGAGGCTCTAAGCCTAAATCATGAATTGTTAACCTCTACAAAAATCTAATCATGTCCAAGTTTTTTGTAGAAGCAAACACAAAAATGTATGTTTCTGAAGAAATAGATAGATTAAATCTATAAACTATTTCTACTTGGACGACATACATAAAGAAGGAATAAAAAAGAAAAAATGAATACCTGGAAAAAGCACAGCGTATGTACAATCGAGTCAATACAGGGTACACTGATAGAAGAGACCAGTGTTGCCATTCGTAAAGAAAATAATAAAAAACCATTTACTGTTGCCATTCATAAGAATTGAAAAACTGTGAAGCGAAATGTTAAGAAAAAGTATTAATATACAAAAAGAGCTACTAAAAAGAGGGGCAAATAATAGTAATGCTGAAGTGGGAAGTGGAAAAAAAAAAACACACACACACAAGAGAATGGAGATGTCTGGCTAATATAAGATACTATGAATAGAATTATATGATACTATGAAAAGAATTATAAAAATCCAGCTATTTTAAATTTTTTAACAATACTATTTACTAAATAAGAGGGATATTTATATAAATTACTAGTAATTTTGAGATTATTGATATGCATAGCATGAAATTTTTTATCAGATAATCTATAAATTCTAAAAAGCTGATTGAGTATAATATTTCTAAACAATTGAATCGAGTTACAGGAATTAAAAGGTAAGATTTTATTAATATTAAAATTATAAAAGTCTTTTTTATCATATAAATTTGTAACAATTCTATTAGAAGGATCAATAAAAAGATTTAAATCCAAAAAATTAACATTATTACTAATAGTAGCTTCATTAGGAATTAATTCCAAATTGTCTGGATAGTAATCTATATCTATGAGATAATTTTCTGTATGTACTAAGCAAATCAGATCATCAACATATCTGTAAAAAGTATAATCTATTGAAGTAAATGACTTTTCATAATGATAAAGGTATAAATTAGCTAAAGCGAAATGTTAAGAAAAAGTATTAATATACAAAAAGAGCTACTAAAAAGAGGGGCAAATAATAGTAATGCTGAAGTGGGAAGTGGGAAAAAAAAAAAAAAAAAAAAAAAAACACACACACACACAAGAGAATGGAGATGTCTGGCTAATATAAGATACTATGAATAGAATTATATGATACTATGAAAAGAATTATAAAAATCCAGCTATTTTAAATTTTTTAACAATACTATTTACTAAATAAGAGGGATATTTATATAAATTACTAGTAATTTTGAGATTATTGATATGCATAGCATGAAATTTTTTATCAGATAATCTATAAATTCTAAAAAGCTGATTGAGTATAATATTTCTAAACAATTGAATCGAGTTACAGGAATTAAAAGGTAAGATTTTATTAATATTAAAATTATAAAAGTCTTTTTTATCATATAAATTTGTAACAATTCTATTAGAAGGATCAATAAAAAGATTTAAATCCAAAAAATTAACATTATTACTAATAGTAGCTTCATTAGGAATTAATTCCAAATTGTCTGGATAGTAATCTATATCTATGAGATAATTTTCTGTATGTACTAAGCAAATCAGATCATCAACATATCTGTAAAAAGTATAATCTATTGAAGTAAATGACTTTTCATAATGATAAAGGTATAAATTAGCTAGCATACTGCTACTGCAGCCACCCTGTGGAACTCCTGAGACTTGTAAGTATAATTTATTTCCTTGAAAAATATAATTATTGAAAATAACAAAGTGAAGAAGTTTAGGAAAATTTATAAATTTAATTTGATTTGAAAGAGGTGTAATATAAGCATTATATAGAGCTAAAATAACATCATATAGATCAGATATCTTAATATTATTAAAAAGATCTTTAAAATCAAAAGTTTGAAATCCTATTATTTTTCTAAGAGATGTTAATTTATTCTTTAATTCTTTACTATTATTTAGAATATGGTAATTATTGCTAGTCTGGCTTAAACTATTATTGATTAGATTTAAAGAATTTAGTAATAATTTACTTGCAGTAGTAGAGTAAGTATTATGGCCACTAGTAACTGCTCTAAATTTAATAGGATTTTTATGAAATTTTGGAATAAGCACTATATAAGGAAATTTAAGATATTTATATTTAATATTTAAATCACTATACATATTGATAATTTTCAATTTAATACTATTGATGGAATGTAAATCAGGTTTAAAAAGACTATTATTTTTTAAATAATCTAACAGAAATTGAATATAAAATTTTTTACAGATAATAGCATAATTATTAGAGGCTTTATCAACATAGGTGATAACAAAGGATCTTTGTAAATCATTAATGGAATGTTTAATATTATCAATATTATATAAAGATCTAGACAATTTAATATCTCTAATAGCATTTTTAATTGATTCTAATATAGTAAATTTCCACATATTAAATGCCTCTAATGGCAGAGCGTATTTACAAGCTAATTTATATATATATTTATCAAGATCTAGATTAATTGATTTTAAAACTTTAAAAGAATTATTACAAGAAGGTATCCTAAATTTAGTGCCAAATGACATAATGGTTCTTAACACATTGTCACTAACAATGTCTAAATCTCCTGTAACTATATGCCCGAAGTCTGTATTTAGAAATTTAGCAAATTTATTTAATTTACAAATACATTCACTATCTACAATTGACTGAGAAGAATGATCAGTAGAGAGCGATTGTGAAACTTCATTATAATTAAATATAGACCTACCAATAGGCTTATTGTATTTGAATGTCTTTGAAACAAATAAATCACCAATAGGCAATAAATGTTTAAACTTGTTTTATGAATGGCAACTGTAAATGGTTTTTTATTATTTTCTTTACGAATGGCAACACTGGTCTCTTCTATCAGTGTACCCTGTATTGACTCGATTGTACATACGCTGTGCTTTTTCCAGGTATTCATTTTTTCTTTTTTATTCCTTCTTTATGTATGTCGTCCAAGTAGAAATAGTTTATAGATTTAATCTATCTATTTCTTCAGAAACATACATTTTTGTGTTTGCTTCTACAAAAAACTTGGACATGATTAGATTTTTGTAGAGGTTAACAATTCATGATTTAGGCTTAGAGCCTCGTCCACGTGTAATGCGTTTGTGCTTGATTTCGTTTGTTATACTTATTTCGATTCCATACCTTTATATTTTTCATTGACTTGTTGATTCGATATTTATTTTATTTATTTTTTTCCCATTTGCTTGAGGATTAGTTGATTTTTACTTTTGTTTTGTAAGCCTGTTAGATAGTTGAATTTAGCTTAAGTTTTTCTTTTTTTGTTTCCATACCTTTTAATTTGGTTGATTTTCTGTAACTTGATAGCTTGTGTTTTGTATTTTTTATCCATTTGATTGATGATTTGCTGTATTATATTTTATTCTGTGGGTGTTTTTAAAAAAGTTAGGTTTATCGTGTTACATCTTCTTACTTTTCGTTCATTGGATTTTCAAACTTCTATTATTATTGAAATCATTTTATTTATGAGCTGCATTTGCGCAATAAATTTAATGTATTTTGCATTATCAATCCATTTACTTAATAACTTTAAATTCTTTATTTAATAATATTTGCATAGTATCCTTCATATTTTAGTAAGCTATAGTATCTATATATATATATATATAATTATTTATTAATTATATAAATAAATAAAAATGAAAAATAATAAACTAAGTCAAAAACATTAGAAAAATCAAAAAATCGGAAAATAAGATGCATTAACATTAATGTTTTGAATTTTATTTTCGCAAAAAAATGTAACTTTTGTCAGTATTGAAACTACGTTTTGTGCGCCCTTATAATGGTGTATAGTGGCATTCTCGATTATCCAGTTTTCCTATGAATTCTTGTTTAGTAGGAATTTTCATCTATGATTCATATTCATATTCAGTTCTGCATGTTTGGGAAATTGTATTCTGAATTGCTTGTCCAGTCTTCAGCTTAGACTCACTGGACGGGTTTGGGAGTATTTCCGTGAACGTTCGTACTGCCTCCCTGGTAGAATTTCGACTTGTTCATTCCGGTGCTTCTAGATTAAGTTGTTGAGGTTGATCGTGTATACACGTGGTAGAAGAGGAATGATTCATGCCGCATGGTAATACAATTTTCTTAATGTATCCTTTTTTCATTTTTTGATGCCTGTAGTCTGAGTTTAAGCATTTATAGTAATGTACTATTGCTTAATCTGAAACAGGCATTTGTTTGGGTTAATTAGAGTTAAATACTCAGACCTGAAGAGGAATTTAATTCTGATTAATCATCGAATTTGGGAAGGTTCTGTTCTTTTCTCTTATCGGCATTATGGCCGTGAATTTGCTTCTATGGTGATGTTAATATTACTTGAATTGTATTTTTATTTTTTTATTTTTACATATTCTTATTATTACATTTCAAATATATATATATATATATATATACATACATACATATAAATACAGGGTGTCCAGTACTATCGGTGTCCAATGGCTATTTCCTCAAATGTTAGTCACAGAGATATACTTCCAATTGCAAAAATGGTTTAAAGTTTAAAATCTATTATATTAGAAACAGTTTAAATCAATAAATACATTTCTCAATGAAATACGAAATATAAATTTTTATACAGTTCCCCGGTCCTACCAATTATATTTAGGAAAATCATCCTCATACAATTTTATGCAAAATAAAAAAAAAATCATCCTTCTACGACCAAAATTGACCGACTTATAGCTGTTTAAATTTGAGCACTTTTTGTGCTGAGAAATGGTCAATACGGTCCCTGATTGGTTGGTTGCCTTAAACGGGACGTTTTTATGCAAGAAAAAGTGACTTAAGTCATAAAGTTTAATTCTTCATAACTCGATGAATTTTGGTCATAAATGGAAGATTTTTTTTTAAATTTTGCATGAAATTGTATGAGGATGATTTTCCTAAATGTAATTGGTAGGACCGGGGGACCGTATAAAACTTTATATTTCGTATTTCTTTCAGAAATGCATTTATTGATTTAAACTGTTTCTAAGATAATAGATTTTATAATTTAAAACATTTTTGCAATTGGAAATATATCTCTGTGACTAACGGTGAGGAAATAGCCATTGGGCACCGATATCACTGGACACCCTGTATGTATATATATATGTGTGTGTGTGTTAAAGACCCAGACCGTCCGACTCGTCCAGAGGACTTAGAGTAACTAATTGGACGGCCGGGAAGGATGTGTGTGTGTGTGTAATATTGGTGGAAATAGTCCAGGGAAGATATGTATTACGTTATCAAAAATCTACTTTATTAGATGCCACTAGAAATAGATATAGTTACATATCCTGGACGACTCCTGATCGTTGACCAGCTCTCACCAAATCTTAATGCGGTCTGCATTGGTTCATACACAAGTACAAATTACATTTACATCAGAGGGAGAGGGATATGAGGCATGGAGCACATACTGTCTTCTTGTTTTAGGCTTTAAAAATGTGATTGAGAAAGCAGTTTCATATGAGAAAGTTTACTCAGAGGTTAAGATTAGTGACCATATATGGTATGGTCATGGAAAAGAGGAAGTGTTGGCAGACTTTGTTAGTATTTGTGGCGTTGGATAGAATTTAATATAGTTGCAATATGTGCTAAACATGAAATAGGAATGTGGAATAATAATTATGAAAGAAACGGGCACATTATTGGGAAAGGCTTAAAATTTTTGTATCGTATATATAATTAAATTAATGAATCAACAATTGAACCCAATGAGATACTGCATTGCACATAGGACTAATCATACAAAATTGGTAATACATATGAAAACATAGGAATAAAAAAAGGAGGGAAAATATACATAACAGCAATAATAGTTAGTAACCAAAATTAGCATGAGCAACACAACACCCATCTTAATTCAAGGGAAATGAATTTAATAAATGCATATAACATAAAGGTAACTATGAAATTAAATAAATTTTTATTCATTTCTCATGCTATGTGGTATTAAGACATGAATAGATTTTCAAAAACAAAATTAAAATAATCAATAACTAATTAAATAAAAAGTACTAAGCCAGTATTACTAGTAAAATGAATGTACTACTTTAGTATCTAGTATTATTAAAATAACTATATATATATATATATATATATATAATATATATACGCATATATTCCCTACATTTCCATAAAATTGGACATTGAAAAAAAAATGAATAAAATAAATGGCTTTTCTTCTGGAACTTATGATAAATATTTAATATAGTAGAAAATTTTTAATCTGTTTATCTTTTTAACTTTTGGTTTTTTTTCTTAATTTTTACTTTTTATCTCAGATCAAGAGCTGAAAAATATTATTGACAAACTGGCTCAGTTTGTGGCTCGCAATGGACCAGAGTTCGAGCATATGACTAAACAGAAGCAGAAGGATAACCCAAAGTTTTCTTTCTTATTTGGTGGAACTTTTTTTCATTATTATCAATATCGAGTTACAACAGAGCAAGCGAGTATGTGGCATTTTTTATTTTCATATTTAAAATAGTTACATTATAGATGAATATTTTATTTTAACAGGATATGAATGAATATGTGTTGCTAGTAAGTAATATGAAAAAGAAATATTGAATGACTTTAACAGGTTTAAAAACAAAATAAGTTTGTTTCCTTATGTTAAAAAAAAAAAACAGTGCTGTTACACCAACAGAGCCAGATTTGAGACATAGCACAGAGTAAGTAAAAGTGTTACTAACTGAAAATACTTTCTTGCTCATACACATTGCTATTTCCTTTGTGGTATGAAGGACTGTTTCGAGGCAGTCAGTTTCAAGCTTTTCTGGTGTATTAACCAGGGCTGTGGAGTCAGAGTCGGAAGTCATTTAGAGTGGTGTATGAGTCAGAAAAATATACCGACTCCAACTCCTAAGTGAAACTATTTAAAAATAATTTTATTTTGGAATTTTTTAAATTTTGAATAGATTTTTAAAATAATTTTTAGTCAATAAATTAAAAAAATAGCAAATGTTTATTAATTAAAAAAACTGGATATAAAAGATTAAAAATTTAATTTGCATTTATGTTAGTATTGGAATTGTATATTAGAAAATACGAAGAGTTGGAGTTGGACAGCAGAGAAAAGGAGTTGTCGGAGTTGAAGTCGAAGGTTTGAGGTATACTGACTACAGCCCTGATATCAGCACTATTTTTTTTTTATCCTGAGGAGAGTATTTCAGTTTGATACTAAAATCAATTGATACAATTATATATTTATTTATTTTGCTACTTATCAATAATTTTCATTCAAGATCGTTTTTGCAACACTTTTGAATAATATGATTAAATGGTTTTCAATCAAAATTTAAGTATGAAAAATTGATTTTGTTAAGTTAAATTAAAGAAAAATAGCTATATACTGAATAAGGTTCATTCTATATCAAATCAACACAGAAAAGAAGCATTTTCAACCCAACCCCTCCCAATTTTTTTTTTCACTTTGGCTAGTGCATTGTCCACTCATATATAACATACTATGCAAATCTTAGCCTTCGATTTGTATTAGTTTTTTATTTATAAAATTTTAAAGTTTGAAAATTTAGTACATTTTTCTCAATTCTAGACATGCTTAAAAGCTCATATCTGCTGACCTAATGAACCGATTGTGTTGAAATAAGGCTTATTTTGCAGTTTAATGTACGGCTTTTCTGATGATATGTTATATAACCTTGTCAATGATGTTTTTCATTTAAAGGTCATCCAATTTGACCTTTGACCTTGCATTTAAAAAAATGTGTTACTTTAATTTTACTGGAAACATACTATTTGTAGCATAGAAATTTGTTTTATGTTCTATTATGAGAGTTGTTAAATTTCTATTATAAGAGTAGTCTTAAGTTGGGTTAAACATGGGATCTTTAGTTATAAAAATCTATTCAGTAGTAAATTTTGAAGAAATCAATAAAAATAAATTTCAATTTGCAACACAGTAAGAAATGCACTACTTACTTTGCATGCAATAAATAATTTTCATTATTTTAAAATATCTTTCAAGTTTGAAAAGTTGCACTTCCACCCTTCCAAAAGAAGCGAATAGAAACTTACTAAAAAGATTTTTTCAATTCATAACTATCTGTAATTTATTAGAAGCACTGAAACTTTCAAACTGTTATTGTCATATATGGTTACTAGGAAGTATGCCTGCCATATGACGGAATGCAAAAAGTTGCAAAACATTACCTCTCATTCGCCCTCCAGCAAACTTTGCAGCAAAGGCTTGAACACCCCATTCTTTTTTATTGGTAATATTTATAAGATTATTTTCCTTAGGAAGAGTTTTTTATTTTTCCTCCATCATTAAATTCAGATGGCGTTTAACTGAGTTTTTCCAATAAAAGTTTTGTGACCATCAAGTCTCATCACTTCCATCATTACAGGGGTGACAGTGGAGTGGAGAAATTGCTTCTACTCCCAAGCCTAATCAGACAACGCTTGAAGGGGGGGGGAGTTACTCCATAGGAACTTCAATAGGGATTAATTTCTCTAAGAATGCAATACAACCAGAATTTTGTTGCTAACCTAGTTGTTGAAAACATTCTTTGCTTGGTCATTACTCATTATATTGGCCCTTTTTTTGTACTAGCATCCATATTTAAAAGGTTCTATTCCAATATAAAGAATTTTAGAATGAGTTTCCATGTCCACAAATCAGAGGTTATAATGCCATTGAGTACAATGCAAATTTTGGCAGGGAATTTTAAATTGATCTGAAGTGTGTCCTTTATGGGATGTTTCACTGTAGAAGTATCACATATAAAATATTACCTTCAATTTTTTAATGTTATATAGTGTTTTTTTGGTAATTATAATATAGTTATGATAAAGTGTAACATATACAAAAATGTTTTCATCCTTTTAATATATTGTTAGAAACAGTATATAATATTAGAAATTTTATTTTTTGATGAATATAATATAAGCTACTTTACCTTCTTCAATTATGATAGTTTTGAAGCAGAAACAAAGAAGTTTAGAGCAACAAGCTATTGTTCAGCAAGCCATCAACCGGCAGTCCATACAGACAGCACCATGGCAACAGCACCTCCACCAGATGCAAGATACATCACAAGAACAAATCAGGCAAAGTGAGCAAAATCTTGCTGCTCAGCATCAGCTATTGTTGCAACAACAGCAGGTAATATATATGCAATATACAGGTTGATTTCTAAAGTCTTAATTCAGCTAAATAGCTTTGGAACAAACACAGCTACAGCTATGGAACTTAGATATTGGTATAGTAAATTAATCGTGCTATCAGATGAGAGGGACCGTGGTATAGTAAATTAATCGTGCTATCAGATGAGAGGGACCGTGGTATAGTAAATTAATCGTGCTATCAGATGAGAGGGACCGTAGCACCCCTAGTGGCAAAATGTAGGACTTAGCACTCCTATCTTGAAAACTATGAGAGATATAAGAAAAAATTAAATTAAACTAAATTAACCAAATTAAACTTGTAGAGCATCCGCGATTTAGTTAGAAATGACATATTGTACAAAAGAATGGTGTAATTAGAAGGCTGTGAACATAAGGGAAACACAAGATTTGTTATACTCAGTCGTAAAAATAAAATTGAGTACATTGTTAGTATTTAATGCAAATGTGGTACTTAGAAATGAAATAGTAGTGTTGTAATGAAATGTGGTAGTTAGAAATGACATATTGTACAAAAGGATGATATAATTAGAAGGCTGTAAACATAAGGGAAACACAAGATTTGTTTTACTCAGTCATAAAAAAAAACATTGAGTACATTGTTAGTATTTAATGCAAATGTGGTACTTAATAACTTTTAATCAGAAGCAAATTTCTCACTGTAGTATGAGGTTTGTCTTCTATATTTTTGCTGTGAAAATGATAATAATCGGCTTCCAAAAAGTTTTCATTTACAGCCTTCTAATTACACCATCCTTTTGTACCATATGTCATTTCATATTAATCTGTGTATGCTCTACACCTTTCTAATTTTGTTTTTTCTCGTATCTCTCATAGTTTCTAAAAAATAAATTCTAAGTTTCGAATTTTGCCACTAAGGTGCTGTGGTCACACTCATCTAATGCAAATGTGGTAACTTTAATTATATTTACATGTGGTAAATGTTAATTATATTTACATGATTCTTTTACTCTACTAATATCTAACTTCCATAGCTGTAGCTGTTTCAAAGTTTAACTGAATTAGGACTTTAGGAATCACCCTGTATATATTTATATATAAATTTAAATTTTATTATGTGTGCATATGTGTTCCTAATAAACCTGAAATATTTAGTATAATCAGGTGAGACATTGTCGTGGGTGTTGAGTAGATATTCTCTAAATGATATAGTTAACTATATTTACATTGTTTAAAACATGAAGATAAAGGAAAACTCTATCAAAAGTGATATCTCAAATACTTACTGATTATGTTGCTCAGGCTTTTATTCAATAAAAGTACTAATCAATGAGCAATTTTCAGTTTGTTATAACCATAAATAACTATATGCCGTGCAAATGCTTTGATTTCTTAATAGTTAACCTTTAATTCTGATATGCGGAAGCATCTACTGGCCATCATAAGTTTTGACCACTCAGAACTGATTAAAGGTTAGGAAAATGAACAGGTAATCGTACAACCATGTGTGATTTTTCATACATGAGGTTTTCATATATTCTTCATATTGCTTCTGGATAAAAGATATATTAGGCACAAAATTGATTACACGTTATTGATTTAAAATTTACTTTTGTACAGAAATGTTTATTTACAAGAATTTGAGTATTTGCTTGTGTATATTTTTTACGTTTATCACAAAACTTCATGTATTAATAATGATTTTTGTTCACCAAATGTGTGTGATAAAATTGGCTGATTAATGGAGAAATTGGATCATTGAACTTGACTTTTTATGCTGGTTGTATTTATTATTATTATTATTGAAATTTGAAATTAATATCATTTCATTACCAAATCTCAAATCAGGGCTGGACAAACTCCATTTGGATCTAGAAACCACTTTATATTTAATTATTTCTTTATGCTTGATTTTTGAGGAACAATTTTTTTGGAACAATGTAATATTTATAACTCTAATTAGTTTCAATTTACTAAATGCAAAAGAAAAATAAATAAATAAAATAAAGTAAACAAATACCAATACTGTGCAACAGCAGCTTTTTAATTTTAAGAGAAAACCTACAATTAAAAAAAAATTAATAAAAATCCATACTTATGTTAATTTCTGGTTTCTGACAATGTATAGGGACAATGCTTCTGACGATGTACTATGACAATGTACAGGGATATCCCGAGGGCCCAAGTAGCCCAAGCAACTACTTGGGGCCTTATGATTGTATATGGCCTCAAAATTTTATACATTATTTGGATTCTCTCACATTTTTTAAAGACTCATTAGCACATTTTAGCTAATCCAATCTTATGATAGTATTTTATGTAATTCTGCATTTTACCATTAGTTGTTAGTCTATAACAGGGGTGGGCATTAAGTCAATCGCGATCGACCCGTGGACCACCAAGACATTTTGGGGTGACCGCCTTTACTAAGACCTAAGACGCGCATACTAAAAGAAACATATTTATGGAACACCGACGCCAGCTAGACTGGAGAATCGGCTTTTCACAATCGATGCGACTGTGTTTACTTAAGCAAATGATTCAATGAATGTGTAGGCGACACATGTACCTTCATTGGAAGCGCACGATGACGTTTAAGTACATACGTCGATTACAGATTCATCGGTTCATGTATGTTCGCTGCTCGCTGCATTGAATACGTCCACACTCCATGGTCTAGCAGTCGCTAAAGTTCTTCAAACATTCAACTTGACAATTTTGTGTTACTTGTATTTTTGTAGTAAAAATAGTAATCTGTCATATTTTAAAAGAGGGGTACAATGTCGAAAACAAGTGTTAAGAAAAGAAAAACATACAATTTTAATACAGAATGGGAAGAACAGTTTTTCTTTACAATGATGAATGCAAAATGTGTGTGCTATATATGTTATGCAAGTGTGGCACTTCCAAAAAAAAGAAACGTTGAAAGGCATTTCAAAAGCATGCATGGAAGTTTTGATACAGATTTTCCGTTAAAAAGCGAATTGCGTAAACAGAAGTTAAGAATTTTAATCGCAATTAATCGGACAATAATCATATTTTATTAAACCCAATACTATATCTAAGGCTGCAACAGTTGTATCTTTTCGAGTGAGTCATGTGTTAGCAAAACATAAGAAACCTTTCGCAGATGGAGAAATGATAAAAAAAAAGCGTTTCTGGAAGCCAGCGATTCATTATTTGATTCATTTAAGAACAAAAATGAAATTATTTTCGCAATTAAAGATGTACAACTTTCGCGTAGAACTGTCAAGAACTTTTTTTTTAGCTCACCACACCTACGCCACTGGGTGGACCGCAACACCTTGAAAAAATTAGGAGTAGCCCGTACCCTGGAAAAGTCTGCCCACCCTTGGTCTATAAGTTTACAGTTATCTTTACAATGCTGTGGTCACAACCTTTTTATCGGATTGTAGTTGAGAATATTGAGATCATGATACTATTATCCTCACAGTGCATTCTTTATATGGCTTCAATGTAAGCTGTGTAGCATTTTATATTTGTTTGGGTTTCTTTTAGTTTTCTGTATTTTGTGATTTCAGGAGTTTTTAATAGACCTTGACTAAAAACATTTGCATAACCAGTATTCCTTGTTCCTGTCTCAGTTATAGCTGATCTTTAGATATTGGATCGAAAAACTAAAGTTATATAATCAGAGCCAGATTATCTATTGGAGCAAGATAGTTTTGGACCTTGGTATATTTTTTATCATAAACAAACTTCCAAAATATTGTTGACTTGGGGGACCCAAAATTCTATGCCAGAACTTAAAATAAAAAAACTGACAGAATGAATCTGTACTTAGTTTTAAACTTGTTAAAAAAATTGACGGATAGATTAGCAATTTTTGGATTTCTTCTTCAACCCAAACCGTCTGACCTACCTGAAGGGGCAATGACTGCCTGTGTGGAAGGCCCGGATGTGCCACACAATTTAAACTGGAATGCAGCAGGGAAGTCATCCACAAGGACCGTACTTTCCTTCTCCTACGACTAACCTCTTGGAAGGACTTACAGACCTACATATTTAATGTACTCTTACTCCGCATGAACACAGCAACTGTTTGGGCAGAGGCAGGAATCGAACTCGGGTTGTCTGAGTGCAATTCCCATACACTAACCACTGGTCTGTCGCACCCCAAATTTTTGGATTTGTGATGTTTTATTGCATTTATTATTTATTTAGAGCTTTTTTTATAAAAGTTTGCTTGGGGCCTCAATAACTTCAGGATGCTTGTCTTGTAGTATTTGAACTAAAATACCATAGATTCAAAGGTTTAACATAATGAACTCTGTTACATATGGCACATTCATATACACACACAGACATCATTAAAGCACTTGTCTCATTAGATAAAGCTAATTTAAGTCACTCAACTTTTTTCCCACTTACAAGAACTTTAAATTCGTACCATTCATTGTTGAGATCTTGCATATCAGAAAAATAAAGTTATTTGGATTTCATGTCGTCAGATCATCCAATGTGATCTGATGTAAAAAAAAAATTGTGAGCCAAGGCCAGATTTGAAAATAATTTGAAAACGCAATAGCATCATTGAAATACTGGGGAGTTGAAATACTGGTTGAAATACACCAGCAGTGAAGTTCTAGGTGACCTGGCACTCGGGATTTGTCGAACTCTGTTTTAAATCATTGTATAGATTTTAAACAACGTAAAAAATATGTAAATGTAAAAGTATCAGCCAATATTGGGATAATAAAGAGTTTCCCCCATCAAGATAAATAAGACAGTATTCATGCTCTTGCAAGCAGGAATGTCTGTTAGACTGTCATAATAGGAAAGTCATTTTTAGAGGATAAGTTACACTAAATGTAGCTTGTGCATCTATTTTAGGAGAGGCATAACAACTTCAAATATTTAGAATCATACTTAAATTTTAGCTGTTTTTCCTTTTTCTTTTTAAATATATGCATTTATTATGAAGATAGTATAAATAACCAAAATTAGAGTTTGAATTTGATTATTTTATATTTAATATATCTTCTCATGGATAAACATGCAAAAGCCACCACTGATCGGCGCAAAACTACCTAAGAACCACTTAATGCTACAATCAAACTAAATGGAAGCAAATCAATACTCATTACCAAGCCTTTTATTCAGCAAGCTCCTTTTCATGACATTCATGTATAAGAATACTATTTAGAATTGTATCAATAAGTATTTATTCATTTTTCTTTTCTACAGGTTCAAGTCGATGAAATAATCCGCAAAGCTCAAGAAGAAAAAATGACCAAACTTGCCCAAGAAAATGATTTAGAATTAAAAGAGCTAGATGGTGTTCTACAGCCCATCATCGACAGTTGCACTAAAGACTCTATATCCGTAATTTTATATTTTGCTGTTTTCTAATTATTATGAATTTTGTACAAAATTGAATGATAAAATTTAATTGATTTATCTAGAATTTAAATAGTTTCCAAAAGCAAACAATAATTTGAAAAATGCTTTGAAATTAGCTTTCTCAATTTGAATAGAACATAAAATAAGTTTGTAAAGTCATCTTAAGACAATATTAAATGCAGTAATGTTAGACTTTTGCTAAACTGCATGTAACATCAAATTCTGTGCCAACCTGTTTCCAAATTTTCATTTTTTATGAAATTGTGTCAACTTGCACCCAAAACAAGTTTTCAACCTCTGGTACTTTTTAATATCTGGGGAATTAAAAGAAATAGTTCTGATTGACTGTTGTTGATAGCAAAGCATCAAAACTGGCCAATAATACTTAGTTTAAAGGCAGTCTTTGTTAAAACTTCTACTCTGCAATTGTAAACCACATTCATAAAATAACTTGAGTTGGAGGTATTTTCACCTCAATGCAGTAATACTTGTCTAGCATTTGCTGATAAAAAAAAAAAAAAATGACAAAAGTACCTTCTGCTCACAATTAATATCTAAACTCCCAACTAGATGATGCCAGCACAAGCTTTGTCTAATTGAAAGCATCACAGTCATCTTCGACAGGCCACATATCTTATTCACAGTGTAACACTTCAGTTTAGAAATAGTTAAAACTCACTGTAACACACCTGATCATAATCTCTGATTACTTGTAGATTGTTTTGCACCTATCTGCTGACTTTTTAACATCTCCATAGATGCCAATTTTGAAAGGTGCCATCAATAATCAAATCAGGAAGTTTCATAGTTTTTAATAAAACTTTGATTGCTTTTCTGTAAAATTTTTAATAAAATTATATATTTATTTATTTTAGAAATCGTAGATT
This sequence comes from Amaurobius ferox, assembly GCA_951213105.1. NCBI lineage: Eukaryota > Metazoa > Arthropoda > Arachnida > Araneae > Amaurobiidae > Amaurobius > Amaurobius ferox. The sequence goes on from OX578152.1 coordinate 25,399,920, forward strand.
AAATTGATTTATAAAATTGTTGTTATTTATATAACTTAGGAAAATCCATAGAAGTTGATATCTCTGCATTACTCTCTTATTCGAGATCTATGGCATTCTTTAAGGGGATTTTAAACTGCTTTGAGCTGGAGATATTTTTAAGTCAGCCTGAAAATTCTAGTGCATGTTATGGCCTTAGGTTCTATGATCAACATGGCCAAATGTTAAATTATAGGGGAGACTTGTGCATCTTGGTACAATTTTTAGTTATTGATTTTTATAAATATTTTTTATAATTATATCTTAACCATTTACTTACTTCATATACATTAAACACCTCTGCTTCAGAAAAAAATGTATAATCCACTTCAAATGTCTTATAATTAAAAATATTGTTTTTCAGAACACTTCCATTGTCTCAAGGTACCCCACCTGGTGAGGCATTTTGGAACAGTGTCTTAAATGGATAGAAAATTTATTAATTGCAAACCTTTTTGCGTCAAATTTTTGGTTATATTGCCCAATTTAAATAAATAACATAACAGATTCTAAGCAGAAACGATTTTATACCAATGCACATGTATTGAATTTACAGTGAATGATCTGGGGAAAATCTTCATATTTTAACACATGTAAATGTTAAGGGCTTCTTGACTAACAAAGTTTTATATAAAATGTCTGTAACAAATTAAAATCATTACACGCAGATTGCAAGATTGTTGCAAGAAACAATCCCATAAGGTGTCTATAAGTGCTCCAATTGACCGAATTATTCCTGAAAACTCCCATGTTTTTAGACTTAACTATACAATAACCATTTTACATGTAGTTTCACAATAAACATGCCTGTTTCTTTGATGTGTGGTTTTTTATTTAAGTAAATTAAATTTCATGGTTACTGTCTACAAAATTTGCATAAAAGTTTTTGATTGTTATAAAGACTAAAAAAATGGATAAATTATTAACTAATTGCTGTAGAGCTTTCACAACATATTGTAAATGCACAGGAGGGCCATCGAGTAGTACATAAAATAACAAGATTTTAATTGCAAATCTGACTTTAAAATTTAAGGTGTCCCAACGTGCCCCACTCTCCCTTATACGTATTTTAGTATTCCAATGAAATATAACAATTATTAATATTTAGTATCATAATAATTAATAAATCATTCATTCTTTATGTGATAATTTTATCATTTTGCTAATGCTGTGCAGATTCATTATAAAACTCCTGTTAAGAAAATTTGCTATGTTATATAATTTTTATTTTTGCACACAATGTTCCAGTAGTCCTTAAATGTCTTTATGAATTTTTAATTTTATAAATCCATTTTAAAGGCCCTTTAAAGCACTTCATTAAGTCCTTAAAACACCTTAATTTTCTAATAGACTACAAAAGTATGTAAAAAATGTATTACATCAGGAAATTTCAGAAAGATTTGTTTTTTACAGTTTGAAGAAAAAAGTATGGTTCTGTTTTTTTTTTTTTTGTATTCATTGCATCATCTATGATCAAGATACTTTGACTAACTTTTGCAAATCTAAAGAAAAAGACAAAGTATAAATACTTTAATTTTTGTCTATTTAAATTTTGTTAATCCAATTTAGAAACAAGATGTAACAGATATGTAGCATTTTAAAGGGGTAAGAAATTTCAGGGTAATTCAGTTTGAGTACTTCAATTGTTTCAGTTTGAGATCAAATTGCCACACTTTGCAGTGTTTTAAAATTTTAACAATTTTGTTGGTTTGGAATACTGCATACAGTTCTTAGACATAAATTTGCATTCTGGCCTAAACAATATGAAATAAGGATGTTTGTGTGTATGTATGAGATGTGGGCATAATATCTTAAGAGCAAATTCACCTATTATAAAATTTTCTGTGTTACCACTTTGTGAAAAACTAGAACTAGATATAATTTTTGTAATTCTCATGATTAAAATTCCAGTTATTCAAATATTATTATTTCCTCACAGGGTTGCCTAGTTTAAACCCCATTAATTTAAACCATGGTTTTTATTGGTTTAAACCATTTTTACTTTCTTTTGTGAGGAAAATTTTTATTGCTTTAAACCATTTTTACTTTCTTTTGTGAGCATAATGATTGTGACTTATACCACTTTTCATGATAGATATGCTTTTAGCCGTAAATTCGGCGAACTTGTTACTTTAACTGAAGTAGCCTTAGCAAAGTGTATGTTGATCGTGATTTAATCATAAGTAGAGTTTTCAATAGAAATACATTGGTGAGTTCCCTAGATATCCGAAATGACTTTTGTCTGTAGGTGGGTGGTTGTCAAGTTCTTGGCTTTTCGTAATCCACTGAAGTGATTTGAACTAAATTTGTGTGGTAAGTTTCATATATTTTGTAAATGTAAATACAGAAAAAATTCTGAAAAATATATATAGTTTAGCTATAAAATGGGATTTTCTCAAAATTGTTAACGCTGCGTAATCTCGAAAACTGCTGAAGTGATTTAGACCAAATTTAGGTGGTATACTGCCTATATTGTCTAGATGTGAACACAGAAAAAAAAATATGAAAATATATATAGTTTAACTATAAAATTAGAGTTTGTTAAAATTTGTCGCCTTTCATAATCTCTAAAATCACTGAAGCTATTTGGACCAAATATAGGACATCGAAACCATGTATATTGTATAGATGTTAATACAATTTTTTTTAGACATATAATTTGGTTCAGAAGTGAAATGCTCATTTATTTCATGTGGAGAATCTCAGGATTGCCCTGATCCTCTAGTTTTAGTTTAAACCATGGTTTTTTGGTAAAAAAGAATCCTTTTCCTACCCTGTTCTAAGGAAAATGATGATAATTCTTGGAACAATGATGGTAGTATATAGCAGCGGCTCTCAACCAATGGTACACATATCACTGGTAGTATGTGGGAAGATGTCTGGTTGGTGGTATATTAATAATTTGTGCAATATACAAGAAATATTTTAGAGACATTCAGAAAGAGTAATTACATTTTTAATCCTATTTTTGTTTGACTTTTTTATGTAAAGCAGGATTTTCTTCAATGATGCATACTTTAAAAACAAATTTCAAATGAAACTCAATTTGGAGCCAAGGAGCCAAATTTACATTTAAAATAAGGTATAAAAGAACCAGCCATAAAAAAATTTTATTTCTGTCAAACAAGCACAACTGCCATCTTAAATCATTCATTTTGTAAATCATATTGTTAATCGTACATGCTAATATGTATATAGTATATATATATATATATATATATATATATTTATTTTTTATTAGAAATGAAATAAAAATATTTGGCAATAACTTAATTAAGTGTATAATCTTCACTTCCTATTTTTTACAAGACAATATTTTTGCTGGTGATACTGAAATTTTTGATTTTGATGATATGTATTTATGAAAAGATTGAGAACCTCTGATATATAGTATAAGAAGGGATTGATAATTCAAACTACACAGTGGTTGTTAGTTTTAATTAACACAGATAACCCAAATGCACCCATAGGTATATAAGCTGTTGTTAACTTAAAGAAAATGTTTAAGGAGTTTATACCTATATATAATATTTATAGTGGGGTGTACTAAATCTGAATTAGATATATCTTTATTTTCATTCTGACTAACCACATTTAGTGACTAGCCCGTTTGCTTTATAAAAATCATATTACTTGCAATAACTTTCTTGCAGTAACTATCTTTCTTGCAGTAACTATTAACTACAATAACCATACATAGTTGCTAATAAATGCATTCTAAATAAGCACCTAAACATGTCTTTGCCCACTGTGTTGGGGTTCAGAAAAGAACAAAATAAAGCTGGAATTGGGGATCAAACATCATGATTGATTAACATGTAAGCAGAGTCAGTTAATAAAGGAGCTAAGTATGCTAATAAAAATTGCATATTAATCTGAACAATAGACCTTAGATAAAAGTTCTAGAGAGTGATAACTTTAATTATTGAGTCCTAGGAGGGATAAATACTAAATTCTTATTGTTAGGGGTTGGCATATGAAAATAAAAAAAATCAATTTCAACTCTTTTCAATGAATCTGCTTTGAGATAGTCAAGCTTTCAAGTGGTAACATCTCTTCTAGAGTTCAAAAGTAAACAAAATTAATAAACCTCACATTAGTTTTTCTTCCATGTACATTTCAATGCCCAATACAATGAAGATGTCATAGATCTTGTGATTTTGCCCATCTATAAATCAAAACCCTTAGAACAGAAACATATGAATAAAATGCTAAGTATAGTATTGTTATCTGATTTAAGAGATTCTTTTACAGAATACTTATATTAATGAAAGAAATGTATGTTAAAAAAATCCGTTTGACATATTTAAAATTCACAAAATTAGCAAACCTTTAAATTTAATCCACTTCATTTCTAAATATAGTCTTGAAAATTATTCTCTGAAGTTATTGGGTTTTCATACAATTAAAAAAATGACTCTCAGTTTTTTTTTAAATTTCGATAAATGTACATAGAAAATTCTAAATTCTCTTTTAATATTTGATTGTATTCTGTAACTGCTCATGTACTTAGCTTCCATTTAAAAAAGGATGGGGGGGGGGGGGGAATTCTCGAGAAAGAACTAGTATAATTTTAAGGAGGATTGAAAGAGTGTCTAGTTTTAGGCTTTTTCGTTTAATTAAATATCTATTAAATTTTTTAAATTTTCAAATGTTTCGGTCACATGCTTAGATCACCACATCACCTTTCTTTTAAAGAATCCCTGAGGTTCTAGGCCAAGATTTAGTGTTTTAAATTTCATAACATGCTTCTTATATACTAACATGGTGTGATGGATTTATATAGTATATTTTAATAGTCTTATATAATACAAGAAGATGTTTGTGTTCCTTTTTATGTATGTATGTATGTATATTGTCTGTAGTGGAAAATCGAAGCATCGTACAGTGCTGAAATTTGTTACAGAGGTACGTCAGATAACAGGATTATGCTCATCAGCAAATTTTTTAATTCAAATTAGTTTTTATTAGTTTTTCATTATTTTATGAAGCATGATTTTGAGTGATTTTCACACGAATTGGTTCCTTCATTATTTTATGTTGAAGCATGATTTTGAGTGATTTTCACACGAATTAGTTCCTTAGCAATTTAAAATATTACAAAGTTTCCATCTTGACATCATCGAAAAGATCAAAGAGTATGCTTAGAACCGAATCCATAGCACAATTCCTTTATATTTATTTATTTATTTTTAAATATATCAAAATATGTATGTTTTAAGTATTTTAATTCTTTTTTTGCTACATCTAAAAATGGACGATTAGCACAATTTCAATAATTTATCAAAAATATTGGTATATCTTAGCAGTTTAATAATTTTCTTTAATTATTCTATTTTCTGATTTTCTCAATTTTCAAACAAAAGCATAAAAATTGATGTTTTATTATACTGGTCAAGGACTCTCTAGTTCACTAGTTGCTATGCACTTGCCGTTGCAACTGATGTTATAACCTATCAATTGTTATGAGAAACAGTGATACATTCAAAAAAGCATTGTTGGGTTTTCAGGCAGACAATAAAGATAAAATAACCATTCTTTCTTGTGGGGTTTGAAAAGCAGTTAAATTTATCTCCGATTTTAAAAATTGGCAGGGCACTTTGACTTTTGAAAAATTGTACGATTGAACTGATTAATCATTGGTTTAAATCCCAGGCAACACTCTGTACATATTTTAGGATATATATATATATATATATATATAGAAAAATTGAAATATAAAAAGTGAAAAAAACATGTAAAAAAGGAAGGATGGCTCGGCAAAAAGCTTACATTATGGCGGTAAGGGGTTGTGACCTTACTCCCCAGTTCAACGAGCTCGTCAAAATCGCCGCGGCGATTTTGACGAGCCACTTTCCAGTTAAGCCAGCTTTATGTCATGACGACACTCTCGGAAGCTGACTGCCAAAAACAAAGTACTAAATACTTAAAACACAAAAGAAATGAAATTAAATTTAAATAAAATGAATTATTAAATTATTACTGTAAATTAAATATCCAAAAATATCAAAAATCCCATCACAACCATAATATTCATCATAAATAACATAATATCAAACACCAAACTAAAAACATTACAAACTAACCCTGTACACATTCCATAACTCAAGTACAAATATCACCAAAGCACCCATTACAAATTTAATGTTTAAATAATAATTATTAAACATTTGTAATGGGTGCTTTGGTGATATTTGTGCTTGAGTTATGGAATGTGTACAGGATTAGTTTGTAATGTTTTTAGTTTGGTGTTTGATGTTATGTTATTTGTGATGAATATTATGGTTGTGATAGGATTTTTGATATTTTTGGATATTTAATTTACAGTAATAGTTTTAATTATTCATTTCATTTCCATTTAATTTTATTTCTTTTGTGTTTTAAGTATTGAGTACTTTGTTTTTGGCAGTGTATCAGCTTCTGGGAGTGTTGTCATGACATAAAGCTGGCTTAACCACCGGGAAGTGGGGGTTACATTCCCCCGGCCATTTTTGATACATTACTTTACTTCTATTACCTTTTAATTATTACTTTTTATATAGATATACTTGGTTGAGCTGCTTGGCGCCGAAGGGTATGTTTTCTGTAATTAGTTTTGATGGTGAAGGTATTTTGATAAGGTTATATATATATATATATATATATATATATATATATATATATATATATATATATATATATATATATATATATATATTTATATATATATATATTATGATTGATACAAGTATGAGATACAATATATGAAAAAGTTGAGTGGAGGCTCATATCCTATATAGATATTTTCTAATTGTTAATATATGGGTTTTTATTTGATGTTTCAGACTGGTAAAGGCTGGATATTTTCACATGCTACCTCACCAGCTAATTCAGACGTAATCATTATGTATATCCTTAAAAAGTAAGTATTTAACTTTGAAATATTATATTTCTTAATTAAAAAGAATATATATATAATAATTATTTTATATATTAAGCTGTAGCATTTAAAAATTAATACAGCAAAATGGCATTCATGTGCAACTACATGCATTAATATAAAAAGTTGGCACTGGCTCCAGTCGGATGAAGCCTAAATGGTTTTTACATGACTGTCTTGTAAAGGAAAACTCCAATAATGCTCAAGAAGTTTATTTGTTGTATTTAGTCTCATTTATTTTGTTTGCAACAGATAATATTATCCATGCAGTAACTAAATTAAGATATGGAATTGAATTAATTTACTTTTAAGCTATGTTCTAGTTATACGAATATCAAGTCTATACAAATTTGAATTTTTATAGTAGATTTTACAGGATCTTATAACCACTATATTTCAAAAACTAAGAACCCAGTCTAAAATCTATTTATATAGCTTTGTAGGGTTTTCAAAGGGCTTCATATTCCTTGCTTGTTGTTCATAGCTAACATTCAAAAATTGTCATCGACAAAATTGATCTTAAAACTTTATCGAAAAAGACAATGCTACTTACACAAAATGAACTTTATTCAAATGACTTCACCAAGATTATAATTTGCAAAGTGTTTACGATGCTTTTGCCGTTATTATTACATCACAATTATAATATTTCAGTATTATAAAAATTAAATTTTTTTCCTTATATCATGTTAAATTAGTTCTTCAAAATTGTTGTAACTATGACAAACCATTTCATTTTATAAATTGTCTGCTTCTCTATGTAAAATCAATGAATATTTCATTCATATCACTTATATTCCAGACTCCAGAGCTAAATAATTTTGTGTGAAAAAATTCACCAATTCTTGTACAACTCGCTTTACAACCGCTTGATTTGTTTACATTCTGTATGATATAGTTTAGCATTAAAATTAGGCTTTGTTGTAGGAATAAAGAAAGTTTGGTGATCAATTAAAATAAAAAATATTGTAATTGCATTGGCACAAAATTTAGATGCACAGATAATACACAAAAATAAAGTGGTTTTATGTCAGATGCAATACTAAATATAAATTTAAACAATCTATTAAACATCTTTGAAAAAACAGACAGCAGGAAAAAAAGGAAGCCATATTTTACTTTGCAATGAGTTACATGATTTCTTCATATAATATGGGTGTAATTATTATTTTAATTTTTATTTAAAAAAGCTACCCAACATATTTTGCTGATTTTTTTTTTTTTTTTTTTTTTTTTTTTTTTTTTTTTTTTTTTTTTTGACACATTTTATGTGATAATTTAACTATTTCCTAAAATTTTCGAAGCAATTTAAGAATTTTAACTGCTTATAAAATGTTTGAAAAATTAAGTCCTATAGGGTTCATTTTCATTTCTAAACATCTCACAGACCATCTCAACAATATACTAAAATGCCATTTTGATAAAAATATTTTTATTGCAGTTATTGTGCAAATAGACAGAATGATTAAAGTCATAAACACTCCTCAACTATGTTGGAAACTGTTAAAAGAAAAAAACAGATGAAGTAAATTTTATTGGGTTTCTTTTAGACAAGAACTCCAAAAACATACCTTTTACTAGCTAAAATTGGATTTTTTAAATATTAGGAATATTTTTCATAATTTTTCAACAGTAATATATTGAGTCTCGTATTTATTTATATAATTTAATTAAGTCTCTTATACATTTAATAATTTAGTGCCTTAATTGCTAATGGATTATGATTAAAAAAAAAAATCCCACTGGTGTAAATTGGATCTGAGATGTAAATACCTTGAACTCTGAGATGTAAATACCTTGGCTGATACAGAAACAGAGTTTCATTACAGAGCAAGAAATGATGACTGTTCATAGACTGTAAAAAATATTAAAACAAAAATCCATAAACGACAATTAAATCTATGTTTGGGAATTTTAAAAACAAGCAGTGAAATTAAAAAATTAGCTATAATTTTGCTTTAAATGTATTGTAAAGTGGTTTTAATCAAATTACTCAGGATGTGCCAATATCTTATTTTTACACATTAATTTATGCAGCAATCTGCAAAATTCTACTATTAGCACACCCTCTGTGTGGATTAGAGGAAGTCTATTATATTATATTTTTAATGCTCTAGAATGTATTAAAATTAATTATTTTTGTTTTAGAGTAACAGAGCCTGGTGCTACATTTGAAGCTAAACTTCATCTTGTTTATTTAATAAATGATGTTCTTCATCATTGGTAAGCATAATTTGAAATTATTTCGGCTACTTTATATTGTACTTGCTTTTGCTGTTAATGTATTCAAGTTATCTATGAAAGGCTTTTTTGAAGCCTTCCATATTAAAAAAATTCAATCTTGTTTGAGTTTCTTATTTTCATTTGTTTGTAAATTTTTTAGTATTCGCAAAAATGCTGATGACTTGAAAAAAGTTTTAGAACGTGCAGTTGTTCCCATCTTTTGCTCCACAAGCATCGGGGTTGAAGCTGACAAGCAACAGAAGCTATTAAAAGTAAAACATTTAAAAACTAAGATATTTTACTTTTTTATTTAAAACTATTTCTTTATTAAATTTTGATTTTTTTAATTTTTAGCTCCATAAATTATGGGAGACCAACAAATATTTTGAGCAAAGTATACTGGATGTAAGTATTATAGAATAATGTAATAGCTATATTTTTAAGTTCTGACAATGTTTCTGTTTCTAGTGGCTAATTTTTGTAGTTTCATTTATAAACCTTGATTTAAAAATTTGGTCAATATTTTTTACTAATTTAAGAATGCATTCAAATTTGCTTTATGACCATTTATTTTAATTATTTTATTTTTAATAAAAGTTCTTGACTTTCAAATATGCTAAATATATTTTCTGAAATGGAGAATGCATTCAAATTTGCAATATTGCTATTTCATTTATTGAATTCAACTGTCCCCAGTGTGTTCTTGAAACCTGTTTGATTGATTTTGATGATTTTATTTTTAAATAAAAGATTTTGAACTGCAGCATAACCCAAAAATTTTGCCAAACAAAAATGCATTAAAATTAAAATTATGACCATTTATTGAATCTAGCTGTCCCCAGCATGCACTTGAAATTTACTATACCGGTTTTCATGATATTATTTTTTAATGAAAGATCTTAAACTGTAGTATAGCTAAATTTATAGTTAAATTATGTATAGTTAAATTATGTATATTATTAAATTTTATGACTGTAAAAAAAAAATTCTGCATCGACTGTTCTTTTTTCAAGTTTTAAGCTTGCTGACTGTCTATGATGTCATTGTGCTATTCCTTTCAACACTCCTTTCTATCTTTATGACCACACTGAAGAAGAGAAGCAATTGTACAACTTAACATTCCTCTTTCTCTAATTTCCAATCGGCTAGTCTGTTCGACAGTTATGCATTCTTGTTGAGTAGTCTTCTCAAATGCTGCATATTTAAGAACTTTTTCTGAAGTCTTCGCATAAACTTTTGTTTTGTTATATCTAAAATATAGTATATATATATATATTTCTGTATTACATTTAAAGAAATGAGTGCAGTGCAAAAAAAAATATATTACCAAAGTTATTGTGAAACGTACAACGAATTTCCTTACATAATGAAATTTGGGCACAGACCTAAATATGCTATTTGCAGTGTTTGATCCTCTGACATTTGTATATGCCATGGCAGAAAAAGCGATGTAACATTACATTTAAAATTGTAAAAACATCATCAGAAAGTGACCGGGAGTGAGGAAAATCAAAACATTATCTCATTTATTAACATTAATGGAAATGATCGGGATAATGAAGTCATTCGTACTGAATGTCTCTTCACAATATTTTTGGTGGAACATAATCTGCCTCTTAATTTCGCAGATCATGCAAAACTGTTATTTCGCAAAATATTTCCAAAATTGGAAGTAGCAAAAAAATATGGTTGTATAAGGACCAAGACAGTAGCTATATCAATGAACATTTGTCATAAGAAAGAATATTAAATTCTCGTCTTTTGATTATGTGTTACATTGAATTTGTGTAAATATATTATAAAGGTAAATATTGTAGTTTTTAAACAGTAGGCAATAACAATAAATTTTTATACTATAAGCAGATATGGAAAAATACCTTTCTAGTTTTTGTATAATTTTCTAAATTTAAAAAAAAAAAAATTGAAGTATTTAAAATTGTAATGTTTAAAGAATTGTAATGCAAAAAACAAAAAGTTTAATGCTTATATCTTGAAAATTAGCAGTGTTAGCTATGATCATTAAAGGAGTAATTTATGGATTTTTGAAAAGCCTACAAAGATATATAATTGGATTTGGAATCCAGGTCTTTGTTTGCTATGATAGTAAGGGAGTAATTTATAGTTTTTTGAAAAGCCTACGAGGATATATAATTGGTTTTGGAATCCAGTTCTTTGTTTGCTATGAGCAGTAAAGGAGTAATTTATAGTCTTTTGAAAAGCCTACAAGGACATATAATTGAACTTGGAATCTAGTTCTTTGTTTTCAAAGTATAGTGGCTATAATTTTAATATTTTGAATTATTTTACAAGACATTATTCATGCTAAACCATTTCGGCTTCATTGGACTGGAGCTACCACTGATTTTTTAAATGAAAGAAACTTGTTAAAAAGTAGATCTATTTTTACTATAAATTTGGTTATGTTAGTCTATGTGCTAGATCATTTGGAAATTTAAAACCTTGAAATAGTGTGGGCAAATGAATACCGAATATTGTGCATCAAAAGGTGTTTGAATAAATTACTCACTTCCAGATCTAAAACTTTTGCAATGGGTTCAGCTAGTATTATTTTATTTTTTTTGTTAATATTTATATTGAGTGTTCATATAAATACAATAAATATCATCTGTATGTGAGTGCATATAATGAATAAATTTTATATGTGAGTTTCAGTGTTCAGAGTCTAATATATGTATATATATATATATATATATTCATTTATTTATTTTTTTTTTTTTTTTTTCAGCAATTACAAAATCCTGCTACTTCTCTTGCAGCCTACCAGGTAATAAATGTTTCATAATTTTTTCATTTCAATCTTGTACATTTTATGTTTATTGGCAATAGTATATGTAGAAAAATTAGTGCTGTGGTATTTTGGATAACCAACTTTTACTTTCTTGTATAACTGTATAGAGAAAAAACTGATTGAAAAAGTTTGAATTTGAGATTCTGATAGAAAATCATGTTTTAAGATTCTGTAAATACATTTAAAATACTTTTGGAAAGGTATGCATGGATATGTGGGAAAAAGAAATACACATACTGTCATAAAAAAGGAATACACATACTGTCATGTTCTCAAAAAGAAATACACATACTGTCATGTTCTCAAAAAGAAATACACATACTGTCATGATGAAATCATGTCTATAGCTATATTATGTAAGAAGCTAGAACTAAAGATAATTATTTTTAATTAGGATGATTCAAAATTTTGATGGTAAATCTTGTTTTAAGATTCTGTGAACACTTTTGGAAAGATGTGCATGGGTATACGTGAAAGATGTGTTGACACAATTTTAAATCAAAATCACATATTACCATAAAGTTTTATGTATGGATATGTTATGTAAGGAGCTAGAACTAAAGATAATTATTTTTAATTAGCATGATTCAAAATTTTCATGGTAAATCATGTTTTAGGATTCTGTAAACTATTTTGAAAAGATGTGTATGGGTATATGTGAAAGATGTGTTGACACAATTTTAATTCAAAATCAAAATCGCATATTACCATGAAATTTTACATATGGATATATTACCTAAGCAACTAAAATTAAATAGAATTTTTTAGAATTTGTATGATTTGAGATTTTAATGGGACATCATGCCCCAAGATTCTGTGGATACATTTAGAGCACTTTTGGAGAGATGTGCATGGGTATGTGTGAATCATAGACATGATAATTCAAGAACAAATAGACATACTACCATGAAATTTTGTGGATATATTATGTATAACAGTGGAACTATGTAGCATTTTTTGTGTAATAGCATGACCAGAACACAAATTATTCTAAATAAGATCATAGTATTATTATGGGAGGAACTGATAATTCCCAGATCAATGATGTCGTCTCTTTCAAAGAATGATTGTTTTAATTATGCTGTGAATGGTGGTATTAAAGTTAAATATCAGGCTGAATGCATCCAATTTATTTTTCTGACAGGCATGTGTTACTGAAATCAAAAGGTATTTTATAGAATGTTCTCTCTTATTCTCTACTGCCAGCTAGCTCAATTTCCGTTGAATCACTTGCAACAGTTTTAGGCCAACCCAAGCAAAGTCTTAGGGCTGAATTTTGAATTATTTTAAGCTTCTTAATGTGGGTATCAGCTCTGCAGCCCAAATTTCACTAGAATAAGTCATTTTGGATCTGATGTTAGAAAGGACAGTCTGAGAGAGATGGTATCTGCTCCCCAAAGTCTGCTAGAAATCAGTTTCAAAAGGTTTACTCTCTTGGTACAAGCATTTATTAGATACTGAACACCGGCATTCCACAATAGCTTGGGATCAAGAATAACCATCTCTAAACATCTTTAGATCATGCGCAAAAACTTGTGAACTCTTCAAAATAATGTTTCTGGTCAATGTTGTCACTTAAGATATGAATTTGCATGAAGAGGCTCCTTGCATTATTCTCATGAACTGCTTAAATATTTTGTTAAATGTTTCAAGAAAGAGAGAACAGCTTGAAATAACTTTTTCAGATCAGATTGTTAAGAAGTACCAAAAACATAATAACAAAACAGGGAGATGTTGTTAATGTTGCTGTAATAAAAGCTTTATTGTTTTTTTGTTTTTTTTCTTGTATACAGGGCATCAAGGAAAGTCATATGGACCAGGCCAATAACTCAATAAGTATTATGGTTATTGTATATGTTTTTATGCAAGTGTATAATAAACCGTTATGGTGCTATACTATGAGATAACTTTAGGGGACTGACCCCCTTTTTTAGGATGATAAAATGTGTTATCTAACTTCCTGTTAGAGATGGGGGGGGGGGAGTATATTTATTACAAAGTTGTAGAGCATTGCAACATTAATACTAAGCATTTGCTCCCACAGCCAAAGATAAAAGAAACTCTTAAAATCAGTGTATGCAATTTACCCCCACCCCCCTCCCCCCCTCCATAAAAAACATTTAGACAGTTGAGCAAAAAGAAAATTGACTATACTCAATCAAAATATTCACCATCAGTAATGATGTACGCTTGCACATGCTTAATAAGATATATTTTTGTATTTTCTAATATCTTATGTTTACACTGTTATATGCAGATTAATAAAATTATTATTTAGAGAGTTATTTTACAGTTTTTGATGTGGGACAAAAGTGCTTTGTACTAATTTTGCAATACTCTACAATTTTGCAATTGACTTTTCCCCTATTTCTAACAGGAATCGAGATAGATGCCCCATACCTTGTTAAAGAAGAGGGTCAGTCCCTGAAAGTTATCTCATCATGCAGTGCCATTGGGGTTTTCTATTCACCTGCATAAAAAATATATGATAACTCTAATACTTCTCAAGTTATTTGCCTGGTCTGGAATTTCTTTGACACTCTGAATACTTAAAAAATTCACAAAAGATAAGCCTTAGATTAAGTTTTATGATAGTTTTTTTTTTTTTTATGAAGTTTTATGATAGTTTTTTTGCTGGATTTACATAGTAAAAAAATAGTCATTTAAATTTAGAGACACTTAAACATCCTGATAGCAGCTATTCTATTATAAAAATTATAAGACTTGAATTATATAACAAATGACTTATCAAATATCAAAGCTAACACACATGTTGAATTTTTCTCTGTGTATTGGTTCTTTAAAATAAATGAGATTTAGCACCTAGAATTTTGTAAGAAATTCTTTGGTTTTCTATAAAAAAAATTTCAGAACATTTACTATGATCCTTACCAATATTATTCGAGAATGTAAAAGATATTTGTTTATTTAAAGAGTGTTATCTCTTTTTTAGGCTGGACTAATAGCAGAATATGCAACTTTGATTACTCCTATTACAAGTACTATTCAAGCACAATACACCTTACTACAAAAGCAGCACCAAGAATTTGTGGCTCATCTTACAGGACAGATGCAGCAAATGCAGGTAATACTTTTATTGAAGTATAATTTTGCTTAATGTTTCTTTCTATTTAAAATTACTGGATTCCCATGGTCCTTAAAGGTATTTACCTTTTTACTTTCCCTGCAATACATTGTAATGCATAGGGAAAGTATTGGAATCATGCCGAAAATCGCAACTCGAGTTTTCGACAGATCTACACGTTTCGAGACCTCTAGAATACGAAAAAACTATTTTTAGCGTGACGTCTGTGTGTATGTATGTCTGTCTGTCTGTCTGTCTGTCTGTGTGTCTGTCTGTGCAGATTTTGTATCCACTCTAACTAAAAAACTAATTGACCGAATTTCATAAAATTTGGTAGGTAAGTCACTTGTGGGCGAATCTGGTGCTGATTAGTTTTGGGTACGATTCGGGATAAAAGAACCCGCATTTTTTGCGAAATGGCCCACAAAAGCTTGTATCCACTCTAGCTAAAAAACTAATGGACCAAATTTCACAAAATTCGGTAAATAAGTCGCTTGTAGGTCACCCTGTTGCTGATTAGATTTTGGTATGATTCGGAAAAAAATAACCTGCCTTTTTTTGCAAAATGGTCCGCAAAAGTCATCAAAATCTAAAATAAAAAACTACGTATGCCAAATATATCCATTAAATTTTAGTTTTATACATAATTTTTAACGAAGAAAAGAATAAGACCAACCCCATTACATTAGGTCTAGTCGTTCTCGAGATATTTTAGTTTTTTCGTATGTTCTCTACGCCATCTTTGAAAATAAGTCCAGTTACCGAATGAGAACGAAAATTGAACTATAAGTGAATTAAATTTAATTAAAATAACGAGAACGTGTATATAAGTCTGCAGGGAAAGTCATGTGCTGCCCACATCAGATTTTTACTTTCCCTGCAATACATTGTAATGTATAGGGAAAGTATTGGAATCATGCCGAAAATCGCAACTCGAGTTTTCGACGGATCTACACGTTTCAAGACCTCTAGAATACGAAAAAACCATTTTTAGCATGACGTCTGTGTGTCTGTCTATGTGTCTCTCTGTGTGTCTGTCTGTCTGTGTAGATTTTGTATCCATTCTAACTAAAAAACTTATGGACCGAATTTCACAAAATTTGGTAGGTAAGTCACTTGTGAGCGAGTCTAGTGCTGATTAGTTTTTGTATGATTCAGAATAAAGGAACCTGCCTTTTTTTGCGAAATGGCCCGCAAAAGCTTGTATCCACTCTAACTGAAAAACTACTGGACCGAATTTCACAAAATTCGGTACATGAGTCACTTGTGGGTAATCCTGGTGCTGATTAGATTTTGGTACGATTCGGAAAAAAATAACCTGCCTTTTTTTTAAAAATGGCCCGCAAAAATCGTCAAAATCTAAACTAAAGAACTAGGTATACTCAAATATATCCATTAAATGCTCGTTTAATACGTAATTTTTAACGACGAAAATAATAAGACCAACCCCATTACACTAGGACTAGTCGTTCTCGAGATATTTTAGTTTTCCGTATTTTCTCTACGCCATCTTTGAAAATAAGTCCGGTTACCGAATGAGAACGAAAATTGAATTAAAAGTGAAATAAATGTGATTAAAATAAAGAGAATGTTAATATAAGTCTGCAGGGAAAGTCATGTGCTGCCCACATCAGATTTTTTAATCTATATATTTAAATTCTGATGACATTTATATTTCTAGTGTGTTTTTAAATTTACTTGACCAATATATATATATATATATATATATATATATATTTTAACGAAAGAGTTGACTAAATTTGTTCAATATTTTTCATTAACATGATGACACATTCAAATTTGAAGTGTAGCCATTTATTGAAATTAGTGCACTCAGTGTGTTTTTGGATTCTACTCAGCTTGTAAGTGAAATGTTTTGAGCTTCAGATTTGTCCAATACTTTTGCCTAACTAGAGAATGCATTCAAATTTGCAGGATAGCCATTTATTGAATCCATATGTCTCCAGTGTGTTCTTGAAATCTACCTCGTTCATAAACTCCCATAAAATGTTCTTAAATTTTATGATCTTTCGGTTATTTAGCTACAGATTTTGTATATGTCTTAACCCTTTATCCGCCACGATCAAATTGAGACACACACAGTCAATCTCAATGCACCTGTAAAGTGTTTTAACAATCCATATGCATTTATCAGCACTTAGAACAGTAATTATGTTTATTAATCAGTAAACAATTATTAATTAAATAAAAAGATAACAATGCTACATTTAAGAAATTAATTCCCTTAGAAAAAATTGTTTTAAATATAACACTTTAATGGTAGATGGATCAACTTAGGCATATACATCCTGTGCTGCTGTTATTACCAATTACTGCATATTTATCTATGACTGTATTGACATATTTATTTATATATGTAAGAAAAATATCAATTATTTCATTAGTAAAAGAGTAGTTCCAAGCTTTATATTCAGATTTTACATTTTTACTTTCCCTGCAATACATGGTAATGTATAGGGAAAGTATTGGAATCATGCCGAAAATCACAACTCGAGTTTTCGACGGATCTACACGTTTCGAGACCTCTAGAATACGAAAAAACCATTTTTAGCGTGACGTCTGTGTGTGTGTCTGTCTGTCTGTCTGTCTGTCTGTGTGTCTGTCTGTCTGTCTGTGCAGATTTTGTATCCACTGTAACTAAAAAACTAATGGACCGAATTTCACAAAATTTGGTAGGTAAGTCACTTGTGGGCGGGGCTAGTGCTGATTAGTTTTGGGTACGATTCGGAATAAAAGAACCCGCCTTTTTTTGCGAAATGGCCCGCAAAAGCTTGTATCCACTCTAGCTGAAAAACTAATGAACCGAATTTCACAAAATTCGGTAGATGAGTCACGTATAGGTCAATCTGGTGCTGATTACATTTTGGTACGATTCGGAAAAAAATAACCTGCCTTTTTTTGCAAAACGGCCCGCAAAAATCTTCAAAATCTAAACTAAAGAACTTGGTATACTTAGATATATCCATTAAATGCCCGTTTAATACGTAATGTTTAACGACGAAAAGAATAAGACCAACCCCATTACACTAGGACTAGCCGTTCTCGAGATATTTTAGTTTTTCGTACTTTCCCTACGCCACCTTTGAAAATAAGCCCGGTTACCGAATGAGAACGAAAATTGAATTAAAAGTGAATTACATTTAATTGAAATAAATAGAACGTGGATATAAGTTTGCAGGGAAAGTCATGTGCTGCCCACATCAGATTTTTTACATTTTGCTTCACTCCAAGTGAATAATAATAATAATATAAGTTCTGGTTTTTAAGGTTTTCAATGGAACATATTTTTCCCTATGGTTGTTTTATTCCTTCTGATAAAATAGTTTTGCTATTTCACTGTCATTGTCATTCTCTCCACTGTTTTTCACACTTTGTGCTGTCAGTGGGTATATAACTGGTTAGTATAAATACAGCATATATGCAAAAATAACTGCTAGACCAGATTTTTTTTTTTTTTTTTTTTTTTTTTTAAGCGTATATGCTGTATTTGAAAAGTTTTAATTTATCATGTTATTATTACAGCAGTTTTTGAGCGGTTATTTGGAATATATTTAGATTTCAGAGATTGCATTGTTGCAGTTATCAATTTTTATCCTTAACTTCTTTTATTTCAAAACAATGCCTCCCTACCCATCGAAGAAAAAAAGAATAAAAATTTACATGGTAGTCTCACAAATTGTGAATAACATTGAAGTGAATCTAGCAACCATGACCAAGAAGCTCTCTTGCATTCATCATATGTTCTTATGTTGTTGTTGAAACCTAGACCGTCCGACCTACCAGAAAGGTGTAAGGTAACTGTCATATGTTCTTATGTGTAGTTGCACACATAACAGCCAGAGTATACATAAGTGTTAGTTTATGGGAGCATTGTCAGTGTTTGTATGTAATTTTTCTGAATTATTAAATATACTTTTATTTTATTCATAGTTATTTTAATAAATTGTTAATTTAAACCAGGGGTGAACTCTGTTATTCAACTAGAAGAATCTGTAAAATATTAATCATATGATATAACATATGTTAAATTATCCTATTAAAAATTAGTGTAAATTATTCATTATTTGTTATTATTCATTATTTGTTATTATTCATATTTATTCATTTGTTATTATTCATATTTATTCATTTGTTATTATTCATATTTATTCATTATTTGTTATTTATGGTAAATATGGCTTTCCAAACAAGAAGAGCAAAATATATGGTTAATTTTAAACTGAAAATTGATGATTTCACTAATGAAAACAACAACCATGCTGTAGCATGGCGGTTCGCTTTGAGAAAAAAATTCGTCAGATGGGATGCTACAGATGAAACAGAATCCATTGAAAAGTGGGATTTGTGCTATAATGAAGTGAACAAAATAAAGTTTTGTAAGCATTTCCAATTTAGGGAGGAATTAACGTCAACAGCATGATTCATGCTCCACACATGATCCGATCTATGGTGTCCATTTTTATATCTGGTGTATAAGTCAACCTTAAATTTTTGTCTCATTTTGGGTTTAGAATGTCAACTTATACACTGGAAAATATTGTATTTGTTTTTAAAATATAATTCAATATAAATAATATTACCCTGTTGTTTTAAAACCATGAAAAAATCCATTAAAACTGAAAAATTAAAAAAGGTCTAGATTTTGTAGATTATTCTATATTAGTTTTATATTACAAAACCACAGTATACATTTAAAGATAAAACTATTTTGATTTTAATCTTGTTTTCATTAAAGGAAATTAATAACTTCCACTTAAGATAAGGAAAAAATTCAAATCTTTTTTTCTCCACTTTCTGGTTTTTCTGGATTCTGAGTAATTAGGCTGTTGCTGTATTTTAAATTGCATTTTTCAGAAGAAAAAAGATTAATTTTATTTGTTTTGTAATAAACTGTGATGTATGTGGGTCAAAACTCAGTTTACAATGACTCATAACAGTTGTTTGGGTGTCCTGCAGTCGTGGGAGTCACCTGTGGATAGGGCCCTTTGGCTCTTGAGTAAAGTCATCTCTTCTTCGGAAATACATGTTTGTCGAATTGGTGAGTGCATTAAAAACGTGAAGCCGTGTTTTCAACAAAATCAGACACAGAGCTTGCGATCATGCAAAATCTTTATTCTTCACAAAACCATTCTACAATCTACCACTTCCATATCTCTGGAATGGCGAGAGGCATGTAAGATTCTCTCTGCTGCTACATATCATCTTCTGCTCCTCTCAATGCTACTCCTCTACTGGGTGTCTTGTGTGGAGTGTCTCCTCTCCCTCATAATTTCATATAAATCTTTATATAGACCACCCTGATAATCAGACAACCCTAACATATTTCCTCTAGACCTCCGTGCAAACTTAATTCTTGGAATCTTAGTCCCCTCGATCTGGTGACAAACTTAATGCCTTTATCCTGGCTTCCTGAGCACATTCTGCTGGTGGTAAAAGTCGTAATGGCTTTGTTTTTGAATTTGCAGCTGGGTTGCATCTACTCAGAGGTCTATGACTTCACAAGAGTCAAACATATCCAAAACTATTTTCTGAGACTTTCTGAGTTTTTCACATATTTATTTAATTTTAATTTCATGCTTGTTAATATTTTATAAGACAATATATGTAATTTAATTTTATGTTACGATAGTACAAAGAATATTTTTTTCTTTCAAAGTTATTCATCAACAATATGGACAGTTTTAATAACTACCCTCAGAATGCTGCCACAATCACAAATTGGAAAAATAATGTATGGTAAAACAATTGTGACAGTTTTTCAGTAATTTAGATTATATTTAATAGAGGCACTTATATATATATGAATGCACCAAGTTACAGTGAAGCCATTTCTGTTCCATAACAGGTTGTTCTGTATAAGCAAAAGTGTAATCAAAGTTATCCATCATCACTTGTGGACCATAGTTTCGTGGTCAGTGCCACTCTTCAACACTTTGTAGGCAATGAGATGATCAATGAGCATAAAACTCTTCAATGTAAGGATTTTATAATTTTTTTGGTAGAAGTACATTTATATTACTCTATCTGGTAATATTTTAGTAATACTGCATTATTACTGAATCCAGTAAGGATGCAGAACATCCTTTTATATGAGCTGATCTAAAATAATACCCTGCATCATTACTGGTTTTGCATTAATATGTATAAACTTCTATCAGAAAAATGAAAAAAAACTTTGCTTTGAGGAGTTTTGTGTTCATTTATCATTTCATCCTCTGCACCATACTGAGGAAGGGTTTAAAAAGATAGAAACTTGTATTATTGAAAGCAGTTTACAAAACAGCAAGACAGTAGATTTTTGTTTTTATGTATTATTTCTGTATTCTTTTAGGGTTGAATTTATTTTGAAGATCAACTGCATTAATTGTAAAAATACACTTACTCCTCCAAGTGGGACAAGATTTTTTTTTTAATTTTATCTTTGTGCTTTAAACTGTTTTCTCATTTTAAAGATGCCTGTTCCATATGCATTCCAGTCATCCCAAAGTGCAATGATGCCTGCACAACCTGCAATACCTGCTGCCTCTCCATATGGGCAGCAAACACGAGCACCATTTGAAGCACAGACTATATCTACAACACCCCAGTCTCATGATGTCAGAATGCAGCAGGTAGTTAGATTGTCTTACTGCTTTATCAGTGTGAGGCATTAAAAATTTGAACTAGGCGTCGTTTAATGCCTATAGTTTTGACTCTAGCTGCCAAATAGACACGGCTAGTTGCCATTTTTACATCTCTAACAATAACAACTATTTTTTAAATGTTCATTTTTGTTAAAGATAAAAACAAAGAATAATTCAGATTTTTGTATTAAAAATTGTTTAAAATTTTCTTAAAATTTAAAATAAACTGATAAAGAAACCCAAGAGAAAATAAATAGAAAAATTGCTAATTTGTTATTACTTGGCAAAAAGGACATAAAAAACAACAAATTAAAAAAAAAAACTTCTATTTAACAATTTTCAATTATGGTCATCTTGTACAATCATTGCCTCAGTACCCCTTCATTTCATACTTGAAAATTAATTTTTCTGAGTTAAAATTGTAATTAATATAAAAGTTTTTATTGATGAAGACAAATTGCAAAAATGGAAAATATGTGATAATAAAACGGGAGAAACTGATAATCACATATAAATGCACATTTTAGTGACATTTTCATATAATCTTTCTCATATTACTTACAAATATAAGAATTATACACATTTAAAATTAAAATATTATAAGGGAATCTTGAGCAAAATTTAGTCACTTTTTGTGGCCAATTTCGTCAAAGTATGGAATTTAATTTTAAAATCTGTTTACTATATTCATCTTAAAAGTTTTTAAAAAGTGTGTGTGTGTGGGGGGGGGGGGGAGGGAATTTACATGTTTGTCAGGAGATCAGCAGTCAATGCAAATATCGGAGCTTCACGAAGAAATGCAGAGTTGGCAAAAGCCTTGTTACTCTTGAGAAATTTCTGATGTAGCTGGAAGTTCATGTGAACAAAATATCCCAGAGTGTCATTAAAAGAAATGTAATTCAATGTATCGTGGAACTGTAAACTGCATGGCTCTAATTATTTCCTGATATCCAATAATAGTCGAGTATCACTGGGTTTCCCTTGAAAATTTAATACCCGTGGCTTCCCTTTGAATTGACCATGACGCAGTGTACAATTTGGGAATTGCTGCTATCTGAACTTGCTAGTCTGTCAATTTTAACGTAAATCAGTTGATAAAAAAGTAGAATGATGTGTGTACTAAATTTAAATTTGCTACAAACCAAGTACATTTCTATTTCATTATAAACTATGAAATTATTTTTATTAATTTACTTACCACCTTACATGAAGTATTTTAATATACTTTGATTTTCCATAAACAGATGCCAGATGAGATACAAAAACAAACTAGTGATTATCCTGCTGTGCATTCTGTCGAAGCTTCAGATGTTGAGGTGAAAGAAGAGGAGGATGTGGTTGAACCAGAGCCTCCTATTGTCGAAGACATTCAGCCAGATGTGAAAAATAATGATTCCCTTTTACCAGGTTTACTATATTTTTTCTAAATTAAATGCATATTTGATTACTTTTTTATACTAAAATAGTAGCAGAAATACTCAGTGTTGCTGGGGATAATACTGAAATAAAATTATTATCACATATATATAATTGTCTAATGTGTTTAACAAGTTTTTTGGTCGTTCCAGACGCATCAGAAGCCCCAGGTGCTCTGGAAGACTGAATCTTTGCACTCTTTATCGATTATGGTCAAAAACTTAACAAAGCTAAATTTTCGATTTCACCCTCCTGAGACGGGAAAAAAGTGAGGTTTCATAAGGGCTCAAAACGTCTTTTTGGACCCTTAAAGTGACCTTGGTGACCTAGAAAGCTAAATCATTGCACAAATATAGTATCAATCATCGGATAGAACTTAGCATAGCCTTATTTTTGATTTTCGGTAGGGCCGTGCCGAAGTGCTAAAAATAACAACTTTATACAATTACATTCCAAGTTCCAATCCAAAGGGGAAGAGCAAGAGAAGAGATCGAAAAAGTGCGCGAGTTTATTTATATACTGCTACATATCATCACAATGTAAACAAAAACTTTCAATAAACGATAAAAGAATTAATGGCAGACGATTTTAATATTACGGTCAACCAATCAAAAACTCAAAATTTTAAAGAAGAGAACAGGAATTTTAAAGCAGACGAAAATTAAAAAGAAATGAAGTGAGACGATTTGGACTATACGAATTTGGCATGATTTAAATATGGACGATTCTGAAATATCTAAAAAGCTGAAAATAGAATAAAACTGAAAAATTGCAATAAATCAAAGAAATCTTAACTGAGAACAACAAATTTAGAATAAAATCAAAGGGAATAAAAAGGGCAATAAATGGAATTACAAATTTGCCAATTTAAATAAATTTAAATTACTGAAACCTAAAAAGAACGAACTTTCACCATTTTTAACACAAAACCTTTGGAATAGAACCTGTTTGGAACAGAAGAGTATCAGAAACCTAAGCAATTGGAAAATGGATAACTAAAAGAGAATGACTAAGTAAATGAGACCCCTGAACACGTTTAAATTTAACAAATGTCCTATAATTATTAAACAGCAAAAAATTACCCAACATTCCCAATAAGCTTAATAAATTAAGGGGAAAATATGTAAATTAAGCTCTCTTAACAATTTAGTACCCCTTTATTCTTTGGATTTATGTATGAGAATAAAACTTATTTTAAAACTTTCCCTTGACTGTCTTATTTATTAAAAAAAGTTTCATTGAAATTGGTAGTGTATTTTAGGAAATACTTAGCCTGGAAGCATATTTTTGAACTTTTTAAAATATCTTTTACCAGAAACCCGCTTCTTATTAAGTTTAGCAAACCAGTGAACAAAGTATGTAATTCTGTTGAACCATTTTTGAGTTATAAATGCTCATAACAGATAGAAATAGGTTTTAATTATCATTATTCTGCACTTTGCTGTTGGGTGACAAAGCCTACATCAGAATCAGAGTTCAGCAAAATGCGTAATTACGCAACTGGTATGCATCATAATATCCATTTACTCTTCTAAATGTTACTAGTGTGTGAAAATATACATAATATTTTTTGCAGTAAAATGTAATATTTTTTAAAGAGTTTTCTACTTTTTAATTAAAAGAATCTTATTGATTACTAGATTAAAAATTCAATGCAATGCAATTTAGTACAATAAAAATTAACTGGAGTAAACAGAAAAACACTCTGTATGAATTAAAACTAATTAAAAATAGATTGAATAACATTGGATAGAAAGCAATGAAATTGTAAAATTATCAGGAGGTGTATACAAAACACATCTTCTAGAAATAGTTCTTTTCATTAAATAACCTTGTTACATTGAACAAAAAGGTTATTTTACATCTCAAAGAACTATGTAACATTTGTTATGCAATTTAATGTATAAAAGCAAAATTGAAATTAAAGAAGAAATTAAAATGGCTTATTAACACTAGAATGACAGATATTTTGAACTACCTAGAACGACTTATCATTGATTTGTTCTCTTAAAAAACCTAGAATAATTTTCTTCTGTGTTTTCAATAACTTTAAGAAAATAAGAAAAGTCGTAAAATTTCAATGGACTGGGATTAGCTGTTTTGGAGAAATCACTTCTCAAAGTAGTTATGCTGTCAAAATGATTGCTTCCTCCATTCTAGTGTTAAGAGATGCAATACTTTGAGAAGTGATTTCTCTGCAATACGTTACAGATAGGACATCAGGGCTGTCATTCTAACCATAGAGTTCATGTTGTGTAAAGTCCTATATGCCCAGACATTGAAGTGAGCATCAGATGGCCATCGTATATGATAGTAGTAGGGATGGTAAAAGGGTAGTAGTGGGATAGTAAAAGGGTAGTAGTGGGATAGTAAAAGGGTAGTAGTGGTGATCTCCCCTTGTTTGACAGATGCAGTTTTTTATTTGAGCTCTTTTAAATCTGACTAAATAGGCTGGGAAGAGACCATGTCCTGTTAAAATTTGCTTTAACAGAAATTGTGCTGTTGAGACTAGGAAAATATCTGTCTCTCTCTCAACCTCTATAATGCCCCATTCTTTTAGCCAACTTACCAGCATGGATGCAGATCAGATTTGAAATCTGAGTGAGGTAAAGGTAGTGGGACAAAATTTAGTGTATTACCACTTGCAGCTTGTTTTGCCAAAGCATCGGTGTATTTATTACCTACTATTCCTTTGCATGCTGGAATCCATGTAAAATATATTTCCTTGCTTTGGTTGCTAAATAGTGTCATCTTGATGTTATTGATTTTTATGTTCTGAGATCAGTGTTGGTTTAAATAATCCAGTTTAGAATGACTTGTAAACAAAGTGGTCCTTATATGAATGCTTTCAACAAATCAGCTGACTGCTTCTTTGATTGCTAGTAGTTCAGTTCTGCCTGAAAAACACAATTTTTAATCCTTAAGCATGGTAACCAAGTTTCATTCCTTCATCAAAGACTCAGAATACTGCACCTGATCCTCTATTTGTTTTAAATCCACCTGTGAAGATATGGATACTATTATGATTACATTTGTGACTTTCTTGTATAAAGTGTCTCATTCCGTTTTCAGCTGGGTGGATTTTCCACATTTAGTCTTTAGCCTCATTATCTCCAGATGAATAACTTGTTTGACCATTTACTACAGTTTTCTGAAGCCGGACGACATTCTCAATGATGGCTTCCCTTTCTATTTCTAGGTGTAAGGGTGGTACTCCAGGTAATTGCTACAAAGTAGCTATTGGGGCTATACAGTATAATCTTGTTATGGGCAGTAATGGAATTCTTTACATGGTCTGAAGTCTTCGCTTTACTCTGAATGGGCGATCTAATAATCCTCAGAAACTTGTTGCATAAGACTTTTATATCTCTGAACATAATAGACATAAAAATGTAAACAATTTTTACTTATTTTGGAAATATGGTACAGATTACGAATATATAAAAACAATTTTAATATTTTGAACTTTTAATAAAGTTAATGACTTTATTTTAAATATAGTTGATTACTTTTTTTATATGATTTTCTGGATATGCTAAAGAAATTTCCAAACTTTTATTAATTTTAGTTAGCAGGTATGCCTGTAACATAGTAGATGTTAAAATGTTCATTTTAAATTTAAATAACAAAAGTGTTTAAGTTCATGTTAAAATATTTTATTTTTTTCCAGAACCTGATCCTTCATCAAGTGGAGGCATAGTACATGACTATACTCCTCCTGATATGTGTGAGCCTGGTTATGGCCATCCTGACATGCCTATGAGGCATCCGAATGGAAGACCCTTAGGACCCCCTAACTACATGGATGACTATTCTCCTCACTATGGGCATGGACCCCCTTATGGTGGGGAGCCTCCTGAATATATGACTCCTCCTCACATGGGATCCTATGGTCGACGAATGCCATATAGAGATGGACCTATGGGTGAGTTTAGTTTTGAATGTGTGTTTTAAAACGTCATTGATATGTGTGTTTTAAAAGTCATGAATATGTTCATTGAATGCATTTGAAGCTTTTCTTGAATTCTTCCTGTTTACAATGAAAAATGTTTGTAAAAGCCAAATTTTTGCTTGCTATATAATTTTTATTTGATTGTGGCATGTAAATACTAGGGTTCATTCGACTCCTGGAAATCCTTAAAGCTTCTGGGTTTAAAAGTTTTTTTTTTTTTTTTTGTATTAGGGCCTATAAGAACTCTTTAATTTTATTTGTTTTAGCCTTAAACTTCTGGAAAGTGGCAAATACTCCAGTAAAATCACACTTTTTGTGTTTTAATCACAATCTTTTATTTCCAAATACAATCAATAAGTAATGAGAATCGGTGTTTATTTTTGTAAAATGCTTAAGTTTTAGCATTCTTTCACAAAATTCATTTATGCAAACATTTTTTTATGAAAAACTTGAATTTTGGCATTCTTATGTAAATTTGTAAATTTTGACATTTATTTGTAAAGTTAAAATTAAAATTTGAATAAATCTGTTTGGTAAAATCATTCATTTTAACTCTGTATGTGGTTTTTATAGAAGTTGCAAATTTTTAACATGTTTTCTTAAAAATTCTAAATTTTAATGTCCTTTGTAAAAATCATAAAATTTTGTGTTCTTTTGTAAAATTTATAATTTAGGCAATCCTTTATAAAAAAAAAATCACACATTTTAATGGCTTTTCGTAATTGTGAATGTTAACATGTTTTTGTGACACAGAGATAAGAATAATTCAAGAGTTGAAGGAACATTTTTGTGACTTCAAGTATTTTCATTTATTTGTATTACAAGAATGATTTTAGTTCAAAACAGACGATTTGGAAATTAAGTGGTGCTATCTGTATTATTTTAGTGGGTGCTTATTTAGGACCCACACAATGTCAGGTAATTCATTCTGGCACATAATAAAGGATGTCTGTGTTTGTGTGCAGTCTGTAGCAGGAAATCTGAACATATGACCATGAAATTTGTTACATAACATAGGCACTTCAGGACCCAGGAAGGTACACCTCAGAGTTTTGTTCCATATTTGTTTTAAGTTTTGGAACTTTTCTATGAACATTTTAGAGAACAACACAAATTTATGACTCCTTTTTGATGAGTATATTTATCAGTTGTCATTTCTGACATACATTTAGTTATTTTTAGTGTAAATGAAAATGTTAAAATATTGTCTCCTGCTAGTGCATAAAAGCGAGTTATGCATAGTGCATGCTTTGTTTCCCAATGTTAATTTCAATTTCCATGTGAAACAAACACAAACCCATGTCATTCTTGTTACAATCATTTCTGACATAGGAATGTAATGAATATGTATTGAAATTCCATTAATCATGTTAAATAGCTCCGTCATCCATTAGAAATTTTAAAAAGAATTTCCAAGAACATGTTCCAAACAAAAGTTTCTAGAAACTGCAAAGTTAAAACTAAAATTTTTTGGAACTCAAAATTTACAATTATCAGATATTCAACCTTATAAATTTTATTATTTTACATTATACCAGCATATATTACTTTTGCTCATGTTGTATTTACTCTCAGGATGTTTTCTTGAACTCACAATCACTCGTGAAAGTGACATATCATATATTGTTTTTGAAGTGGTATTTGAATAATGTGTAGAAATATTTATACTAATAAAGCATTTTATTGCTTTTCTGCCAGGACATCATGATATACCTCCAGAATATATGGATCCTCTTCCTCCTCCTTGTAGTCCTCCTTATTATGATCTTCCTGCTGGATTGATGGTGCCACTTGTGAGGGTGAGTTTTTAATTCCGTCACACATTGAATTGTGATTTCGTATTTAAAACATGTGTATTTTTATTTCCATATTATACTACTAAAAAATATACCCAGCATTGCCCAGAATTTAAAGCAGAGATTAATTAAATTCATTCATTCAATTTTTTGAAAGGTATAGTAGTGCCTCATCTGCTATTAATCAGTAATATTTTTAAGCAAATGAACAAAAGATATGCACACATCCTAAATATACACATTTTTATCACTGTCCCGGTGCAGGATGCTTTGGCTTCTATGCAACATCTTTTAAACTGTTACAGGTTAAAATCTTTCAAAATTAAGTTTTAAAAAACATTCTAAAACAGAAATCTGAAAAATAGACTGCAAAGTACCTCATTATCCAACCACAATTTCTGAAAAAAAAGTTCTTCAAAAAAAGAAAAAAAAAAAGTTAAATTACCAGTGAAGTAAAAATGAATTTTTATAAGCTATTTTCAAAAGTTTACATCCAATTTAAGTCAAAATTTCAAAACACACAAATATTGAAATAATTCTATGTTCCAAAAACTAAAAATTTATCTATCTGCAAAATTAGAAAATTGATGATTTTATTCTACTCAAACTCTAAACTGAAAGTCTGAGATATCATTGCCGAACACTTGTGAAAGAAAGTGCTCATATTCAAGCAGACTCATCTACTTGATAAATTGGTTTTTAAAATTGTGAAAATTTGGCCAAATTTTGACTTTGAAATTCATAGCTTTAAAGTAATTTGCATTTTATATAAACTCGACACGGTCTGTGGACCCAGGAGTTCAGCTACCCCTGTGCAGAATTTTGCAGCTATCCAAACCTTTCATTTTCCATTACAAAAGACACACAAACATCTTCTTTTATTATGCAAGATAGAATAACCTTTGTTCCCAAACCCCTTATTTGGATTGTGGAGGACTTTAGTGCGGTTGTGATGGGATTTTAAAAAATGTAAGAAATATGAATTGGCCTGTCATATCTGCATTGAAGATATTTTTCTACCCTTCCCAGCAAAATACTAACATGAACTAAGGTTCTTAAGTCATGTGGCAATTAAGAATACATTCAGAAACCATATGTATCCTAAAAATTATTTGCAATGTCTAAATTGCAAGCTAAACCTTCAAGAGGTCATACGCTAAATCCCCATCAGTAAGGCTTTTGATTTAAAACTGTTTCATTAATTATTTAATGTTTTATTAATTTTGTGTAATAATATTCGCCAAGTATTTATTTTACAGGGTTTCCACTGTCCTTAGAAAATCCTTATTTCTTTTAATATTTATCTACTTTTTCTATTATTTAAATTATTGTTTGGACAAAATATTCATTCATCAATTTTAAATCATTTATTTTTTCTCCTAAATCCACAATGCAGCATAAAATATCCTTTTCAGCCTGATTGGATATATCAGTTTAATTATGTTAAAATCATCTCTTGCCTAAATTTAAACCAAAATGGTCTTGGTACCCAAATTTTCTTGTAAACTAAAAATTTGCATTGAGCTAGACCCCAAATTTTGTCCCAATTTTAGGCTGTAAATTTCAGCCCATGTGGATATCTGTCCTGGCTTGTGACTAATGATAAAAAATAATATTTTTTAGTTTTGCTTTACTGTATGATAAATTTGTTTTTTGTTAAACTATATTATACAATTTTACAGCTGGAAGACACAGACTATGACAAACCATTAGATCCAGATGATGTCCATCTACCCCCTCCAGCCCTTCCGACAGAGAGACTCCTTGCTGCTGTTGAGCAGTTTTATTGTCCACCAACACATGAAAGAACACGAAACAAGTAACAATTTATTTTTATTACTGCAAAATATTTTCTACAATATTGTGATTCATTTTGTACTTTGGACAAGAAGAAAAACAAATAATTTCATTATCTCAATTCTAATTATTCAATGCATATTATTAAATTTAAGTTAATCTTCGAAAAATATATCTAGTTATAGTGTGTTGCAACACCTCCGCTACTTTTTTCTCTGGTCCTTTTCATCAAATTCTGTTTTTTTAATAGTTAAATACGCTTTCATACAACAATTTTTATGTAGATTCAATTAAAATAGTTGAGGTTTGAAAAATATCTGTAATTTGGCAATATAGTATATATTTTCAGACCTTTTGAATTCTAACAATTGCCTTGATTTGTCATACAGAATATTTAAAAATAAAATTTGCACATTTTTTATACTGATCAGGTTTTTTCAATTATGGATATGCATACCCCTGGGGGATACATAAAAGGGGGAATGTGACAATTTTTTTCCAATGGCAAGCATGAAGAAATTGATGCTGTCCCTACAATATATAGTGTATATAAAGGAAAACTGTTTGGTTGGGTACAAAAATCTTAACTCTTGGATTCTGGTGGGTTTACATATGTTAAGCATTCCTGAATATGAATTAACCAATTTTCAAAGTCTGAGTATGTAACCATAATATCTCAAGCAAAATAATCAATTTGAATAAAATTTAGTATGATTATTTTAGTCTATGAACATCAGAAGCCTATTGATGTTCAAAGTGAACAAACAGATCAAAGTAGACCTCAATTTTTTGAGCATTTTTATTTTTCAATAATTGTAAGAAAATTATAAAAACTTAATTCTATTTAAAAATGCTACAAAAATAGGTAATTTAGACAGGATAGTCATAATCATCCCCATAAGATTCTTCATATGTAGATGGCCCACTCAAAAATGTGTTGTCCATTTATTAATTATACGCCACATTCCGGAATTATGTACTTACCAAATTCATTAGTATCAAATTGCAAAACATGTTTTTTTTTTAATGTGAATAAAATATTCCAGATCCACAAGAATGATATTAACAGAATAATCACGGGGTACAAAATTTCCACTCACTAACTTGCCGGTGGCGAGTAGATTTTTTTATCTGGAGAGTACAAAAATCTGTGTATTATATGTTTTTTTTTTAATGTTTTGACATGTCTTTAAAAATGCTACAACATTTGTGAAAATAAAAATCTTCAATGACATATTTTTAATGAGCATGCAAGACAGAGATTTTTTTCAGCATTAACGAAAGTTTCAGCATTAACGAAATTGAAGTTTTGTGCAAGTATATATCTATCCAGAAGACTGAAGTTATTAAATAAATGCTATTTTATCGGAATGAACAGAGTGTAAGCTCACTATGTCTTCGGTAAATTTTAATGCAGAGTATCAAAATGAAGATAAATTGTTGCCTATTAATTTTTTTGTTTGGCTGTTTTACCCTCAAGTGCTGTTTTTTATGAGCAGAAATAGACTAATTTATTATAGACTAATAATTTAATTATAGACTAATAGGTAAATTTCAATGAAGCAGAGTGTCAAAATTAAAATAGATTTAAAACTGTTGCCTATTAATTTTCTTGCTTGGCTGTTTTGCCCTCAAGTACTGTTTCTTATGAGCAGAAATAGACTAATAATTTAATTATAGACTAATAGGTAAATTTCAATGAAGCAAAGTATCAAAATGAAGATAGGTTTAAAACTGTTAGCTATTAATTTTTTATTTGGCTGTTTTACCCTCAAGTACTGTTTTTTATGAGCAGAAATAGACTAAAGGTCAACACAATGAAAGACCTTGATATATCCATTGATGATCCACATTTGGATAATTTTATTCCAGAATTAGTCATTGATAAATGGCATTTTTCTATTGATAAAAGTAGATATATGTGGGGTTTTATTTTAATTTTCTTATAAATAAATCAGTGTATGTATTATCATTTATGCATACATAATATTTTAATGTTGCACTAATTTTTACATAATCGCAGATAATTTTTAATGGAAATATTTTTTTTTAAGTAAGTAGTGAATTGTTTCGAAGAAGTAATGAATGTGTTATGCAATGTATATAATGCAATATAGTGTAATATTATTTATATTGTACTGGTGAGTAAAAAAAAAATTTGGTAAGTAAATGCTGAGCTGAAATTCTTACCCCAGTAATTGCGTAATAATACTTAATGCTTTTTGTCAATTTTATGTAACATTTTTGATAAATTTTCAAAAAAGCATGTAATGTCTGGAGAATGGATCATGCATTGATCTAAAATGAGAATTATTCGATGTTTAATAAAAATTAAATAAAAAACGATTTTTTTACATTTTGCATGTCATTTTTTTAATTAAAGAAAACGTTAAAAAATTTGGAGCCTTTCAAATAACTTAGTTGTGTTTAACAAAACTTGCGATGCATGTATCTCTGGAATGCAATCTCCAATCTAAATACAAACAACAAGTTTTAGAGTTGGTTTTCCTAGAAGAATCATTTGGTACAGTAGGTTACTGTATAGGTGATTTTAGCCACCCTGTATAAGAATTTTCACTTAAAAGCAAACATCATTACTTATAGGATGTGGGCATACACAGTTCTTGTGATATTTAATGTTTTATACTAAAGTGGAAAGAAAAGGGTTATTAAGAATTAAATAAACTCCGTATTATCAAATGACATTAGAAATTTTACTTCTCCACAAAGAACAGAGCCACCCATCGGGTATGGATGAATACTACTCG
This sequence comes from Amaurobius ferox, assembly GCA_951213105.1. Lineage (NCBI taxonomy): Eukaryota > Metazoa > Arthropoda > Arachnida > Araneae > Amaurobiidae > Amaurobius > Amaurobius ferox. The sequence goes on from OX578152.1 coordinate 25,433,347, forward strand.
AATGAAGGATCTTGATCCCGATTTTTTTAGTAATAAAATATCATAAAGAGAGGAAAATCAAATATGAAATGGACCCCATAATTTGTATGGGCAGGACTACATCACTTGAAATTATCATGTGATCACTAAATTTGGTATGCTTAGTTTAATTCGTAATAACAAAACCCCAGAGATCTTCTGTCAGATGTAATTATAAGAGAGATCTAATTTGTGTTATCTTTTTCTGAAATATTGAAATTTGTTAATGTGTGGGGAAAGTCTTGCATTGAATACATCATATTTTATTTTAAAACCAGATTGCTTTTATGCAATCTGGTTTTAAAATAAAATATGATGTATGTATGCAATTTGGTTTTTTAAAAATCTGGAATTTTCTTTAAATTTTGTTTTAAGATGACTTAAAACAAAATTTAAATTCTATTATTCTATTTTGTGAAAATTTTATTTATTTATTTATTTATTTTTAATAATGCAAACTTTTGTAATTAATTCTTGTTTAAAGTTGACCTGTTTGGCAATTCTGGTTTCAAATACCAAATTTTGTTGAATTTAGACAAGTTTGTATTGCAGTGTATATGTTACCGGTAATGTATGAAAGCCGACATTCTATAGAATACCTAGGCATTATATAGAATACCGAAAACTGGTCAGCAATCTATGAAACGATTAACATTTTACACATTTCCTAGGCATTCTATAGAATACTAAATGTCAAACCGGCAAAGTATGAAATATATCTCCTGATTCATTCCTTTTTTCATATTTTGCCTAAATAGCATTTGTCATTCTATAGAATACCTGGGTATTATATACAATGCCTAGGGAAAGTATATAATAATTCTCATATTTCATGTTTTGCCTAAAAACGGCCGGTATTCTATAAAATGCCTAGGTATTCTATAGAATGCCGGCATTTCATACATTGCCGGTAACATGTACAACACTTTTAAGCAGACTTGATTCATTAGCAGGTTCATGCAGTTAACCATTCTTGACAAAGAGTGTTTGTAGTTCAATCCAGAAACTAACAGAGTTTTATTTTCATTTCCTGAGGAAATTTGTATCAACGCATTTTTATTTTTAGACATTGGTGGCAGTCATCTATATTTTCATATGTATTTTATTAATATTTTTGAAATTTTTATATTCCTTTTATCCGTAACAAGAAATTCCAAAGTAAAATTCAAATTGTACAACTTGTTTTTTCCACAAATTCTTAAGATTTAAGAAATATTAATTGGAAACTTTTAGTTACACTCAATCAATCAATTACAATATTTATAAAATTATGGTATTAATTATAATATGATAGTGTATAATTGAAAAAAATTGACACTCGGGGATATTAAAAGATTGGAAACAGTTGTCTTTTAATGGGTTTGCATATGCTTGCATATTATGTTTCATATTAGTTTTAATTCATATATTTGAAATTTTGAAAATTATATAATGTGTCAATATAATCTATATTTGAAACACAAGCCACTTTTATGTTTAGCTATTTCTAAGGATCTGCCAAACAAATGTTCAAATATTTTTTAGTTAAAAGCTTGTACTTTTTGTATGAATTCAAATTCAAAGTTCATCCGAAATATTAAAAAGGTGTGGTATGAAAATTCATTAAATTATTACTTTCCTTATATACATAATGTATAAGGAAAGTATTGTGACGGGGTCGAAAATTCGAAATAGAGTTTTCGACGGGAGAGCACGTTTTAAGCATCCCTGATCACGAATCCAACATTTTTGAAGTGATGTCTGTGTGTGTGTGTGTGTGTGTGTGTGTATCAGTATCAGTGAGTCTGTGGAGACGATAACTGACGAACGAATGGACCCATTCGAACCAAATTTGGTATAAAAATCACAATCCGTAAACACTGGAAGCCTATTGTTTTTATACGTAATCGAATGTACAGAACCGCCCTAAATTTTGGAATAAAATTTTAAAAAAATCATCAAAAAATCAAAACCGCTAATAAAGTTACGCAAATAGACATTTCTTATGTAATTTTTCATTAGAAAACGATTGACATAAATTTTAGAACGCTAACATAAACCGTTCTCGAGATATTGCACATTTTTCAAATAAATTATTAAAAAGTCATATAATATGAAACAAAAATATTTCCTATTGAGAAACATGTTCACTTTTCATATGTAATACCATGCGATAAATTGGGTGACATCATTCTCGTGGATCTAGCTCGTTCCATTCATGAAAAATATACTTTACGTAATACTTTTGTATTTGAACGCCAATAGTCATTTATCTGCTGTAAGAACAACCTATTTCTTCATCCATAACACTTGGCGTGATTTTGGTGACGAATTTGGCGGAATGTCGCCAACTTGGCGACTTTTTGAAATGTTGTCAAATTAACGAAAATCTCGCCAAATGGATAAAAATGACGCTAAATCAATGAAAATGATGACTAATTGTGAAAATTCAATATCTTGGAAAGAATATTAGTATCTACTATAAGAAAAACCTATTTTTTTTCTGTAAAAGTAGTAAATTCATTACATTATATAAGGAAAGTCATGTGTTGCCCAGATCAGATTTTTTTATTTTTATACTACTAGTCAGCTCCACCCCTGCTCTCCAACTCTTGTAACTTGTATTATGAGTCATGGGCTTTGTCCTTACTCCAGCCACTTACCAAGTTCACTTTGTAAGCTCGTTTGTGCCCTCTGCTACACAGACATACCTTTGGTGATTGTCTTTGGTGATCTGCTCCTTTTTCACCAGTACTCACCAACCCCTGGAGCTCATTTCACAAGCCCTTTCAGCCTAACTGACACACACCACTTTTGTACTCTCAGCTTGCTGATGCTCAGCAACTCCCAGAGCTTGGGCTCTGCCTCTTATTCGCTACTGCTTACTAATCACCAATAACTGCCAATAAGCCCCCTTCACCCGCCTGCTACGCAAGTATAATATGGTCATTAGTGCTCTGCCCTTGTTCGCTAACACTCTTCAGTCACTGGATCTTGCTTTATGAGCTCTTTCACTCTGCTTTCGATGTGTAAATATGTAACTCACAGTTATATATATTAAACAGTAAAACATTTAAAATCTAATGATAACAGTAGCCAAAAATAATGAAAGTCTCAACAATAGCTTCAGTATTAAAGCTCAGAATAATAAATTGTTTTGAACTGTTTAACTCATTTAAGTATTACTTCTTTTGAAATGGCAACAACATTTTCAACAATGGTTAGATTTTTAAGATAAATGTAGGAGAAATTGTGTTAAAAATAAAGTTTTCACTTAAATTGTATAACAAGTAGAAATTTTTAATCTGATTTTAACCACAGTAAGAGGTGACATGTGGCACTGTATTCTAAACCATCATACAAAATTGCAAATCATTTCATGATTGATAATGAGTGAAGTATCAGTTATTATGAATTTTTTTCTGTCAGCTTGGATCTGTAATCCTTTCATAATGTTAAACATATCACTTATAGCAAACAATTAGATGCTGGTACGTCGGATATTGTGTAATTTTTAGTATGGGAGAGGTAAAGAAAAAAAAAAGTATTTTCATGGAACTTCTTGGAGTAAAAAAAAAGCAAAATTCCTGGAGTAACAATTCATTTGGCAACAAAGATTCATCTCAATATGTTGAGCCTAAACACTTTCCTAAACACATCCCCAGATATGTTTTAAGATAGCTTAAACACATAAAGATTACTTGTGAATTTTTAAAAAATGCCTGGTGTGATGTTCATCTACAAACAGGAAAAAGCTGCTGTAAACACGCTGGGTTTTTAGGAGAAATCCAACAATCCTTCATTTTCCATATATGAAGATAGTGCAATGTGAATTCTGAGAAAAAGGAGTTCCTCTGGGAAATCTTACCTTTGGTGATTATTCTGCAAGCGATGATTGTGTTGAAGCTAAAGCACAAGAGACCAATAATGCCATTATTGCTACTGTTGCTGATAATTTGTCTGATGAATCCAAATCTGAAGAAACAGAAATTAATTTTAAAAATGGGATGATAACATCAAAATTTGCTGGGGAAAACCTCCAAAATTTGTTTGACTATTTTGAAGTCCACAATGTCAACTGCAGTGACAATATAGATGCAATAGGAAAAGTCCTATGCAAATGTGTTGTAAATTCAAATGTTCAAAAAAAATTTGTAGATTTCTTTTCAATGTAAAAAAAATTGCAATAAATTTCAGCCTTACCAAAATGATCTTTTGTTTCACAATATGCAGTCAGATGAATCATTCTTATTGTTTATCTCATACCTAAACTTTTTATCAGTTATTGCAGCTATTAAAATGAATAATTTTTTCTGTTAGTTGTGACTTATCTGTATGCAGGCTCCACTGTATTATCTTCATCTTTATATTTTTTTTATTTCTAAAGTTCCCATACTCCTTGAAAAGTGCATATTTTTTTTTACAAGGGTTCTTAAAAGTGCTTGAATGTTACAATAGGTTCTTAAAATCCCTATATTTTTATTATTTTTTTTTCAAACTTTTAGTTTTGTTGCAATAGCTTTACCTCAGGCGCTTACTGTCCAAATGAAATTGTGCAACAATTGACAATCATTCTCTGGTGTCACTGGGAATGCCAGCCAATACAATAGGTTCTTAAAATCCCTATATTTTTATTATTTTTTTTTCAAACTTTTAGTTTTGTTGCAATAGCTTTACCTCAGGCGCTTACTGTCTAAATGAAATTGTGCAACAATTGACAATCATTCTCTGGTGTCACTGGGAATGCCAGCCAAACATACAGCTTGATTTTTCTCCTGGTTTTTGAAAATCCTTGGTTATATGGTCCTTGATAAATAAAATTTACATGCTTAACCCTTTCGGGACGGCGGCATTCCGGAGCTGTCGCGGCCCAAAGGACGACGCGCTTTGCTTCCGAACTGGTCGAAAAAGACGGCGCATTTTTTGCGCTAAGCCTAACTCTCGAAAAAAATTCACTAAAAATCACCTATTCAACACAGAAATCTACTTTTTACAGGAATAAAAGAAATATTTATGTTCTATTTGATGTATAATTTTCATACAAATCTGAATACAAAATACTCGTTAGTTGCTCCCATTCTTTTATCCGAAATAAACGAATAATTTCACTGCCTCTAAAACCCAAACAAAAAAAAATACTCTCTTATATTCCTATGATTCACCAACGAAATCATAATGCTGAAATAAAAATAAAAACCGAAACTCAATTATAAAATTGTTGATGCAACGAGAATTGCTCTGTTTGTTTATGTTACAAAATGATTTTCACCGCTCCAAATGGAGAAATAATTCATTCGATCCTCTTCTACCAAGGTCATGCCTCTGCAAAGTGCATTGAAGTTAGTTCCATGGACAAGTAATGCCATCTAGTTCACAAATTAAAACGTTCTGCGTACTGGCACTTATGCGTGCCACTATCCGCTTGCGGTAAAATTTCCTCTGGCCCGAGTGAGTGCCGCTCGTCCTTGAATGCATGTTCGCATCTGGCACCTATGCGTGCCTTTCGTCACGAAAGGGTTAAAAAGTACATGGTTTTTATTTCTTGAAAACTGTAAGAACCTTTAGTCTTTAGTTCAAATCAAATTTTCATACTTTCACCACATAATCAGTCAGTTATTTTTTCAAAATGCCCAAGTTCCATAGTTATCACTTTAAGTAGTGCCTACAGTATTTCATTTCTTCCCCAATATGTAATTGAGACATCGCTATTTAGAAAATTTCTACAACAATGTTTTTGTATCAAGAAATGACTTTTCCCAGGTTTTGTAGAATTTTAGTATGAAATAATTATTATTACATTTTGCATTTCAGTTCATACGTCATATCCAGTGAAGGCTGGGAACAGCTGGGGCTGTACGAATTCTTCAAAGCTAAAGCACAAGCCAGAAAACAGAAAGGCTTTCCTGAAGACAGAGAGTACAATGCATCACTTGATTTGTCAACTTTGCAAGCTTTTCCAGAAAAGAAAGAAGAGAAACGTAGAAGATATCGGGAATTTAAAAGGTTTTCATTTAACTACTCTTTCTGCGATATATACTGCTATGTAAATACTGTTACAACATATCCTCTGAAATCGTGAGTGTTCGTTTAGGATACAAGAATGAGTCCAAATTTTTGGTTAACTGACATGTTTATTCACAAGCACAACATAAACAGGAACAATATACAGTAATACAGCACTTCAATGCTCCACTAATTTTACAAAATAACCAATATTATTCTCAAAACATTGATGAAAGTCATTTCACAAAACAGCGGCTACTATTCTCAAATTATTGACAAATGTCACAGTTCAATGTAGCTCTTATCATGTCAACTTCCCTCCAGCTGAGTGATGATTCCTTTTATAGACTCCATAGAAACTTCTGGAAATCTCTCATATCACATAGAATAATCGTTATTTCGCAGTTCTTCTTGAACCTTTGGAAAGTCACCATATTGGTGATAAATCGCCAAATCTGGCTACTCTTCTTTGACCTTCAGCGTATAGCAAGCCTATGCTCGCATCATGCAAAAAGATGCCTGTACAGGTGTTTTCTCCATCTGGTCTTCGAAAGAGATGAAAGGCTCCAGAAGAAAGGAAATATTACATGTTCGCAATAATAGAAAAATGCAAAGTCTTCCTTTTTGTAATACTATATCCTCGATTTTGTTTCAAATCTTCAAGATTTGAAATAAAATGGAAGGACAACAATATAATAAATTATACCCATTTTTTTTTTTAAACAAACTTTTGAGTTTACAAGGTTCTCTACAGTGCTTAAAACTCCTTAATTTTAGAAACCAGTTATAAGAACCCTTAAAAACACACTGTTTTGGTACTTAGTCCTTAAAAATTTTATTGGGCAATTGCAGTCTAAACATTGGGATAAAAGTTTTTCTTTTTATTTAATAATATTCTTTTTTTTCCCTTACTAATTGGTACAATGTCTGTGTGTAATCCCATCCAAATACTTTCATTAATATTTTTTTATCAAAAGAATAAATTTGTTAATATTGGTTTGTTCTAAATCTGATTCATCATATAAAAATGTACCATGTACCATGTTTTTGTGTTCCACTAACCGTCCAAGCCAGAGGGGCAAGATTAAAGTGTTGTCATCAACATGTCAATTGAACTGTCTCAGATTGGTGCAACTGCCTGTTCACAGACAAGTCCAGATTTGCCCTGGAATCAAATAATAAGCATGTAAGAGTCTGGGGGGAATGAAATACATGCATTCAGAGGTGGCAGCTTCATGGTGTGGGCTGGAATTTCAATGGGATATCGTGCAGAGCTGCACATCTTTAAAGGAAAGGATCTTTAGGGAAACCCAACCTTTATTCCATGAGTCAATAATAGCACTTCTAATCCGAGTCTCCCTTAAAAATTGTATGGTCTTGTTGGGTAACATTTATTTCATTTTAATTTGAAATTATAACTGCCTAATCTTCCAGTCCGAAAACTTTCTTCATTTGATTCATTTGTAAAAATCAGTAATATACTTGTGAAAAGTGCACCCTTTCTTACTTATGATTATTTGCTTAAAAAATATTGGCAAATGTCTGACAAATATTTTCAAATCAGCAAGATCCAAAATATGTTAATTTTACTCAAATTAGAAAAATGTTTTATCAGTGATGATAAAAATATTTATATACATTCCTCCAGATTTCTTTTATAGTGTTGAAATCAAATTATATTATATTATATAAAGTTTGAGAAAACTTAATAATGTATTAATATAATCTACTTTTTGCACAGTCCTTATTATTTTTTCTGTAGTTCTTAAAAAATGCTTTTTTTTTCTTTTAATGAAAAATAGGCAAGAAACATGAATTGGATATTTTCTCAAGATAGTGACTCATATAGATATAGCATCAAATTCAGAAGAAGAATGAACAATGCACTAAGGATTTTCATTTCTGTGTCTTTTTCAATTTATTGTTCAAAAGATTTCTTGAAACATATATTTCTAAAGATTAGCTATAGATAGAGCTTAGATGATGATTGATATGAATTTATCTTTAAATTCCGAAAGAGATAAAAAGGTTCACTAAAGATTTCCACTTTTGGTTCAAAAAATTTCCTTGACACATTTATTTCTCAGAATTAACTATAGATAGAGCTTAAATGATGACTAATAGGGATTAAGCATCAAATTCTAGAGGGAGTAAAGGAGTTCACTACATATTTCCAATTCTGGCTAGAGATGTCACATTCAGTTTTTCCAGAAATTTATATAACTGTACAAAATAAGTATGCAAAAGAAAATAAAAACACTTATAGTTCCATCAAAAATGAAGTGTACACATCATTTGCCACCATATAAAGGTCCCTTCATAAATTTCTTGTTATATATTACATTCAAGTATTTTTTTTTTTTTATACACATGGTGAAAACTGATTTTGTTTGTTTTAGCCCAGAACCAGAACCTCCAACCCCTGTTCGAAATGGTAGCAAAGGTAAAAGGCATTCAAGATCTTTATCAAGGTCGAGATCTAGATCGCCTGAACCATCACCACGTCGTTCATCCCGATCACCATCACCTCGAGCACATTTCAGCAGGTCTCGTAGACGTTCAAGATCACGTTCTCCTCCACGTGATTTAGATAAAGGACGGTCTCCAGATCGAAGCTCATCACCTCCTTTCATGTAAGTAGTATGCAATTCATTCAGAGTTGCTGCATAATTCCTTATCTCATATAGTTTGACAATTATGTGTGTTTTGCTGAACAAATAAGCCGATTTGTAGTCATATCTGCCACCTTTTTCCAAATTTCATAATGTTTTTCGATTTGTTATATAGTCTTCCAGTTAGAAGATACTTTCATTTGAATTTTAAAAAAATTTTGTAAATTGCATGAAATTGTGTATATTATGACTGAAAAAAGCAAGTAAAAGTTCCAACATTCCAAGATCAACTGAAAAGAAGCAAAGTGAAGCTAAAACTTGCTTGGACAAAAACTTTACATTAATTTTTTTTCCAGAATAAAAAAAAAAATAGTCCAAAATATTAAAATCATTTTTGTATATTCAATACTGGTATCCTATTTCTGACAAAATGAAGTATAAATTGTTCCTATTTTTATTTGTTAGGCTCGTAAATATGTGCCTAAGAGATTTAAGCCAGGTTAGGCCAAGCTCAAATTTTTCACTTGTAAATTTCTTCAGGACCAGGCCAGGTTTGAGTACTGGTAGTGTCGGACAGCGCTGGATGAAAGTCTGATATTTCAGTCACCCATGCAGGCCTCTTCTTTAGAGTCTCATTTATCCAAATTATCCAGACTGAAATTGACTCGAGACTTAAAGAAAAAAGATTTCAAGACATCCAAAGAAATGTGACAAAGCATCTCATGAACATTCCAAAAAAGGACTCCAAAAGTGGCAAGACCGCTGGGAGAAGTTTGTAAACTCAGAAGGGTCCTATTTTGAAGCCGATTAGTATTTGAACTAAGTATGTGACCTGGATTTGTTTTCCTGGTCTAAGGTCAGATAATGTTTGATCAGACCTTGTATAGCTAAAAATTGTGAAAATTTGTGCATTCTGAACTGAATTGAATGTACATTTTTATTTCTCAACTAATTCAGCCATAAGTTCTAAAGATAGCCAGTTTAACTGAAAATGTGACTAATGTTACTCCCATATTAATTTTACTTGTCATTAAGGTTGCTGGAACGGGATGACCTTTAAGGCTTTTCATTCTTTTTTTAAATTTGAAATTACAGATTTATTTTTATTTTTAATAATTATTTTCAAAATTTATTTGATTTCTTTTTTTTTTTTTTTCAGTATTACAGAATTATTTTAGATTTACAAGTTCTCGAGCCCTGCTTTATAACTTTGTTCATATTACTTATATATCTAGCTATTCAGTTGACACACAATTAGCCATAATTTACATCATTTTATAGTTTTGATTAGCTGTTTAGTTTTTGGTAATAGTACTATTTTTCACTTTTGCAACCTTCATTTTCACTTTTCACCCCCACATTTTAACAATAATTCTCAGCAATTCCCTCATCAATCCCCTTTTTTCTGTGTTTTCCTTAATTTTGCTTGATCTTTTTTTATTACTGACATTGTTCTATGTTGATCACTTTTGTTTTCAATTTTTTATCAGACATTACTAAATCACCAACCATTTTAAAATATTGTATATTTTTATTTGGAAATTTCATTGTTTATTTTCTAACTCTTAAATCCATTTCAATGTGTTGAACTTTTCATATTTTAATTTTTTAATCGTTTTATTTAAAACAATATAAAACTTTTTTGTCTGAAAATTGTGATTTATATATAAGGAAACTTTTTAAAAAATTAAGTATATTTTTTAATATGGGATCCGGTTTTATGGGACCAGTTTTGGATTTCTGTTTGGTCCCGTGATCTAATGGGAAACAAAACTCATTCTGACAAAGTCTTTTTAGTTTAAAAAAAAATATATATATTAAAAATATTAAAATTGTTTTTACACATTCATAAACAGCACCCTAGTTTTGACAAAAAAGTATAAATTGTTTATTTTTTTAACTCTGATTTTAACCAGATAACCCGACTATAGATGTTATTCACAAAGGGATACATACATGGTATTTCATAAAGTTACCACTTGTTCAGATACAGAAATATTCATGCCTTTCTCATATTTGCCAGTAGTGCAGGACAAAAAGCATTTAGTTATATACTTATATAGCAGACACTGTGTATAGAGTTTTTCAGCAGCAATGTCTTAAAATTTTCCAAGAATGTATTTCTGTTTGATTACCTTTATACCTATCATTTGTATTCCGACTGCTAAGATTGTAACACTGGTTATTTTTGTATTTATTTAACTTCATATATCAACTTATGTTAATTCCAATTATTTTTTTTAGGGGATCTGGCCCCAATTCCCATGATCGTCGCTTAGATGAAAGCAATAAGGGTCATCAGCTGTTGAGAAAAATGGGTGAGAAATTATTTTTCTCTATATAAGTGATCTCTACAAACTTTTTGTTCAACTTTTATCTTAGATACACTTAGAACACTTTATTTTACTACATATCTGTAGTATTTTAATACATATCTCTGTGTACTTACATTTTTATGCTTTATTTGTAGTGTCCATGTTAATTTCACTCGTTTTGATTCTTATTAGTTAATTCTTAAATAGTATTTTTTTTTTAAACATATTGTTCATTTATAGTAGAGACTAACTCTTATACCTAATTTTACAGGATTTAAATGATATGTATGTAAGTCAAGTACTATTAATGAATTTGAAAATCAACTTTTGCATTCAAAAATATTGCTTTACAAACTAAACTTTACAACTTTAAAATACTGATAGGGGTGTTTTTCAGTATGGCATTTGAAAATGTGCTTCCTCAACATCAGCTGCCTTTTTTTCTTTCTTTTCTTTGATGATTACAATTAGCTATCAAAAAAATTTTTTCTGCCTTTCAGAATTTTACATAATGTTAGTTATATAATGACTGCACGGAGGAACAGAATCAGATTTTTTGAGCAAAATTTTCTTTTCAAGGATTTTTCGTTTTATGACGTGACGCTTTTACTAGCAAAAATGTGAAAATGAGTAACTATTGCTCTACGAATTTTATCTGAGCTCATAACCAAAGACATCTAGTTACTTATCAGTCAGATTTCTTAACAAAAGTCTGAAACTTGTTAAATAAAATCATTTTAGTTTGAAAACTGATTTTTAAATGCAGTGATTGCAGGAATCCCAAAAGGTCCCTAGATGTCCCTTTTTTAGGACATGACCCTAAATATATTTTTTTTATGATTCTGTCCTTAATTTTGGCAAACCATATATTGGTCTTAGTTTTGCAACAGATAGCAATGTCTCAGATATCTATGAATTGCATAATATTAATGCATAATTCTTATTTACAGAAATTCACACAGTCACTGAATTAATATAAAGTAAAAAAAAAATCTGTGTTTTATCACACTCTATTTTGAATGTATAGAGGTACAGCTCTATTCATAATATTCAACATTTTCAGAACTGACTACAGATTCGTCAACAAAATATTTTAGCAACAGAATTAATTTGTCAAGCATTATAAGGCTAAATATCTGATAATCAGTTTGTCTTTTGATTTTTAAAAAAATAATAAGATAGATATTTTTTGCCGTATTTGTTTTGATTATAATCTGTTCTACATATTTTTCATCAAAATTTATTTTTCAATAATATTAAATGTACTTTTAACTTCATAAAAATGTAAATCTGTCATTTCAGTCATTGTCCCACAGTGATGAGTTGAGTTTCCATCTCCTAATTACATTGGTAAAACCATAAATAATGAAATAAATGGGGCATTTACAATTTTAAGTTGTAAAAGAACCCCTTTTCTATAAAATTTTTAACAATATTATTTTGCAAAACTGCTCATATGCGTTAGTCTCTGAGAATCTGTGACATTATGATGTTTGAAAAATTATGCTTTTAATCCACCAGAGGGCAACAGAAACAATTCAAAGTCAGTTGAAATATGCTATTTACAGTTTTTTTCCACATATGAAGTGTTTGAACTTTATTATTAACAATTATATGAAAAACATAATTTTATTACTGATTTTTGTTTTCATTTCTGACACCCATTTAGCTATTATTAATATGAATGAACATTTAAAATTCTGTGTCTCCTCTTAGTGTATAAAAGTTAAGTATAGTACATACTTTGTTTCCCAATATTAGTTTCATTTTCCATGTGAGACTAAAACAAACCCATATATGATTTCTGACAGGAGAACATAGTGGATATACGAGTACATTAAAATTCCATTAATCATGCTAAACAACTCTGTCATCCATTAGAAATTTTTAAAGACATTTCCAAGAACTTATTCCAAGCAAAAGTTTCTAGAAAATATAAAGTTAAAAAAAAATATTTTGAACTTGGAAATTGATAATTATAAGATTATCAACCATAACAAAACATCACTTTTAATGTTTCTAAATTAAAAAGGATCAATAAAATGAAAACATGACCTCAAATTGAGGAAAACTGTTAGTACAATATTATCGAAAGCTATTGTGTCAATGAACAGAATCATATAAAAGTATATCAATATGAAATATTCTTGTATCATGAAATTATGTTACAATAAACCAAACTGCTGCTTGTAAAATAAGATTTCAAAACTTCCTTGAATAAAGTAAGATATGTAAGCTGACGAGAATTATTTCGAGAGCACTATAGCCCAGCCTTGGCAGGGGTTAAGGGTGCTGTTGTTGTTGAGACCCAGACCGTCCGACCTACCAGAAAGGTGTAAGGTTTGGACGGCGGGGAAGAGCCACCCAATTTAGACCGGAACCCAGTGGGGGAGGAATCCACAGGGACTGTACCCTCCTTCCCCTACCACCAACCTCCCAGAATGACTTACGGACCCACATGTTTAACATGACCGTACTTCGCATGAACACGGCGGCAGTTTTGGCAGCGGAGGGAATCGAACCCGGGCCTACCAAGTGCAATTCCAGCGCACTAAACACTGGGCTACCGTGCCTTAGTGGCTAAGGGTGCATACTATTCTACCTGTTCATTTGGCATGAAGAAGGGTGCTTATAATTCCCTCGAAATTATTGCCATCATCTTATTGATATATATCTGCTTTGCTCAAGGAAGTTTTACCAATTTTTTATAAGATTATGTATCGATGTATCTGTTTTAATATGCCCATGATTATGAGCATGTGTTGCAACTGTTTATGCATCGCCCTATATTTTTGTACTAAGAAAGACATAAGATGCTGAATCACTTTTATTGTATTTTTAGGTTGGGGTGGTGCTGGATTAGGTGCTACAGAACAAGGTATTCAAGACCCTGTTGATGCCGGTGATGTAAGAGATCGCCAGGACATGTACAAAGGCATTGGTTCAAACCTCAATGACCCATATGAGAACTTTCGAAAAAGCAAGGGTCAGGCATTTATAAATAGGATGAAAGCTCGAGCAGAGGAGCTTGGGAAAATATAATTAATTCTTCATTCTCTCAATCAATAAAATAGCATCTTCATTTTTTATATGACTGTTGTGAACTAGTCTTTATAATAAACAAATAAAACAGTCTTATTTGTGACATATTGAACCACTCAACATAATCAATCACCAAGGTTATGTTTTTCTTTCTCTACTTGCATAGTATAAGTAAAGTATTGTGACGGAATCGAAAATTTTAATTCAAGTTTTCGGTGGAACATATTAAACTAAGCATCCCTGAACTGAAATCAAATGTTTTTGAAGTGATGTTAGTGTGTGTGTATACATGCTAGTCTCTGTGTATATGTACTTTAGTGTGAGTCTGTGGATATATCTCACAAAGGAATAGAGCATTTTGTATGTAATTTGGTATGGTTATTACAATCAGTGAATACTCAAACCCTATTCATTTTAAATGCAATCAAATGTTCTGAAGACTTACCCCCCCCCCCCCCTCCCCAATTTTCAAATTAATTTTTGAAAAAATCAAAAATATCAAGATTTTCAATAATGATATACAAATAATCATTTCAGAACTAATTTTCCATTAAAAGACAAATGATACACACTTTAGAATGATTGCATGTACCGTTCAAATATAATTTTCAAATATATTTTTAAAACATTAAAAAATCATAACCTTCTATAATAATATACAAATAATTATTTTAGACGTAATTTTTCTATGAGAAAACAAATGATACAAACTTTAGAACAGTATGAACGGTTTTTGCAATATTTCACAATTTTCAAATGAATTTAATAAAACATCATTAAAAAAATCAGAACTTAAATATTGTTAAACAAATAATCATTTCATGTGTAACTTTTCATTAGATAATAAATGCCACCAAAACTTAAAATAGTAGCATGAAACCAACATTCTCGAGATATTGCAAGTTTTTCAAATGAATTTTTTCCAAAACAAAATTGCATGAAATATTGCATGCATACACACACTACTATACTTACACACAGACAGACATCATCTTCAATTCAGGGATGTTTGAAACTTGCTATATTTTAAATCAAGAATATTCAATTAGTACAATTTCTACAAAGAAACGCCAATTCTTTAAGAAACTTAATTTTCAGAGATATTGAATTACTGCTTGACTTTCATCTTGACTGTGTGGTATAGAGGAATCTATAAACTTCTGTTAAGTTAAATAGTCCATTTCTTAAGTACTATTAATATATAAATGCTAAAATTTTGCTGTATTAAACCAATGATTTGAATTCAGATCAAACTGTTTCCTATAATAAATATTTAAAATTATATTCAAGTTTTCTTTTTCAAATATCAATAAAAATTATTCTAAATTGATATTCATAAAATATTCTGTTACTATGGAAACCATCTCATATCATTTATTTATAATGGGCATATGAAGATAAATTGTGTAAATAGGCAATTATAGCTTTCATGGTGTGTCGATGTTAGCTTTGCCTGAAGAAGTATCTTTATATCTTTCTTTGGACTATAGGTTCCCACTATCAATCAATAGTTACTTGATTTTAATACTTCAAAACTGCAATGGTAATGAAGAAAAGAAAATGTCAAGGAAAAACTACTGTCATTATAAAAATTCAATTAGCAATAATATTTTAATTTTCTTTATAATCAAAACTATCTACTTTTTCAATTAGAAACCTGTAACAAGTCTCAAATTGTCATTAACTTCAAAAAATTAAAAACTGATCAGTATTCACCTATAAGAAAGTTGAGCTTAATATAGCATGTAATCTACACTATTAGAACATGTCTAACCATAGGTATATGTGTCAGTCCAAGAATTTAACATATAAATTCTGAGTGTAGAAAGGAGCCATTTATCTCAAATAGAAGGTACAGGTTTGGGGGTGAAAGTTATGAAAATGAAACTTTAAAATATTTAACAGATTTTTAATGATTTGCAGATGCCATCTTACATTACATAATATGTCCACCAGAAATTTAAAATGTGTATTCTTGCAGTAGGAAAATGTGGTTTGTCTGTGGAAGGTACAAATTTTTGGGATAAAAGTTAATAAAATTTTAATTACTTTCAATTAGCCATCAAGACAGATTATTTTACTTCAAAAGTAGCCAATGTTATGATATTGCCACATATTGAGCTTTTTAAACCCATACAATGCCATCTTATTTTATACCTAGGAAAATTCACTTTTGTCTGACTTTTTAATCATTGATACAAGGTAAACAAATTTCATTCCGCCCTGTAAATTTTACGGTTATAACTGTTCTGCTGTGCTGGCTTCAACTCCAATTTAAGTTGATGGCACAGCAAGACTCTGCTAAACTAACTTATGCCATACTGGATGCTTAACTGATTTCATAACTTATGTTTTGAACAGCTCATAGGTTTGAACTCAACTCTGATTTGTTTATTCTGTACTGTAGTCAGTGGCAATTCATTATGTTGTATTGGAAGATCAAAGCAGATACACAGGTTTATATGTTCTTTTAATGTAAAAAACAAAACTCATCATACTCAGAGTTGAGGAGAAAGAATATTTCTGCTTTAAGAGGAGCAATGAAAATGAACATATGCATACTGTTTATTATAATTGTGATGTGGAAACCTCCAATAAAGAAAAATTGAATTTAGTCAAACACACAACAGTAAAATGAGCCTTAATGCAAAAAATATGTCTAGAACACATTGTGGGTTCATATTTCAAAAAGTCACCATGGCTTTTGAGATGGATCTCTGTACCATAGTTACCACAAAAAAACAAATATGTCATCGGTCTCCAGGAAGAATTAATTGAAGTCCAAAGTGGTAAAATTTTGCATCATAATTTTCGAACAGAGTCCCTGTATTTGTTTTGGATAAAATTAAAAGAGAAAAACCTATACTAGGGAGAAATTATTGCTACTATTTTCGACTACATATTTGTGTGAAGCTGGCTTTTCTGCACTTACTGGCATGAAAATTGTGATTAAAAGCCGACAGCAACCAAGGCATTACTTGAAATGCAGAAGATACAATCACAGTTTGAAAAGCAGTCGGTGATCATGCAAGGCCGGGATCTGAACAGAATAATATTTTTCTAAATGTTCTTTTTATTTTATCATAATCCTAATAATTCTTTCTTTATTATAAAATAACATTATATTGAAAAAAAAAATTTATGATGCAAATTAAAAAAAATCCAATAATAAGCCTCAATAGGAAATAATACAATATATATCAAACTTATATTTTTTTGTAACTTGTAATTACATTATAGCTATTTAACTACATAATAGATTCATGAATTGTGTAGTCAACTTCAAGAGTTGATTTGGCATTATGGATAAAAAGAAAAATGTTAAGAACCCCTGATCTATATTGTTAAAAGCTGTTAACCCATGTAGTATATCCCAGCAATTGAAAATCTCCAATTCTTGGACTAAAATTTTGCTGGGTCATTTTAAGTGAGCTAAATAAAACCTGAATGATCTTTAAACCTGTGCAAAATATTACAAAATTTAATCAATTTATAAATGTTTGCAAAAAAAAAATTAAAACCACTAAAATACGCTTCCAAATCAAATAAAACTACACATCAAAGCAACATTATCTCCTCTGTTAGTTTTTAACTTAGAATTGTGCTATTTCTTTTAATTTAACTTAGAATTGTGCTATTTTTTTACAAATTTTTAAAAATGAGCAAATTACTGTAGGAAAATGCAAAAATTATGGTTGATATAAGAAAGAGTTACTCGATATTTTCATCTCTTTGTCTGCCAGAGTATCGCTGTGCATTTTGTTTCCAACAGATAGTGGGACAAAGTTTGCAATTTTTTAATTTTTTGGAATACAGAATTATTTCAATATAAGTGTGTTCTCCAAAAATTGCTAGAATCAAATAAATATTGCCATAAATCTGATTATAACCTCCTATTTTCATCTGTGTTTTGATCTATCTTAGTGCCATCTCTTTTGTCTGATTAACATGCAATTTTCACTCTTATTTAAGACATATCACACCTATTGCATATGTGTACCCGAATTGCATAAACTGAGTGGTCCATGTGCCAGATATTTATTTGTTTAAGAAAAGTGACCATTAGCTGCAGGCACTACAACTAATAATAGTTATAGGGTTCGTATGAATGCTTGAAAATTGGAAAACTACTTCAAATAGAACTTCAAATAACCATTTTTAAGGCCTTAAAAGCACTTCAAAATTCACAATTTTTTGATTAGGTCCTTAAAAGTGCTTGAAAAAGGCAGTGATGAAAATGTTTTGTGGTTTTGTTTTTTTTCTCTCTGAGAACTATCTGCTTTTTCAAATTCCTCAAGCGACATTGTTTATCTTTGAAAGTTTCTTCAGCAGCTTTGCCCAGAACTGCTACAATGAACCATTTAATTCTTTACTAGGTATAGGCAAAGGCATGAGCACTTAGCATTTTGTTTTATATTCCTTCTCAAAAGTTTGTAAAAAGAAAATGTCAGAGAAAGTCTGTCAACCCATCAGTTTTGCAACTGTCAATATATTACTTTTAATAATTCATCATATAAAAATTAAAAGTAATTTGATCTAAATGTTTCATAACATTGAAAATTAAAAGTTAATTTGATCTAAATGTTTCATAACTGTTCATAAGGCTAGTTTTAAACAAATTTTTGGTATTACTGATATATTTTAACTCATTAATTTTGCACAATAAACAATAATATTAATTTTCAATGCTTTTTCCTCCCAGGAATACATATTTCATAATAAGGAGTTGATTGACATCCTTGAAAAAAAAAAATGCTTGGTACTTGAAAGTCCTTGAAAAGTGCTTAAAATTTTCTTAAGGGAAAGTGTACTCACCCTATAGTTATAAATGCTCTTTTGAGATAGATAAAGTGCTGGGGAAATGTTTTACCACCATATTTAATTGAAAAGAAGCACATTGTTTATATAAAAGATAATCACTTTCATTATTTGTATGCCACTGATGCTTTAAACAAGAGGGTAATTAAATGTTTTCCATTTATATTGCAATACTTTAATTTTGACTAAAATAAATTACCTGATGGTGCCCGGGTCCTAAATAAGCACTTGCTATTTAAATAATACCACTTCATTTTCAAATTGTTAAATCAGTTTCAATCCAAATCACCACAAAATGTAAAATCCTTAATTTATGTGCAAGAACAGCACTCCATAATAAAATAAATTATTTTTCAAAAGGATTCCCCAGTAATTAGTTTAATCTTAGACTTAAACCCTGTTGTCGGGTGAGCATGTATAGTCAACAAATGTATATAACTTCATTATGGGACATGAAAAATTTTAGATTCATTCGCTTTGTGACAAAAAAAAATTACATATGAAATTGTTTTTTGTTGATGTTAGAATGCACACAACTTTTTGCCAAACTATCGAATTGTTCTAATCTTAGTTTTTTGGATGGGTTAAAAGATGCATCACATAACCTAAAAAATACAAATTTCCATGTTTTTTAAAAAATAAATATATATATGAAGAAATTGTACAATGGATGTGGTTAAAACATCATTAGAAAGAACATCTTCAATCTTTCCAATGGTGTCAAGATGGAAACTCAGTGATAATATTTTCAGCCACTAAGGAACTAAAACATGCTAATAATAACTAAAAAAGTAATTCAAATTAAAAAAAAAACATATTGGCAAGGTGTATCTTCTCGGGTCCTGAAGTACCTATGCACCAAATTTCATGGCCATACAATTTATAAGATTTTCCATTTCAAACAGGCATCTTTTATTATGCAAGATAGATAGGAATTCCCCAGATAGAGAATTTTGCACTATATGGGGAGTCAGCAACTAAATGGTTTGATAGGTTGTGGAGAAAGAAGAATTTTTGACAATGTACATGTGTAGCTGACAGCGTCTTCGCAAGCAGCAAAGAAAATAAACAAAGTGCACAACTTCTTTGATACTATTCGCCAATTATATGACTTTTTTAACAACAGTTCACTGAGAAGCAGTGGGTTAAATGAAGTGCAATTGTTGTTTCATGAACCAGCAAGAAAGCTGATTGAGCCAAGTTATACTCGCTGACTTAGCCATGGTAAAGCTGTTTTACGTATGAAAACTATATTCCATAGCACTCATTGTGTTCAGTTTGGAAAGAGAATCTGAGAAAAGAAATGATGCTAAGGTTAAAGGTCCATACATGTTTGTAACAGATTTTGTTTTTGTAGGACTTCTTTTTATGTGTGACATTTTGCCAGTTGTAAACAGACTTTCCAAAATATTTCAAGAAAAACATTGTCTTGTCACAACTTTGGCCATCTATAACAACCACCATCAATAAACTTCAGCAGTTAAAGGACTTTGATGGTATAAACTCCAGAGACCTGAAAGATTTCTGTGATTCTTGTGAACATAATGGAATAAAGTTAAGATACATGCCAAACGATCACAAGCTTAAGAGTCTCTGTGGACAAATTGATTGATAATATCAACAAACGATTTCCTGAAACAGATATGAATGTGTTAATGTGTTTTAATATGTTTGATCTTATCAATCTTCCAGAGACACGGAGTGAACTTTTTGTTTATGGTGAGAAAGAAATTTGTACTATGGCCAAAAATTTTGACATGAATGTTGAAGAGTGTCAACATGAATGGAGCGACTTGAAGCTGTACATACGAGACCACCATAACAAAAGCCATCATGAATTCATTGAGTTTATGTGTTGTTGAAACCCAGACCGTCCGACCTACCAGAAAGGTGTAAGGTAACTGTTTGGACGGTCGGGAAGTGCCACCCAATTTAGACCGGAACCCAGTGGGGGAGGCATCCACAGGGAGCGTACCCTCCTTCCCCTACCACCAACCTCTCGGAAGGACTTTCGGACCCACATGTTTAACGTGATCGTACTCCGCATGAACACGGCGGCAGTTTTGGCAGTGGCTGGAATCGAACCCGGGCCTACCGAGTGCAACTCCAGCGCGCTAACCAATGGGCTACCGCACCCCATTGAGTTTATGTGTGTAAATGCAAGTTACAGAACATTATTTCCATATTTAGTAAGTGTCAATGCTTTAGAGTGATGCCATTTCATTCTGCTGACTGTGAAAAACATGTTTCCCAAATGAAAATAATAAAAAATCTGTTAAATAGGTTTTCGGAAAGCACATTAGATGCTTTGATGAGAATTTCAATAGAAGGCAGTTCATTAGAAGAATATCCTGTAAATGAAGCAGTTCATCATTGGTTGAAACAAAAGAATAGAAGGATACGGTTGTATTAATCAAGTGCAAATTTTATTTACAAGTACTCTCTTTAAGCACAAACAGACTTGCCAAAATTTAGAGTTTGGTCATGTAGAAACAGACTATGAAAATAATGTTCAAGGTCAAACCATATATTTTTATGGGTATTTCAGACCTGGTGAGGCTTAACTTGTTGCAAAAGGTGGCGTAACCGCTTCCCGGTAAACAAGCGTACAGTGTGTCTGAATCTGCAATAAAATTTTCCACCACTGACAAATTTCTAGAATAATCCCTGCATTAAATAATAATATCTATACACTATATATTTAACAGCAATCAGTTTTTTTTTTGTGTGTGTGTGAGTCAGAGTTGCCGGATTTTATTTTATTTATTTATTTTTTTTTTTTTAGAAAAGCCGGCCGGGTTTTTTTTGTTTTAACTGCTTAGAAAAAGTGGGCTTTTATTAAGAAAAGGTGGTTTACAGCCAATTGACATTAAATTTGCATTACTTTATCTTTGATGCACTCCTAAATGTTTATAAACTTCTAATAAATATTACCAAGTACACAAGATTTTACGACCACTAGAAAAATACTATGAAAGTAATATGTCTAAAAGAAAAAATATATATACATTGATGAGAATGCATTAAATTAGACACAAAGATGGTGTTTTGAAAGCCTCTGTTACATAATGCATAGCTCTACATTACATATACTACACATTTTAAGGACTATAATTAATTAAGCAGACAAATCACCACACATCAAACAGGAAAAAAAATCAATTTTACTTCAAAAAGGAAAATCATTTTTTTACACACTGCTAACAAGAGAGAGCAATCAAAAACGGTTAAAAATTGTTCTCAAATTAAAACTTGTTAAAATAAATTTTTGAAAAGCTTGATGCTATTCAAAAGAGTTGTTCATGCATATGTTATTCCCAATACTGTTTTCAATAGTGAAAAATAGTGTTTTTTATTAAATGACTATGCATGATTTTAAATATTTATAAGTAAAAATAAGACTCTTACATATCAATAAAATCCTTAAAATTAGTTAACTAATAAGATATATCACTAAGCAACTGCTGTCCTAAAATAAAATATTTCATTATTTAAACCAATAGCATTTTTAAAAAAATGTGTTTAAGGCCAATGTAAACCAAGTAAAGCAGTTGGCATGCCTTTTTAAAATTTAGCTGGCTTTTTTGCACTAGCAGATATTCCAATATTAATGTTTTCATTATTGAGAAATAAAGTTATTTATTAAATTCTAACCCAATAAAATGCCTTTAAAATTAGTTAAAGAACACTTAAAAATGTGTAATTTAAAGTTAAAATCCTTCAAGCTTTTTTTTATAAAAAAAAAAGCCAGTTATCCAATAAAAGCCACCGGCGTGGCTTTTATTAATTTTAGCCAGCTTTTTTTGCAACCCTGGTGTGAGTGTATACCCAACTATTCATTCTAGTATATAAATAATCAGTGGTAATTCCTAACTTTTACACCATAATACTAATGTAAATAAAAACAGTGCCCCTTCCGAAGTCAACAGATGAATACCGAAATGCCCATGTATTTAAAAATATTATACTTCTCAGGCTTTGATAAGCCTTTTAAACATTTAGAAGACTTCAAATACTGACAAATTAAAGATGTGATGTAAAGATAAAAGTATTTACTTAAAAGATTTACTGGTGAAAAACCTTTCACCAGTATGAATAACAAAATGGCTATTCAAATCATTTTTTTCATAAAATCCTTTCTGGCACACCTCATAAGTGAATGGTTTCTCACCTGTATGAATAAGGAGATGTCTCTTCAAATTTCCCTTTTTATAAAATCCTTCCTGACACACTTCACAAATGAATGGTTTTTCATCAGTATGAATAACAAAAAGACTATTCAAATCATTTTTTTTCATAAAATCTTTTCTGGATTCTGGTACACCTCACAAATGAATGGTTTCTCACCTGTATGAATAAAGAGATGTCTCTTCAAATTTCTCTTTTCATAAAATCCTTTCTGGCACACTTCACAATTGAATTGGTTTATGGGTTTTCACCAGTATGAATAACAAAATGTCTATTCAAATCCCTTTTTTCGCAAAATCCTTTCTGGCACACCTCACAAGTGAATGGTTTCTCACCTGTATGAATAAGGAGATGCCTCTTCAAATGTCCCTTTACATAAAATCCTTTCTGGCAGACTTCACAAATAAATGGTTTTTCACCAGTATGAATAACAAAATGTCTATTCAAATCCTTTTTTTCATGAAATCCTTGCTGGCACACCTCACAAGTGAATAGTTTCTCACTAGTATGAATAAGGAAATGTCTATTCAAATTCTGTTTTTCATAAAATCCTTTTTGGCACACCTTACAAGTGAATGGTTTCACACCTGCATGAATAAAGAGATGTTTCTTCAAATTTCCCTTTTCATAAAATCCTTTCTGGCACACTTCACAAGCAAATGGTATCTCACCTGTATGAATAAGGATATGACTATTTAAGTATTTCTTTTCATTAAATCCTTTCTGGCACACCTCACAAGTGAATGGTTTCTCATCTGTATGAATAAGGAGATGTCTCTTCAAACTTCTCTTTCCACAAAATCCTTTCTGGCACACTTCACACATGAATGTTTTTTTACCAGTATGAATAACAAAATGGCTATTCAAATCATTTTTTTCATAAAATCCTTTCTGGCACATCTCACAAGTGAATGGTTTCTCACCTGTATGAATAAGGACATGACGATTCAAATTGCTTTTATGATTAAATCCTTTCTGGCACACCTCACAAATGAATGGTTTCTCACTAGTATGAATAAGGAGATGACGACTAAACTTTCTAAAACCATTAAACCCTTTCTGGCACATCTTAGAAGTGAATTATTTTCCATCAGTATGTATAAAATTTTGATTAGTTAAAGTAGACTTTTCATTAAATCCTTTCTGGCATACCCTTCAAAATAATGATTTATCACCATAATGGCTATGAATGTAACTCATGAAATCAGAGTTTTTAGTAAAATAACCCTGTAACACATCACAAATCAATAGTTTTGATTTCTATATGCAGCGAAGCGAAATAAATATTCAGTTTAGAGATGCATTCTATTGACTCCTCACAATCACAAATGAGTGTTTATTTACCAATATGTAGATAGTGGGGTGACATTTTATTAACTTCTGCCACACCTTAAAAATGCTTTCCCGGCCGCTCAAATAGTTTCTCAAGTCCTCAGGATGAGTCGGACGGTCTGGGTCTTCAATACCTTAAAAATACATGTTTTTTTATCCACACAAGAAAGGTTTCGTCCGTAAAGTCGTACGAGTGTAACTCGTTTTCAAACTGGCCGTTCGTAAAGTATTTCAGTTCAAAAAGTGTGAAAAACCCGTGGAGGGAAGAATAAGGTGGAGAGAAAGGATTACTATTACCACAGAATACTATATTCAAAAGGCTCACTCCCATATGACCCTATAGCAACATTTTTAACATGGGATATCGCTTAGACATTAGCGGTCGTGAGTTGGACGAAATGAACTACGATGTAAACAAAGTACGGCTGCCAGATTTGGCGCGTTATCGCTCACTTGGCGATTTTATTTTTCAAAAGCGGACGGGGAAAAATATACAGGACTGTACTTTTATAATTTTCGAAACTATAGAAATGATCAGGATTTAAAAATACATCAATCTGCAACATAAATATATTCATTAGTTTAAGTAAATTTAAATAAACATAGTTATATATTTAATTCAAATAATCATAAAATGGATTAAAAAATAGACGCATTGCATTGCCTTACTGTAACACATAATGCACAAAAAATTACAAGCTAACATACTCAAAAGTCTGAAATATTATATAATATCTTCAGTCTAAAAGGTATACTAGCGTGTTGATTATTAAATTATTTGATCCTTAATGTGTTTTTGGATACTGATAATAGATTTTTTTTTAAAATAAAAATATTCATATATTAGTCTGTGACTAGTACCATGAAGACTAGCTAGAAGGAGAGGACACGCCGTAGTAAAGAATGGCATTTTTGCCCTGGCCAAACGATACACTGCACAATTCTGCTCATCGTAACGCCCTCTAGTGCACATTGTGTTAACTAAAAACTCCAAATTTTCTCTGATTTTCTTTTTCATACGCAGTTTTAAAATAAATGCTTTCAATTTGAAAATAATATTTAATTTGTATTGAAAGTAAATATAAAATACTGTGTGGGCAACACCTGACTTTCCCTGCAGACTTATATTCACGTTCTGTTTATTTTAATTAAATTTAATTCACTTTTAATTCAATTTTCGTTCTCATTTGATAACTGCAATTATTTTCAAAGATGGCGTAGAGAAAATACGAAAAAACTAAAATATCTCGAGAACGGCTAGTCCTAGAGTAATAGGATTGGTCTTATTATTTTCTTCGTTAAAAATTACGTATTAAACAAGCATTTAATGGATATATTTGAGCATATGTAGTTCTCTATTTTAAATTTTAGAGGGTCATTTTGGAAAAAAAAGGCAGGTTATATTTTTCCGAATCGTACCAAAATCTAATCAGCACCAGGGTGTCCCATAAGTGACTTATCTACCGAATTTTGCGAAATTCGGTCCATTAGTTTTTCAGCTAAAGTGGATACAAGCTTTTGAGGGACATTTCGCAAAAAAGGTGGGTTGTTTTATCCCGAATCGTACCCAAAACTAATCAGCACCAAATTCGCCCACAAGTGACTTACCTACCAAATTTTATGAAATTTGGTCGATTATTTTGTGAGTTAGACTGAATACAAAATCTGACTCACACAAAATCACAGACAGGCAGACACAGAGACACACACACAGACGTCCAGCTAAAAATAGGTTTTTCGTATTCTAGAGGTACAGTGTCTAGAACTAATAGTGTGCGACCGCCTATACCTCCCAATGCTGGGAGATGTTCCTGAAAAGCCGCCTCCGCCAGACGGCGTTGGTCTCGAATAAGCGGTCTAAAGCGGAGGAGTTAACATTGAAACTAATGAGAATTTATTGCAAATAAAATGACCGATTTCTTTCGAAATAAATGAAGAATTTGTATGAAATTTGGTGTGATTATTGTAAGTGGTATACACAAAAAGTCATTTGATTTTCAGAGAGATAGAGCTAGGGATATATTCGTATTTTTAAAATGTTATTTAACTTGATCTGGTGTTCGTTCAAACCTTTGAGCTCCAAAATAATCAGGTTCATTCATCACAGTAACGTGAAATTCATTCTGACGTTTCCTCTTGTGGTACATTTCAATTCTTTCGATTTTGAAGCTTATCGGGCTAGCCCGTCCTGGGTCTGTCATAGGACTTTACCTGGTTTTAGAAAATAACTCGAAAATCAGAGAACGTTGGAAATCTAAATTTAATATATCGTTTTCTTTTGGGGTGTATTTTAATTCTTTCAATTTTGAACCGTACCGGGTTAGCTCGTCTTAGGCCCGCCTTAGAAACTCACCCGTTTTCGCAGTATAACTCAAGAGCAGGTGTATCTAAAACTTCGAAGTTTAGAATATCCTTGCCATTTGCTGTATATTTTAACTCTTTGGATAAAAAATCTTATCGGGCTAGCCCGTCCTGAGCCCAACAAAAGGAATATATCGTTTGTTGAGAATAACTAAAAATTCGGAGCATCTAGAATGTATAAATTTAATATGTCATTGTCCTTTGGGGTATATTACATTTCATCACATTTCGAACCGTATCGGATTAGCCCGTCTTGGGCCCGTCATAGAAATTTACTCGCTTTTAAAAAATAACTCGATCAATCGGAGTAGCTAAAAAATGTAAATTTAGTATATCATTTCCGTTTGGACGGATTTTAATTTAGATTTTGAACCTCGTCGGGCTAGCCCGTCTTGGATTCGCTGAGGAATGCACTCGTTTTAGAAAAAATAACTGGAGAACCGAAGTAGCTAAAAATTCCAAATTTAACATGTCGTTGTCTTTTGGGGTATATCTAAGTTTCTTCGCATTTGAACTTTATCGGGGTAGTCCGTCCTGGACCCGACATAGGAATGGACCCGTTTTTTAGAATACCTGGAAAATCGGGGAAACTAGAAAATATAAATTTAGTACATCCTTATCTTTTGGGGATTATTTTAATTCCTTTGTTTTTGAACCGTATCGGGCCAACCCGTTTTGGGCCCGCCTTAGAAATTCACTTTTTTGGTGGAATAACTCTAAAGCCGGAGTATCAAAAAGTTTCAAGTTTTGAATGTCGTTGTCATTTGCGGTATGTCTAAGCTCATTGGATTTAAAACCTGATCGGGATAGCCCGTCCCGGTCCCAACAAAAAGAACGTACTCGTTTTTCAAAAATAACTCCAAAACTGTAGCAGCTAGAATATCTAAATTTAGTATATCATTGTTTTTTAGGGTATATTTTATTTCTTTGGATTTTGAACCTTATCAGACTCGCATAGTGATAATGTACTCATTTTTCGAGAATAACTCGTAAATCGGAGCAGCTAAAAAATCTAAATTTAGTATATGAATTTCTTTTGGGGTTTATCATAATTTATAATTTGAACCTCATCGGGTTAGCCCGTCTTCAGTCCGTCTTAGGAATGCGATCGTGCTTGATGAATAACTCGAGAACCAGAGTAGCTAAAAATTCCAAGTTTAGCATGTAATTGTCTTTTGTGACATATTTCATTTTTTCGACTTTAAACTTCATTCAGCTAGCTCGTGCTGGGCCTGCCATAGGAATATACTCATTTTTTAAGAATAACCCGAAAACTGGAGCAGATAGAAAATCCAAATTTAGTATATTAATTCATTTTCGGGTAGAATTTAATATTTTTGGCGTATATATAATTATAATTTGTGGTTTAGGCATGGGAGATAGGATGTGTAGTAAAAAACCTCATTTACCGAACAATTACATTAGTTTTCAAACTTGTCCATATTTTAAAAAGAAATGAATTTTGTACTACAAGCTTCATTCAATCGTCGACCCCCTTTTTTCCTAGATAGTACATAGTTACATCCATATGCAAACGAGCTAAGAAGTGCGAAATTTGTCCACGAATGTTGGGTCGGTGCACTAGGAGTACGAGTGAAGGTTGCGGTTCTGTGTGATCTGACGATGAAGGTTTTATGCTTTCGAAACCGGTCGATATTAGTATTTTGAGTTGTATTCTGCTTTTAACGAAGATAATTTTATTTCTTTAGCAGAAATTTGGACCGCACGTATTGATTTTGTTCACTTGAAATTGAAAATTTTCAATAATTTTTAAAAGCATTATATGAATAACTTGAACTAATGCTTTAAAAGCAAACTTTTGTTTTGCATTTTGATACATATTACTATGTAAACCTAAAAAGAGAATGTATTAGAATGCCTAGCAGATATTTTGGTTTATCTCATATGTTCGGCTCCAAGGAAAAATGCCTGTGGGTGGACCTGTGAATTTGTAAGAAAAACATGAAACACCATTGCCGCTTGAACATTGGAACAAGGTGGGGGCTGCCTAGAAGTGCTGTCTCTTTGTACGGTGAAAGATAGCGCTGATAAGAATTTCGATTGAGAGTGGACATGTAATTGACCGCTATTTTATTTCGACAGGCGCGTCTCTTTTACATACGTTTCCGCAAATTGCCACATCTCTTACACGAACAATGCTCAAAAGATCCGCAAATCAGCGGGGGCTCTGGAAATGGGTAGAACACCAGGAAAGGACATTTTGTACTGCCTTCAGGGTGGCCTCTAGATATAATAGGAAGTATCTCATTAGCACATTGGTCATCTGAGATCGAATCTGTTTTTACTAAGAACCGTCACATGTACACTATTCTTTTTCGTTCTAAGATTGGACAGGATGGACACACTCAGAAGGAAATATTTTTCGAAACTATAAACAGCAAGCTTTCACTCATTTGATGTTTGACGTTGATGTTCGACGTTGTAATTGACGTTGAAAATCTATATTTTTGTTTCTATATTTGGATTAAAAAGGGCTGTTTTTATAGCCATATTATATCAGTTTTTTAATAGATCTATCAACATATTTAATAGTTTTTATAGTCGATGAAGCATGTCCTCAAATTCTAAAAAGAAAGTGAATGACAGACACTGCTTCGTACCTGAATGTAAAACAGGTTACAAAAATTTCAGAGGCAAATATTCTCTATATAAAGCTCCTGACAACGATAAACTGAGAGCTAAATGGACAAAGTTAATTCCTCGTGCAGATAAAGTTCTAAACAAAAACTCTGTGGTTTGTGAGTTGCATTTTGCTAATGACGGGTTTTGCATTATTTAATTCTCTTGCATATAAGCGTAGTCAAGATCTAGGATAAGGGAGATCGACGATCGAATGTGGGTTTACACAGATCGGGCTAGCGCGTTAAGGTTTTAAATCCAATGAGCTAAGATATACCACAAATGACAACGACATTCTAAACTTGGAACTTTTAAATACTCCGATTATAGAGTTATTCCCTCCCAAGAAAGTGAATTTCTAAGGCGGGCCCAAAACGGGTTCGCCCGATACGGTTCAAAATCGAAGGAATTAAAATATTCCCCAAAAGATAAGGATGTACTAAATTTATATTT
Organism: Amaurobius ferox; assembly: GCA_951213105.1. Taxonomy (NCBI): domain Eukaryota; kingdom Metazoa; phylum Arthropoda; class Arachnida; order Araneae; family Amaurobiidae; genus Amaurobius; species Amaurobius ferox. The sequence continues at coordinate 25,463,108 of OX578152.1, forward strand.
TCTAGCTGTCCCGATTTTTCAGTTATTCTAAAAAAACGGGTCCATTCCTATGTCGGGCCCATGACGGGCTACCCCGATAAAGTTCAAAATTGGAGGAATTAAAATATTCCCCAAAAGATAAGGATGTACTAAATTTATATTTTCTAGTTGTCCCGATTTTTAAGTTATTCTAAAAAAAACGGGTCAATTCCAATGTTGGGCCCAGGACGGGCTACCTCCGATAAAGTTCAAATCCGAAGAAACTTAAATATACCACAAAAGTCAACGACATGTTAAAATGGAATTTTTAGCTATTGCGGTTCTCGAGTTATACTTAAAAAACGAATGCATTCTTCAGCGGACCCAAAACGGGCTAGCCCGATGGGATTCAAAATCTAAGTTAAAATCCATCCAAAAGGAAATGATATACTAAATTTACATTTTTTAGTTACTCCGTTTGATCGAGTTATTCTTGAAAAGTGAGTAAATTTCTATGACGGGCCAAGACGGGCTAGCCCGATAAGGTTCGAAATGCGATGAAATATAATATACCACAAAAGACAATGATATATTAAATTTAAACATTCTAGATGCTCCGAATTTTAAGTTATTATCAAAAAACGATATATCCCTCTTGGTGGGCTCAGGACGGGCTACACAGAGGGGGTTCAAAATCTAAATTAAAATCCATCCAAAAGGAAAAGATATACTAAATTTACATTTTTTAGCTACTCCGTTTGATCGAGTTATTCAAAAAGCGAGTAAATTTCTATGACCGGCCAAGACGGGCTAGCCCGATAAGGTTCGAAAAGCAATGAAATATAATATACCACAAAGGACAATGATATATTAAATTTAGACATTCTAGATGCTCCGAATTTTGAATTATTCTCGAAAAAACGATATATTCCTCTTGTTGGACTCAGGACGGGCTAAATCTATTAGATGTTTAATCCAAAGAGTTAAAATATACAGGAAATGACAAGGATATGCTAAACTTCGAATTTTTAGATACACCTGTTCTCGAGTTATACCAAAAACAAGTAAAGTCCTATGGCTGGCCCAGGACGGGCTAGCCCGATAAGCTTCAAAATCGAAAGAACTGAAATGTACCACAAGAGAAAACGTCATACTGAATTTCACGTTACTGTGATGAATGAAATTGATTATTTTGGATCTCAAATGCTTGAACGACCACAGATAAAGTTAAATAAAACTTAAAAATACGAATATATCCCTAGCTCAATTTCTCTGAAAATCAAATGACTTTTTGTGTATACCACTTGCAATAATTATTCCAAATTTCACACAAATTCATCAATTATTTTCAAAGATATCGGTCATTTCATTTGCATTAAATTCCCATTAGTTTCAATGTTAACTCCTCCGCTTTAGACCGCTTATTCGAGATCAACGCCGTCTGGCGGAGGCGGTTTTTAGGGAACCTGTTTTTCGCCTCGGTCGGCCCACTATTCCTTCTAGACACTGCACTAGACGTCTCGAAACGTGTAGATCCGTGGAAAATTCGAGTTGCGATTTTCGGCATGATTCCAATACTTTCCCTATACATTACCATGTATTGCAGGGAAAGTAAAATCTGGCGTGGGCAACACATGACTTTCCTTGCAGACTCAAATTCATATTTGCGGGCCATTCCGCAAAAAAAGTCGAGTTCTGTTTTTAAGAATCCTCCCCAAAACAAATCAGACCCAGGGTTTCACCCAAGTGACCTACCTACCAAATTTCATGAAATTCGGTTCAGTAGTTTTTTAGTTAGAGTGTATACATACATTGAACAGCCAGACACACACACAGACGTCAATCTAAAAATAGTTTTTTCGTATTCTAGAGGTACCGAAACGTGTAGATCCGACGAAAACTCGAGTTGCGATTTTCGGTATGATTCCAATACTTTCCCTATACATTACTCTGTATTGTAGGGAAAGTAAAAATCTGATGTGAGCAGCACATGGCTTTCCCTGCAGACTGAAATTCGTACTTTCTTTATTTCTTTAATAATTCATTAGATTGAGCTTAATCGAACCAAATAACACTAAATTTGCATTTTTAATTCAATTTTTGTTTTTATTTGACAATTGGACACTTTTCCAAAAGTGGCATAACAAAATGCGAAAAATGTCAAATATCTCGAGAACGGCTAGTCCTAGAGTAATAGAGTTGTTCTTATTCTTTTCCTCATCAATAATTACGTATAAAATATAAGCATATAATTTATACATTTGAACATACGTAGCTTTTTTTCAGATTTTGGTGATTTTTGAGGGCCATTTCGTAAAAAAAGGCTGGTTGTTCTTTAGCGAATAATACCAAAATCTAATCAGCACCAGAGTATCCCACATGCAACTTATCTACCAAATTTTGTGAAATTTGATCAATTAGCATTTTTGCTAGAGTGGATACATTAAATTTTTACGGGCCATTTCGCAAAAAAAAAGGCTGGTTCTGTTTTTACGAATCATACCAAAAACTATTCAGTACCAGAGTCATATCCAAGTGACTTATCTACCAAATTTTATGAAATTTGGTCCATAAGTTTTTTGAGTTAGAGTGGATACATACATTGCACATTCAGACACACAGACAGACAGACACACACACAGACGTCACGTTAAAAATGGTTTTTTCGTATTCTAGAAGTCTCGAAACGTGTAGATCCGTCGAAAACTCGAGTTGAGATTTTCGGCATGATTCCAATACTTTCCCTATACATTATCATGTATTGCAGGGAAAGTAAAATTCTGATGTGGGCAGCACATAACTTTCCCTGCAGACTTATATTATCGTCCTCTATATTTTAATTAAATTTATTTCACCTTTAATTCAATTTTCGATCTCATTCGGTAACCGGACTTATTTTCAAAGGTGGCGTAGAGAAAATAAATAAGTCCGGTTACCGAATGAGAACGAAAAGTTCCCACAACTATGAAAAAATATTGGTTAATTATACACATAATTAAGGAATCCTTAATTTAAAAATTATTAAAAATACATATACTAAATACTACGCCTTTCTATAGTGTCAACTAACAATAGCAACTACTTTACAAACACTAACGACACCTAGATATAATTCTCAAAGCATTATGGCATTTTCAAGCGTTTCATACATAGGAGTTTTATCTCTTCCTTTCTAACTCCATGGTTTAAACTATACCACTGTTAAAATGATTCCCGTCAACTTGAAACACTGCAAATTTACCTTTACCTTTAAATAATCCAGACCTGTAACGTTATATTATCTGTTATCAGAAATCTCGAATTCTAATAACTTAGTTTAGAATGTATTTATAAAATATAGCATTCTGCAATTAATACGATATTAGCTTTAAAATGCAATCTATATTTCAATCTATGCACCGTTTTCAAGAATATATATTAATTACAAGCAAACAGGGGGAAATGTTACGAGAAACAAAAAATCTGATGTGGCCAGCACATGACTTTCCCTGCAGACTTCCACGTTCTCTTTATTTAAATTAAATTTATTTCACTTTTAATTCAATTTTCGTTCTCATTCGGTAACCGGACTTATTTTCAAAGGTGGCGTAGAGAAAATACGAACCACTAAAATATCTTGAGAATGGCTAGTCCTAGTGTAATGGGGTTGGTCTTATTCTTTTCTTCGCTAAAAATTACGTATTAAACAAGCATTTAATGGATATATTTGAGCATACGTAGTTCATTAGTTTAGAGTTTGACGATTTTTGCGGGGCATTTTGCAGAAAAAAGGCAGGTTATTTTTTTCCGAATCGTTCCAAAATCTAATCAGCACCAGGGTGACTCACAAGTGACTCATTTGCCGAATTTTGTGAAATTTGGTCCGTTAATTTTTCAGTTAGAGTGGATACAAGCTTTTGCGGGCCATTTCGCCAAAATAGGCGGGTTCTTTTATCCCGAATCGTACCCAAAACTAATCAGCACCAGACTCGCCCACAAGTGACTTACCTACCAAATTTTGTGAAATACGGTCTATTAGTTTTTTAGTTAGAGTGGATATCTACAAAATCCTCACAGACAGACAGGCAGACACACACACAGATGTCACGCTAAAAATGGTTTTTTCGTATTCTAGAGGTCTTAAAACGTGTAAATCCGTCGAAAACTCGAGTTGCGATTTTCGACATGATTCCAATACTTTCTCTATACATTACCATGTTTTGCAGGGGAAGTAAAAAATGTTAGCTGTTATTTATATAAATAAAGTTGAAAATCTGCCTGTGTTTTTAGTCTCATCACGGGAGAACTGGTGCACCGAATTTCATGAAATGTTGTGGATAATCATAAAATAGCCCTACTTAAAATTTAATCCATGTCTCGAGTTTCCAGGACCAGGGGTTATCGAGGTATTTATGTAAAAATAATTTCCCATAGACAAGATTTGAGGGAGTGGGAACAGAGAATTTTATGACTTTTTTTATGACCTCATCTAACTGGTGCACCGAATTTCATGAAAGTTTGTGGATAGTCATAAAATAGAATTTAGTCCATGTCTCGAGTTTCTAGGACCAGAGGTTATCGAGACATTCATGAAAATGAACCTCTCATAGACAGGACTTGATTAACGTACGGAGCTTCGGGCCGCGACCCTGGGACCCCAAATTTTAAAGGGTCCCTATATTTTATATGTAATAAAATTTTTTAAACAGAAATAAAATTTTAATTAATTGAAAACTGATAATATTAGTTTTTATTTTAAATTAAAAAATCTGATTTGGGCAGCACATGACTTTCCCTGCAAACTTATATCCACGTTCTCTTTATTTTAATTAAATTTATTTCACTTTTAATTCATTTTTCGTTCTCATTCGGTAACCGGACTTATTTTCAAAGGTGGCGTAGAGAAAAAAACGAAAAACTAAAATATCTCGAGAACGGCTAGTCCTAGTGTAATGAGGTTGATCTTATTCTTTTCTTCGCTAAAAATTACGTATTAAACAAGCATTTAATGGATATATTTGAGTATATGTAGTTCTTTAGTTTAGATTTTGACGATTTTTGCAGGCCATTTTGCAAAAAAAGGCAGGTTGTTTTTTTCGAAGCATACCAAAATCTAATCAGCACCAGGGTGACCCACAAATGACTCATCTGCCTAATTTTGTGAAATCGGTCCATTAGTTTTTCAATTAGAGTGGATACAAGCTTTTGCGGATTTCGCAAAAATTGGCGGGTTCCTTTATCCCGAATCGTACCCAAAACTAATCAGCACCAGACTCGCCCACAAGTGACTTACCTACCAAATTTTGTGAAATTCGGTCCATTAGTTTTTTAGTTAGAGTGGATACAAAATCTGCACAGACAGACACACAGATAGACAGACACACACACAGACGTCATGCTAAAAATGGTTTTTTCGTACTCTGGAGGTCTCGAAACGTGTAGATCCTTCGAAAACTCGAGTTGCGATTTTCGACATAATTCTAATACTTTCCTTAAGGCCCTACCACACTCTAGAACTTTTGGAACAACCCACTATATCGGACAACTCTTCCCCCAATTTTTTGGCGAAAAAGTTGGTGATAGGGTTATTGACAGTTTGAAGAAGTTGTGCTAAATGACAAAACTACGGCGGTATGTTTATCGCCTTTTGGCGACAACTATACATTTGTACATGTACTTTTCGGCAGGCAGCGCATTCTCGCTTCGACTTCGGCATTAAAACAAGACTTTTACTTAGTACTTCCTTTTATAACCTTTATTACTTTGTAATTATGACTAAATTGGTATCAGATGCAGGGAAAAATCAAATATGCCTTGGCATAATTAAGCTAGGATTATTTCTGCTTAAGAAGAAGAAACAAAGTAAACCGAGAAGGATGTGGACAAAATCTATAGTAAATTTTTGATTTGCTCTTTTTTATATAAATTACTTCAGATATCAGAAGCTTAAACATATGAATGAACATTAAAAAATATTTGGATTTGTCACACATCCGTATAAAAAAGCAAATAAATATTTGTTGAAAAATATTCACTCTATTTTAAGATACAAAATTAGTTTAAAAAGCGATATTGCCGATATTGACTGAAATAAAACAAAGAAAAAGAAAACGTAAAAAGTATTTAAATTCAAGGATGCCGTTATTAAAATATCATGTCTTAAACAAATTTAAGTTCATTACCATTTTATACTTGATTTTAAAGGTTTTCAAATACGTATCTATATTAAATATCCGGAGATGTTTTTGCTCATTTGTAACGTTTAAAATATTTCTCATTAAAGTAAACTTTTAAAAATTATTTTATCTACATTTATATTTATTGAGTAATTATGTTTTAAAATAGATTTAAATGTACATTCCATCTATAGCTGGTATAAAGTATACTTCAAGATGTTTTTCAAAGTAACTTCGAAATAAATTTTTATAAGCATTCAAATTTAAAAGAGTAAACTTTTCATATTTACATACAAACTTATTTTTTTTATTAAAAGTAAATGATTTTCAAATGTATTGTAAATTTCTAATTGTCTATGTGCGTTTAAAATAATAAAAAAATTCTTCAAATGTTAGCATTAAATTATTAAAATTTTAAAGTAGCTTGATTTTATTTTTTATTCTAATCTAAAATGTTCAAAATTACATGTCGAAAGATAACTACTACTCGTATAAGGGTGTTCGATGATTTCTGTCTAATTTTACATGCACATTTTATATTTGTTAATTTTACAAGCACTTTTTTACTTAAGAATATATTCCATCTATACCTGGTATAAAGTATACTTCAAGATATTTTTCAAAGTAACTTCGAAATAAATTTTTATAAGCATTCAAATTTAAAAATAATTTACTGATATAAGGTTATTTTGTATATAGAACGTAAAATAATTTAAAACAAAAAAAATCTGCAGATTATTAAAGAAAAACTATATTTGAATATTTTAGCAACAGATGGCAGCACTTGTAAAATTTAAAATTTGCATGGATTCGAATCAGAGCCCAGTGGGTTGCTGAGCTGATTCTCTACCACCCAAGCCAAAACTTCACTTTTGAAATATACTAACAAATTATATCATGCAATGCATTTAGTGTTATTTTAGAGTACTATTTTGAAGAGTAAACAGAATAAGTTTTCAAGTTGTTTTAGTATTGCAATAGAAGGATAAAAAAAGTCTATGGAGAACATACATGAATATTCATTTTCTAAATTCTGTCTGATGTTTTTTTTTAACGATTCGAGAAAGAGAACATAATTGTATTCGTTAAAACGAGGAAATTGCCATAGTGTAGTAAATATTCTAAAACAATTTAAATTAGGTTCCTTTGTGTTTTGTGATGGAATCACTTTAGTTAGCTTATTTTAGAAAACTGATGAAATATGTATATATCGCCAAAGCAAACTCGCTTACGCTCTTGTTTAAATTCACAGAAAGGTGGATTTTCTGAAACGCATCTATACTGTAAACTAGCAAGCCGCTGGTAAATATAAATTTGAATCAGAAGCGACCAAAGAGATTATATTAGTAATAATATCTTAATTTTTATTATATAATATTTCATGTATATAAAATCGCTTTGGAAGAGATGGTTCGTAAAGATGATATTTTCTCGTACGCATGTTTCTTCAAATTCTTTTTTAAATACAGTGGATCTTTTAGATTCCACAAAAATGATTTTTCCCGTATTGATTCAATTAACTCCATTTCCATCTCGCATGACTACATTTTTCTTACTTCGAGACGACTTCCATTGACATCCACCTTTATGACACATAAATATTATAAATACTTAAACAAAATTCTAAATCTAAACCAAAATAATACTTCGCGCTGCCTGGTTATTATATTAATACATATGTAGTGTCGTACAAGACAGAGCACCAGGCGCGAAGCGCCTTTAATCTCCAGTTTCAATCTGTGGTTCTTATCGTCAAACTGTGACATTAATTCAGTGACCCTAATTGGAGGTTCGAGGTTTTTATTTACTACTTTTTATTATTTGTCCTAGCTCCTAGTGTGGCAGTTTGTTGCACATTTAGAGTTTAAGCAGTTTGGGGGGTTGATGCAGATCTAAGGGTTACCTAGCGTTTTGGCAGTTTAGAGTTTAGAATATTTTTTTTATAAAATAATAGTCGCGAGTTTTATTTAAAAATCAGATGTTTGAGGTGGAATCTTTTAATTCCGATTATCGATGTTTAGAACAGCGCGGGGTCTCTTACGAGATTTGGCCTTGCGATGATCATAGTCATGCAGATTGAATAACAGTTCGTTTGGAACGGATGGCAAATTTCTGTAAAATTTAAGCGCTAGCTTTTTAATTTGGGCTCTAACAGTTTTTATTTTGAAGTCATTCCTAATTACCGAGTTTCTTAAGTACCTGGGAGCTTTCCTGATAATCCGTAGGATTTTGTTTTGTTTTGTCTCTAGGAGGTCTATTGTAGTTTCACAGGCATATCCCCATACGGGTGCTGCATACAGCATTCCCGAGCGGATGACCGATTTATAAATTAGGAGTTTATTTTGATAACTTAGATTTCCGTTTCCTATCATTGGGTATAAGGCTCCTGTGGCCATATACGCTTTTTTGATTAAGTTCGTTACGTGCTGTTTCCAGGTTAGGTGGGAATCTATCGTTACACCTAGGTATTTAGTAGCTTTTTCCGCTTTTAGGGCATGGTTGTTTATGTACAGAGGCGGCGGAGGTTTACGTTTTCTAGAGAAATAAATCCAATGACATTTATTGGGGTTTAATTTTATTCGCCATTTTTCCAGCCAAGTTTGGAGTATGTCTAAGTGTTGTTGTAGCTGTCTGTGCATTACTGAGACATAGGGGTGTTTTGCAAGTATCGCACTGTCGTCTGCATAGAGTGCCAGCTCTGTGTTTGGAGTCCTAGGGATGTCGTTCAGGTATATGTTAAAGAGTGTCGGGCCCATGATAGAACCTTGCGGTACACTACTTTTAATGAGCTTGGGTGTAGATAAGTTACCTCCTACTCTGACTTGAAAGTGTCTGTTATTTAAGTATGAGATTAAAAGTTTGACAAGCGCGTCAGGGACTTTTAAAGTGATCAATTTGTACGCTAATCGACAGTGCCATACTTTATCAAAGGCTTTTTGAATGTCCAGAAAAATCGCAGCTGTGGGTGTCATGTTATTGAGACCAGAAGATATGTACTCTACCACTCTCAGCAATTGATGAGTGGTGGAGTGCTATGGCCGAAATCCAAACTGCTCCGGAATGATAATGTCATTCTCACTAAGGTGCGTGTTCAGTCTCTTAATAATTTTCTCAGTAATTTTACTAAGTGTCGGTAGCAAGCTAATTGGTCTGTAGTTGGCTGGAATTGTGGCATCCTCACCAGGCTTATGGATTGTTATAACTATCGCTTCCTTCCATTCTTTGGGGAAATAGTTTAGTTTTAATATTTTATTTATTAAGATAGTCAAGTAACATATTACGTTTAAGGGTAGGTTTTTAACCGCAATATTTCTGATTTTGTCGTGCCCTGGGCTTTTACGGTTTTTGAGATTTTTAATAATTTCTACTATCTCTTGCGGGGTGGCTGGGTCAATCTCAGCCGTTACCGGGGAATTCCTGAAGTTATTTAAAGTTTGACTAACCATTCTTAGGGTGTCCTGACACATTAGATCGTGGTTTGGTTGGAATTGTTTTTCATAATGGCTTGCGAGCGCCTCGGCTTTTTCCTCGTCTGAGTACGCGATTTTAGCACCATCTATTAGTGGCGGGAGCTTAATTTGAGGTTTCCTGAGTCTTTTTGCGAATTGCCAGAGCGATACGTCTTCTGGGCTAAGGGATTTGATTAGTTCTTTATACTGTTGCTGCTTTTCTGCGACAATTTTTTCCCTGACTTTGCACGTGAGTCTGTTAAGCTCCCTTTTAAGGGCGGGGTCTCTGTTAGCCTGCCATGTCTTACGTATTCTATTTCTTTGCCTGACTAATTGTTTGACATGGTGGGAAAGTGTGGGCATTTTTGGAGACTCACGATGTGTTGTGGCAGAGGCAATTGCTCTCTTGATTTCTGTTGTGAGTGTGTGCGTGGCAGAGTCAATATCCGCCGTGCTCATTATGTTAGGTACTGCTAAGTGCGGCTCGAAGAGTGCTCTTTTGAATACTTCCCAGTTGACCCTCTCTTGTCCCAAAGAGGCTGGCAGAGGTGTGTTCAGGTCGAATGTCACCAGTACCGGCAGATGATCCGAGTCGAATTCATCCAGGGTACTAATAGTGTGAGCGTAATCTATGTTTCGCGTTAGGACAAAGTCTATAAATGAGCCGTTGGCGCCTGAGAAGCAGGTTGGTGTCGACGGTACAATAATGTTAGTGTTTGTCGTGTTCAGCAGTCTGTGTATCTGTGTACCGCGTGAATTGGCTCTCCTACAGCTCGGTGGTGCGCGTTGAAGTCGCCTGCGAGTATCGTGTTTGGATATCGCGCGAAAAGCAGTTCCAGTTGCGCAGCTACATCTACTCTACTCATATTTTTGACATATGTTGAGGTTAGGATAAACGGGCTAGTATTATTAATTTTAATTTTTATACTAGTATTTTCTATACCTTGAAGATTTATGTTGTTTAGTTCCTCGTGGGGAATATTTCTTTTAATGTATACTGCTGTTCCTCCATGGGGCGTTCTAGCATTAGTATTTGAGCTAAGATTATGATAGCATATGCAGTTGGCTATGTTTAGTTTTTTACTTTCTCTAACTTTAGTTTCCTGAATTAATAAGGCATCTACGTCATTTTCATTTACATAGTTCCTAAGTTCATTTATTCTTGGAGATATGCCGTTCGCAATCCAAAATATTATTTTTAAGGATTCTTTTTGGGACCTAGCCATGACGGGTTTGATTCTCACTGTTACTTTTAAAGTCCGCGATTATTTTAAGGGCCTCATAGACCATTGCCATAGGATCGCTCTTTTTTTGTACTAACTCTGCGAACTGCATCAACAGATGTTTTATGTCGTCTAGATTGAACATGCTAATAAATCCTCTGATGAGGTTGAGGATATCCCCCATCTTTTCAGCATCAGATTTATCAGTCGGTTCAGTCTCAGCTTCCATTTCCTCAGCCTCAACCGCGGTTTGCACTTTTTTGTGAGTGTCCTTTTGGAACTCGATAGTCTTTTGCTTTTTTTCACCCGTTTTAACTAACAGCTGGGTTTGCGCGATCTCTTCATCCCTGACTCGTTTATTTTGTTTCTAATCCTCAACCTTCCTGTCAAGCCTATCCTTTGCCTCCTTTGCCTGTCTGGCTTTTTCTATTTCCGGTCTCTTTTGAATGGCAGCTGTAGCTGCTCTTACTTCCTCCAGGGTCAATTCTCTGGAGGTCGATGATTTGGGGGCCTGCTCTGGCACCGATCTGGTAGGTGCTGAAGGTTGGTGTCCTTTTTCCTGTGGCACTATTTGCGAGGAGTCCTGAGGGGGTGCCTGGGGGTTTAGTCCGAGGGCCTTTTGACTCCAAGGGGGTATCTGATTTTTTGGGGGAGGGGGGCATACCCCGGTGCCATTCCTCTGTTCCAGGGGTTCTTCGGGCATTGCCTGAAGTTCGCCGGGTGGTCTCCATTACAATTTGCACACGTTGCCTTCTCTGTCCAGGGTCTCTGGCAGTCCCGTGTGAAATGATCTTCCGCACACTTCAGGCACTTTGGTGGCATACTGCAGTTCTCAGAGGAGTGGTTGAACTGCTGGCACCGGTAGCAAATTTTGAAGCCCCGTGCTCTGAAGGCCTCTACCTTCACAGCCAAGTATCCTAACCTTGTCAGTCTGTAAATCCTCTGCTAGTCTTCCATGGGCCTAAGGCTGAGTAAGAAGATCGGTAGGGGGAATCTCGTTTTAGTGTTTCTCAGTTGAGAAACCCGGACTACATCTAATCCCATGGATGTTAGAGTAAGTTTTATTTCCTCAATGTTATAGTTTGCTGGTAGCCCCTTCAAAACTACCTTTTTGGGCCTTTCTGTTTTCAAGTTTAAGCTGTGGAAGGGGATTTTCTCTCTAGTCAAATGGCGCTGAACAACCCTATAGGAGTCAGCGTCATGAGGTATCAATTTAAGCATATCTCCTGAGAGTTTGCCAGATACTTTTTTGCCTGTGATCTCATTTAACTTTTTTAAGAGAGCCTGGTAGTTATCTCTAAACTTAATGAAAAAACATTCAGCTTTTAGGTCTTTTTTCTCTACTTCCATACTTTTATCACTACCACTATTTACAACCGTTTTTGGTTTTGGTGCACTTTTTAACACAACAGGTTGCGCGACAATTTCAGCATAAGTCTTAGGCTCATTTACTTCATTAGAATTTGCATTTACACTTTTGTCATTTGCATCCTTAACAGTTACATCATTACAATCCATGTTATCATGGTCACTAGGTTTTAAGTTTGATTCTCCAGTCTGGATTTTAGTAGGAGTTCCCTTAGTGGGAAACTCCTCTGTCCTTGCCCTTTTACTTGGATTTTCAACCGTTTCAGTTTTATCAACAAGTTTGATCTCTTTAATTAGTCCTATCTCTAACAGTTTAGATTTAATTTCAGTGTTGTTTAATCTTAACTTACTATCCTCAAATGAATTAAAAATTAAATACATATCACTACTCTTAAATTTAGTCATGTCACAGCCTAACATAAAAGAATTCACAAAATTGAACATACCCAAAATCCGGGAGACTTGGTCCTTGTCCTGGGTGATGAGTCCGTTCTTGAGCATATCCCCGATATGCAGAGTCAGCGTGTAGATCAGTAATCCACAGAAGTTCACTGTTTCCCTCACTTCCTGGGTCCACGTGCGAGAAAGTCCATCGTCCGGCAGGGAGTCACAATAAGAGTTCCTGGCATCCCTGAGAGGCCGAGCATCATCACCATCCAGTTCCCTTGCAACATCCCTCGTCACTTCCAAAACTTCTCTGTCCAGCTCCATAGTCCAGCAGGGTCAATCCAAGGCACAAAAAACAGAACCACGTGGAAAAACACACGTGTTAATCCAAAGTCGAAAGCACAAAATGGCGAAAAGCCGCACACAATAAAGTTGAAGATTACTTAGCCCGACGTGCTCTATCGTAACAAGATATAACACGCCCAAGCGTAAGCAAGAAAGTCACCACAAGATAAAAGCAGCAGCTTCTCAAAATCACAACGACTTTTTGTAAATTATTATATTAATATAATCTATCTGTTATTATATTCTATCTGTTCGCGCTCCACATATTCAAACTTGCGCGAGGATTTCACGCCAAACCAGAATGTAGTAGGATCTGCGCCACCCTTTCTACACACGTGATTCCTTCGCTACTCATCTGTGATTGGTTGGTTGGTAAAAAATTGTCCCAAATGAACAACTTTTTCTATACCGGTCAGATAAAGTTGTCCCAATTTTTGGACCTTATTTCACACGAGTTTTCCCCCAACTCGGCGTAAAAATTGTTCGAAAAGTTGGTTGTCCGAAAAATTGTTGAATGTGATAGGGCCTTTATACATTACCATGTATTGCAGGGAAAGTAAAAATGTGCAAATAGTTTAAAAAATTTACATCCTTTAAAGTCTTTATATTTATTTATAAAGTAAAAAGTTTGGAAGTTCTCTGCATATACCAAAAGGCCTCCGGAGCTGTGATCTTGAGCCCCAAATTTGTTATACGTTAATGTTTTGAACGTTTTTACTTTCACTTTTACGTTGTTTTCTGTCACTGATATACCCCGATTTACAACCAGCACTAACAACATGCACTAGAAACCATATTTTGAGAAAATAGAAGTACTGGTATTAAAGGAATAAATAAAATCAAATAAACTTCTAATCGACCTAATGCTATTTGAATGGAACTATATTGTTCCATTCAAATGGAACTATTTGAATAGAACTATATTGTTCCATTCAAATGGAACTATTTGAATGGAACAATAAGGACAGTACTAACAGCAGCGCCACTAAACTGGAATATTTCTTCCGAGAAATCAAGTGTCACTTTTCTGCGGAGCAGCCTATTTCATTTCCCCTCCTTCCCTTTAGCCTTCATGAGTGATGGCTAGCACGGACAATCGTGTTAGAAGTCGTGGCAGAGGTGTCACTCCTCTGCCATGAACACGATCTGTGACGTCAGCTGGAGTGAACTTGCAGAAAGCGCCACAAGGTGGCGCGGCAACCGCCGCCTGAGAGTGCCGGCGAAATATTTTATTATTTCTATTTCAATCTGATACAACGTGGTCCTTGTTGATCTTTTGTTGTTTCTTACGTATCTTTTTACGTAAACTTTGGCTAACTTTGGCTTAAACTTTCTTGAAACATTAGTTTAGTCCATGAAGTTCCATTATGTAGGATTTTTAAATCTTCAAAAACGAAAGTACAGTACACTATTTATTCATTTCGTTTTACAGCAAGTTATTTGTATCTTTATATATTTTCTAATGATGTTCTTGTAATTTTTGAAAAATCTAACAGGATTTAATCTCGCGCATTTTGTATTAATTAAATTTTATTACATTACATTTTATTAATTAAATTTTATTACATTCAAAAAATGGGGGGGGGGGGATACGATTTAAGAAAATAAACAGGTGCTTGCTCGTATATTTTTCATCATGAATCAATATACTATAATACATTTAATTTATTATTCTGAAAGTATATCATAGTGTGTGTATTAAACGATTAGTGTCTATATTTTTATATGTTTACATTGAATTTCGATTTGATATAAATTCTCTTTATGATCTAAAAAACACTAATAAAATCAGGTGTTTGGCAATAATATAAGTTCTTCTATAAAAGCATCACTTAAATCGTTAACTAGTTAGGCATAAATACATCCCCCCCCCCCCAAAAGACATAATACTCTTAGTGTTAGCGTTTTAATTATTGTTTTGATTTAATCTCGCACATTTTATATTAATTAAATTTTATTACATTACATTTTAATAATTAAATTTTATTACATTCAAAAAAGGGGGGGAGGGGGGTACGATTTAAGAAAATAAACAGCTTGCTCGTATATTTTTCATCATGAATCAATATACTATAATACATTTAATTTATTATTCTGAAAGTATATCATAGTGTGTGTGTTAAACGATTAGTTTCTATATTTTTATATGTTTACATTGAATTTCGATTTGATATAAATTCTCTTTTTGATCTTCTAATCTAAAATTCTTAGTGTTAGCGTTTTAATTATTGTTTTGATTTTCAATTATTATAGATAACATAATCGAAAATAACTTTATTTATATGCATTTAGATAAAAATTACGCGATGTTTATTTGTGTATAATGAAAATTTTAGAATGATTGCTTGTTTAGAAAACTTTCCGAACATATTTCTGTAAATTCGTGTATTTAAAACAAAATTCATTAAAAATGACATCGCCTCTTGTAATAACATTGACTGGTTTCAAAAAGCGAAACGAAACTTTCAGATGATTTATATTTTTCAGAAAGGGAAATACAGTTTTATTATGTATGTACCCTTCCAAACAACCTCTGTAGTGCATATTTAAGTTGTGTTCAAGTAAAATTAATGTTATTTGAGTATTTATTTCATATTTTAAATCTAAACAAATGATTAAATTAATTTTGTTAGCATCCTTTAACATTGGAGTCTACAGGGCCGTTCCTGACATTTAACTCCAAGTGACGTTGCGGCTTTTCGTGCTCTCATTGGCTAGAGCTGAAGTGGCGCAACCTTATAGATATAGTAACCTTGGTTAGAAGTCATGAGGAGGAAAACCTACCCTTAAATATAATATTTTACTTGACCACCCTAATAAACAAAATACTAAAACTAAATTATTTCCCCAAAGAATGGAAGGAAGCGATAATTATAGAGATCCATAAGCCTGGTGAGGATGCCACAATTCCAGCCAACTATAGACCAATCAGCTTACTACCGACACTTAGTAAAATTACTGAGAAAATAATTCTTAATAGACTGAACACGCACCTTAGTGAGAATGATATTATCATTCCGGAGCAGTTTGGATTTCGGCCAAAACACTCCACCACTCATCAATTGCTGAGAGTGGTAGAGTACATATCTTCTGGACTTAATAGTAAGACACCCACAGCTGCGATTTTTCTTGACATACAAAAAGCATTTGATAAAGTGTGGAACTGTGGATTAGCATACAAATTGATCACTCTAAAAGTCCCTGGCGCACTTGTCAAACTTTTAATCTCATACCTAAATAACAGACATTTCCAAGTTAGAGTAAAAGATAACTTGTCTACACCCAAGCTCATTAAAAGTAGTGTACCGCAAGGATCCATCCTGGGCCAGACACTCTTTAACATATATCTAAATGACATCCCCAGGACCCTAGACACGGAGCTGGCACTCTATGCAGACGACAGTGCGATACTTGCAAAACACCCCTATGTCTCAATAATGCACAGACAGCTACAACAACACTTAGACATACTCCAAACTTGGCTGGAAAAATGGCGAATAAAATTAAACCCCAATAAATGTCATTGGATTTATTTCTCTAGAAAACGTAAACCTCCGCCGCCTCTGTACATAAACAACCATGCCGTAAAAGCGGAAAAATCTACTAAATACCTAGGTGTAACGATAGATTCCCACCTAACCTGGAAACAGCACGTAACGAACTTAATCAAAAAAGCGTATATGGCTACAGGAGCCTTATACCCAATGATAGGAAACGGAAATCTAAGTTATCAAAATAAACTCCTAATTTATAAATCGGTCATCCGCCCGGGAATGCTGCATGCAGCACCCGTATGGGGATATGCCTGTAAAACTACTATAGGCTTACTAGAGACAAAACAAAACAAACCCTAAGGATTATAAGGAAAGCTCCTAGATACTTAAGAAACTCGGTAATTAGGAAAGACTTCAAGATAAAAACTGTTAGAGCCCAAATTAAAAAGCTATCGCTTAAATTCTATAAAAATCTGCCATCTGTTCCAAATGAACTACTATTCAATCTGCATGACTATGATCATCGCAAAGCCAAATCACGTAAGAGACCCCGCGCGGTATTTAATATTGAAAATCGGAATTAGGTAAGTCCCAACTTAAATAGTTGATATTAAATTAAAACTCGATCAATGTTTTCTAAAAAATGTTCTTAAATCTTAAACTACCAAATTGATAGGAAATCCTTAGAACTGCATCAACTCCCCAAAATTACTCAAACTCTAAATGTGCAACAAACTGCCACACTAGGAGCTAAGTCAAATAATAAAAACAGTAAATCAAAAACCTCGAACCTCCAACTATGGGCAAATGAAATAATGTCACAGTATGAAGATAAGAACCACACCTAGAGATTGGAGATTAAAGGCGCTTCGCGCCTGGTGCTCTTTTCTGGACGAAACCCATGAGAAGTCATGAGGCCGGTTTTGCCACATACTTCCTCTCCTGGAAAGAGCTCGGTCAAGTCTGTAAAAACAGCGATAGACGATCCTCAGAGCTTACTAATTCCCCAAAACGAAACCCAGCCAGGAACTGCCCGGTCAGCCAGTAAAGATAGTACTTTACTTGTGTAGCTGCCGTGAAGGCGTGACGTCAGTCATTGCCTATCAATATAAATAAGCAGTTGGGTCATTTTTTGGTGTTGTCATTTAGCGTTGGTTGCGTGTTTCTTTCTGTCCAGCTCACCACTGCGAGATAAACAGTTTTGCTTGGGCCACGTGCATTGTAGACCAATACTATGAAGTTAGACCGAAAGTTAGCTTTAGACCCGAAATTATAATTCGGGTAGTGATGACCAGTACGGTCGGTCGGTGTTGAAAGACGTGATGCCAGTCTTGCCACGGTGTCAAAAAAGACTTTCAGAAGAATTTCAGCAACGTAGTCGCTACTTCAGACAGTTTGTTCAGAATAAAAAATGAAACAAACTATTCTGCCTGTTCTCGCTTTGTCCGCAACAGATTCAGTCTCTTGAAAACGCTCTGCTACTGAACCTCGTAACTGTTGAATTGTTAGGGATTTTTGAGCGCGAGTTCTTTCCTTGTTTTTTAAAAAAAAATATATAAATTAATTTCTAATTGATTTTTGTACATTATACTTTAAAATTATAAAGAGCAAGATTAAAAAAAAAATGTGATCAGATTTTTATGTGATTAAATTCAAATTTATCTATCAGATCAATAAAATCATCGACATATCCTTAAGCGATACGTATCGGAACGACAAAGTAATTTCCCATATTTTGAAAAGTTAATTGTCCGTGATACCAGTTAGAATACCTCCTGGGGAATGAGACTGCTGATGCTCTGGCCAAGGAGGGAGTCTCTCTTCCTTCTTCTTCATGTGACACTTTGACTTACCTTGAAATCTACTCAAGAAGGAAAATTTTAAAGGAGAATCTCTGGAGGACCCCTCCTGTACACATGACAGAAAATACCCTGGTGGTACCCTTACCGTTAAGGGCGACAGAAGGACGCAAACCACCATTAGCAGATTTGCCAGTGTACACTTAAAGTGTCTTACTTTTAATCAGGGGCAAAAATCTTATTTTTCTTGCTCTAATTGCAATTCCGCAAAGGCCTCCCCTGACCATCTTTTAGGCTGTCTGGGGCTTGCTAAGGAAGATATTTATAAAGACCCTTTATTGATTCTTGATTTCATTGTAACTTTTGGGCTCTTGGACCTGGTCTAGTTTACGGCTAGTGCGGGAGGAATAAGTCACACACAGAATACCAATAGTGGGTGATACTAGTTACCTGGTCCAGGATATCAGAATTGTCATCTATTATTCCCTGAAATACCACCACAATTTAGATTGATGAATTACTTTTAAAATATGCAAATAACATTAAGGAAGAAGGAAAATAAATCAATTTGATTCCTCTTACATTTTAAAATGCATTCAAGCAATACCTCCATTGTTATTAACGACTTAAGACCGCTGAGCACACCATAAGTATTTTCTTCTTCTTTTATGACGTACAGGCAGAAATACACGATGTTGTCCGAGATAATCTAATATATACAGTAAAACCTCGATATGTCGTCACTCGGATGACTCGGAGCTCTTGATAAGTCATCAATTTTGTTGTCCCGCTGGCTTTCAATGACGACACTGTAATTAAACCCTCGTTTTCTCGTCGCTAATTCATATATTATTCCGGAAAACTCGTCACTGTCGAAAAGGTACGATACGACGACGGCAACAGGAAAAAATCTGATGTTGGCAACACATGACTTTCCTTATATAATGTAATGAATTCACTACTTTTACAGTAAAAAAAATAGGTTTTTTTATTGTAGATACTAATATTCTTCCCAAGATATTGAATTTTCGACAATTAGTCGTTATTTTCATTGATTTAGCGTCATTTTTATCTATTTGGCGAGATTTTCGTTAATTTGTCAACATTTCAAAAAGTCGCCAAATTGGCGACATTCCGCCAAATTCGGCGCCAAAATCTCGCCAAGCGTTATGGACGAAGAAATAAGCTATTCTTGCAGCAGATAAATGATTATTGGCGTTCAAATAAAAAGTATTACTCAAAGTATCTTTTTTCATGAATGGAACGAGCTAGATCCACGAGAATGATGCCACCCAATTTATCGCATGATATTACATATGAAAAGTGAACATGTTTCTCAATAGGAAATATTTTTTTTTAATTTTATATGACATTTTGATAATTTTTCTGAAAAATGTACAATATCTCGAAAACGGTTCATGTTAGCGTTCTAAAATTTATGTCAATCGTTTTTTAATGATAAATTACATAAGAAATATCTATTTTCGTAACTTTCTTAGAGGTTTTGATTTTCTGACGATTTTTTCAAAATTTCACTCGAAAATTTAGGCGGGTTCTGAACATTCGATTGCGTATAAAAACAACAGGCTTCCAGTGTTTACGGATTGTGATTTTTGTACCAAATTTCATTCAATTCGGTCCATTCGTTCGTGAGTTATCGTCTCCACAGTCTCACTGACACACACACACACACACACACACACACACACACACACACACACATACACACACACAGACATCACTTCAAAAATGTTCGATTCGTGATCAGGGATGCTTGAAACGTGCTCTCCCGCCGAAAACTCGAATTTTCGACTCCTTCACAATACTTTCCTTATACATTATGTATATAAGGAAAGTAATAAGCTAAAAGAGTGATTATTCACATCAATCTATAACGAGTACATGAATTACTCACTATTCTTTTAAAAAGTTATCAGGGATAGTCCTCTAGATATTCTGTTCTAAAATATGCATTCTAATAATTTCGCTTTAAAACTTGTGTTGACCACACATTCAGACGGTGGAATGATTTCAAATGTTACAGCCACACAATTCAAACTTTTGTCAATAATTTTGTCATTTGTAGTACAATTAGGAAGACATAAACTAATATATCGTAACTTTATAATTAGAAAAAAATAAAAAAAATATCGAAACTTTAGAATTAAAAGAAAAAAATTATCGAAAATTTCCACTTGTTAAATTGTACCACCGTAATACACACCGCACATCAACACATCGACCATTTTCCATTAGAAATATACATGTGGGACACATTTTAAAACAGAAACAGTAAAGTTGAACTTTTAAATATTAAATTCATTAAGATTGACATGGCCGTTAATTCATACATAGTGGACTTTTTATTTAATCGTACATTGCTGGTTGTGCCGCTATATAAAACCCTTCAATTATTTAACTTTCGTGTGAGTCCTGTAAAGGAATTATTAATTATTATAATACTCACATTGACTGCACCATTTAAACTTTAACAATAAAACATTTATTAACAACATTAGCACTTATTGATTCATTACACAATTAATTATTAGTTTTAGCGGGGGTACACGCAAGACCACTGAGTTTGCCTAAACGTTTCTAGCTCTAAAGTTATTTAAAGAACACATACCTTCAAGGCTGTCTTGGATTATGATCATATATCAAAATGCTGGCAACAGTCATTTGAACTCGCCATAACTCTTGGTGTGTGGCTCCTTCTCGTACTCTGATTGCACTCACACATCAATAGATCTCCATTATTTTCGAACCTCTACGGGACACTCTACAAGTCAGTATTTTAATTCAAGTCATCGTCTCCAAGATATCTCCACAAATCTGCTCATGTCCTTCTTAAGTCAAATCTTCATAATTTCTTCTCTCGTTCTCGGGTCACCCGTTGTGGTTCCCTCGGGGGGGGGTATCTCCCCCATTTCTCCCATTTGCCGCCGCTTTGAGTTTGACGTAACAATCTTCTATTTTTTATTGGTTCCTCCTTTAACCAATGGAA
Organism: Amaurobius ferox; assembly: GCA_951213105.1. Lineage (NCBI taxonomy): Eukaryota > Metazoa > Arthropoda > Arachnida > Araneae > Amaurobiidae > Amaurobius > Amaurobius ferox. The sequence continues at coordinate 25,484,293 of OX578152.1, forward strand.
CCATTCCACATCTCGTAAGGCCCAGCCCGGCTACCCCCCCTGTCATGGCACCCCTATATATTTGTGGTTTTCTGACCTTTAGGTTCACGGGATTATAATACTCGGTGACAGCCTGACTACAAGAAGTGTTCGCCGTTTTGGCCACCATAAATTTGTACATAAAAGTGTGTCATCAAATGTGAGATCTATTTCTGGTCTCACAAAAAATATACAAAAGTGATGTTTCATATCAATCCCTACCTATGAAGATACTCATAATATTCTGTATTTTTATAATCAGTTACCAGATGAAAAACTTTATACGTAATTAAATATATGAAGCAAAATTTTTGTACCAGAATTTTTTCAGAAAAATGTATGAATGGTATTTAAGCGAGGAAAAACAAATAAATTTTAAGCCATAGTTATGTATTAAGAAATAATTGTCTGATTTGTTAATATAGTGGACACATATAATAAGAAAAATTGTAACGATTGACCGCATATTAATAGACCATGTAATATAACATATAAATCTGTGTACGGATTTTATAGCTAGAAATCTTTGTTGAATGAGATAATGCTGTTGCGTGTGTGACTGGTGCGTAGATTTGCAGCGGTTTAGACTGTCTCTTCTATATCCGGAGCTGCTATTATGCGATTTCAACGCACCAGTGGTGCCTGATGCACGTAGTGACTGTTGTTTCTATCGGCTTGGGGGAAAGCTAAAGATCCCTGTGTCTCACAATCTTTGACTTGTTAATATAATGGACACATATAATAAGAAAAATTGTAACGGTTGACCGCATATTAATAGACCATGTAACATAACATATAAATCTGTGTACGGGTTTTATAGCTAGAAATCTTTGTTGAATGAGATAATGCTGTTGCGTGTGTGACTGGTGCGTAGATTTGCAGCGGTTTAGACTGTCTCTTCTATATCCGGAGCTGCTATTATGCGATTTCAACGCACCAGTGGTGCCTGATGCACGTAGTGACTGTTGTTTCTATCGGCTTGGGGGAAAGCTAAAGATCCCTGTGTCTCACAATCTTTGACTTGTTAATATAGTGGACACATATATTAAGAAAAATTGTAACGATTGACCGCATATTAATAGACCATGTAATATAACATATAAATCTGTGTACGGGCTTTATAGCTAGAAATCATTGTTGAATGTGATAATGTTGTTGCCTGTGTGACTGGTGCGAAGACTTGCAACGGTTTAGACTGTTTCTTCTATATCCGGAGCTGCTATTATGCGATTTCAACGCACCATTGATGCCTGATGCATGTAGTGACTGTTGTTTCTTTCGGCTTGGGTGAAAGCTAAAGATCCCTGTGTCTCACGATCTTTGACTTGTTAATATAGTGGACACATATAATAAGAAAAATTGTAACGATTGACCGCATATTTATAGACCATGTAATATCCGACCATTCATTCAGATGCTCTAAGTCCAAGGACGAGCCGGATGGTCTGGGCTTTCGGGCTTTCGGGACCATGTAATATAACATATTGTTTCTATCGGCTTGGGTGAAAGCTAAAGATCCCTGTGTCTCACGATCTTTGACTTGTTAATATAATAAGAAAAATCTGATGTGGGCAACACATGACTTTTCTTATATAATGTAATGAATTTTCTACTTTTACAGTAAAAAAATAGGTTTTTCTTATAGTAGATACTAATATTCTTTCCAAGATATTGAATTTTCGCAATTAGTCGTCATTTTCATTGATTTAGCGTCATTTTTATCCATTTGGCGACATTTCAAAAAGTCGCCAAATTGGCAACATTCCGCCAAATTCGTCACCAAAATCTCTCTAAGCGTTATGGATGAAGAAATAAGTTATTCTTACAGCAGACTATTGGCGTTCAAATACAAAAGTATTACTCAAAGTATCTTTTTCCATGAATGGAACCAGCTAGATCCACGAGAATGATGTCACCGAATTTATCGTGTGGTATTAGATATGAAAAGTAAACATGTTTCTCAATAGGAAGTATTTTTTTTTATTTTATATAACTTTTTGATATTTTTTTGAAAAATGTGCAATATCTCGAGAATGGTTTGGGTTAGCGTTCTAAAATTTGCGCCAATCGCTTTCAAATGAAAAATTACATAAGAAATGTCTATTTGAACTTTATTAGTGGTTTTGATTTTTTGACAATTTTTTCAAAATTTTATTTGAAAATTTAGGGAGGTTCTGAACATTCGATTGCGTATAAAAACTATAGGCTTCCAGTGTTTACGGATTGTGATTTTTGTACCAAATTTCGTTCGAATTCGTCCATTCGTTCGTCAGTTATCGTCTCCACAGGCTCACTGACACACACACATAATTTCACGCACACACACACACAGGCATCAGTTCAAAAAATGTTTGATTCGTGATCAGGGATGCTTGAAACATGCTCTCCCGTCGAAAACTCGAATTCGAATTTTTGACCCCGTCACAATACTTACCTTATACATTATGTATATAAGGAAAGTAAAAATATTCCGAAATAAGTAGCATTTACACTGACTATCTTGTATATAATAAAAGGCAATGTCTGTCTGTATGTCCGTCTTATAATACACTATAGGCTCAGTTGAATTTTTTTTTGTTATTTAATGTTTTACGCGATTTCGACCGTTTTTTCCCCGTTTTCCTCTTTTTCTCCACCATCCAGACGTCGTAGAAAAAAACAAATTACACGACCGGAAAGTGCAGATAATTGCGAGTAAAAATATATCAATTTCAAATCTCAGAGTTAAATTCTGCATTTTTTAAAGATTTTAAAACAAAAATCACTTTCGGCTCAAAAAAACGAACTTTCGGTTTTAATTCGTCGCGTCTGGAAAATTACCGACAATTTCGACTAATAATTTACATTTCTAGAAAGCTCAAAGATCAGACTTTCTTACAAGCTCAATCTGGAAGAGAAATAAGTAAAAGTAGTCGCACGATCCGGATTTTAAGGAAGTAATGATTTTCAATTTCTCGATCAAACCGCGAAAGCAGGGATCGATATTTTATCCACATGCGCGCAGACGAACGGTGTTTCTATGGTGAAGGGGAGGTGGGCGAAGTTCTGACGTAACGGTTCTGATGAGGTTGCGTCAGAGAACATTATTTTTCATATTTAAATGCCATTATTAGTTTTAACTTCATTAAACTAAAACTTTGTTAACTCCACGGAGTTATGGCGTCAGCGACTTTGCCACGGTCAGAATTTCCAAGGGTAGCGAACAGGCTGGTCGCCGAAGGCGGCTAGTAACTAATATGAGCGGAAAACAAGAAAGATCAATCATGCATAAAGCATTGATTATGAACCACTTTCCAAATGAAATGCACTTTTATCTAAACATCTTTAAAATGTGATGCATTCAGCGCTGATATTTTTAAAATTATCACAGTACTACTACTTAAAAACTTAAAATTTCATCGAAAATCTATCTATAGATATATACTAATTGTCAAGTGTCTGTCTGTTTGTTCGTTCTCTCGTTTGTCACGCTTTTTTTAGGCACTTCCCGAATTGATAGAAACTTGCAATTTAGTACACGGGTCGACCGATCGATAAAACCCTCTGGAAAAATCGAATTTTTCGAAATTGTTCTATAGAGAGCTTGCCCCACAGCAAAACGTTCGAAAAGTGAAATGATAGAAAAGCATGCTTTGCGATGAGATAGAGATTAACAGATTAACAGTTTAACCACCTATAGGCACCGACCCGAAGGTTTGCAGTAATTACAGCCTATGGTGGAGGAATATCTGCCAAAACCAGAAATTAAAACTTAATGCCAAGATAAAAATGAAAAACAATTATCTACAATATGCTTGTCTATACTAGATACAGATAGTATTTCACAAATATTTCACATTCATAAACTCTTATGTGCAGAACTGTTTCAAATGGGAGCAACTATATATATAAAAATATTTCTAAAATTGGTTATTACATATACAAAATCAAACGAATAATTTTATACAAAATATATATATACAAAACTACTTATGCAAACATACATACAAAACTATATATACAACATATACATACAAATCTCAGAGATTACCATGGCTTTCAATACTATATTGATACATACAATGATTAAACCAAATGTGAATTTAAAATTAATTTGATTGCAGTATCTATAAAAAAAATTTAGAAGTACTATAGATAAATATGCAATAAACAGTGAGCTAATGTGTGGTGGTTACCAGTAATAATTCACAGGATATGTTCGTTTTCCTCTAGGAATTGAATTATAGTTTTTATTCTCTGTTTAGCCCAGCTATTACCCAGAAGGTTTTCGGCAAATATTGGCATATGTTGTCTACTGAGCCTTTTAAGGTGATAGTTCTTTGTAAGTTCGCAATCAAATACAAAATGTTTCGGAGATCCTATTTCACCACAAATACAGTTTTCGGTGTCTTTCTTTTGGATTTTGTAAAGATAGGTTGGGAAACAGCCATGCCCTGAGAAAAACTGTACCAATTCTCTGCTGCAAATCAGTTGCTCTTGAGATACTCTGGGAAGATAGTTGAATGTTTCTCTTCCTTTCTCTCTTTCATTCCACTGCTGTTGCCACTCTTTTATGGTATTAATATTCAGATGTGACCTTAGCGATGAACAGGGATATGGTAAGTTTGTACTCTGAACAGAGATATCTGACGTCGCCTCAAAAGCTAAACAGTCTGCAACTTCATTTCCCAGAACACCCGAGTGACCTTTAACCCATCCTATAAAAAACTTTTGATGGATGCTGTTGGTTATGATAGTTACAATTTGATGAGCTATTGGATTCTTCGTTTGATATTGTTTAAGAGTTTCGATACTCGATAGACTGTTAGAGTAAATAATGAAATTCTTATGCAAACTTTTGGTAGCCCAAAATACAGCTTCCTTTATTGCGAGCAGCTTTGCCTGGAAGACGCTATTTTCATAGTGCAGACGAGTTGACCACTTATGAACACACATGCTATCGTAAAAAGCACAGTAGACTGATGCTGTTCCAGAATCAGTTCTAGAGCCATCTCTATAAATATTTATGTATAATTAGATAGTTCTTGTGATGACTTAGCATAGTGTAAGCGGATATTACCTACTGCTGGGTCCGTTAACCAGGTAACTTTTTTTTATTCGTAATCTTTGTGATCATAATAAAGATTATTCCACTCTTCTGTTTGTCTCAGGCGTGTTATTTGCGCTATGAGGGCTTCTTTTTGCGCTGTCAACGTTATAGGGGGGATACCGGTAAGCACTTGTAGCGCTACTGTAGATGTTGTGCGATAAGCCCTTGAAATCTGTAGAAGAGCTATCCTTTGAACTGATTCTAGTTTTCTTTTTGCATGGATGTTTAAGTTTAGGGCCCAACTACTCGCAGCATAGCACATGATCCTTTCTGTCACTGATAGATACCATGTTTTTAAGATCTTAGAATTTATGCCTCACCTAGATGGTGCTAGTCTTCTGACATTATGAATTTGACAGCCAATCTTTGTTCGCAGGTTTTCTATGTGTGGAATCCACGATAGATGTTTATCAATTATAATTCCGAGATACTTGATTTGGTTTGGTCTTGGTATGCTAACACCTTTAATATTGAAGATAGGCTTCCTTTTTAATTGAGATGGCTTTCCTATCACTAAAGCTGAAGTTTTTGTTGATGAAATTGATAATTGGAGCTCCTCACAAAGATCTGAAAATGTTTCTATGCCGGCATTAGTTGTATCTTCCAGAAGTCTACGTGAACTGCCTCCTGATAATAGCATAAAGTCATCTGCGTACGCCAAAAGCTGTGTTCCTGGAATACTGAATTTATTAAGAATGATATCAGCCATTATTGACCAAAGTAAGGGTCCTAAGCAAGAGTCTTGTGGACATCCCCCGTAGACTTGAATATCTTTCCAAGTTGTTCCTGAATTAAGTCTAATTGCCCTATCTTTCAGATAACTACTTATGATGTTCTGTAAATAAAATGGACACTTTATCTTTTGTAATTGTTTTAATAAGATGGACCAGTTCATGTTATCAAATGCACTTTGTATATCAAATGATACTAAGGCAGTGTAGTTTCTTTCGGATATATTGTTTTCTATGCATGACAGGACATATGCCAGTGCTGTTTTAGTAGAGTGACCCTCTCGGAAGCCATGTTGATGTTTGCTCATAAGACCATTCAGTTCTAGGAAGTGTACCAATCTCCCATGAATAATTTTTTCTAATACTTTTGACAAAGTTGGTAGAAGACATACCGGCCGATATGAACGCTTCTGGGTTGGATCCTTGTTAGGTTTCAAAAAGAAAATAACTTCTTCAATTTTCCAGACTTTTGGGAAATATTCCGGAGATAGGCATTTTTGCATCAATGATGTTATCGTTATTGGCATGACTTTAAACACTTCTTTCAGAATTCGCATATCGATACTGTCTATTCCGGGGGCCTTGTTAGAGCTAAGTGAATAAAGTGCGTTTTTCACTTTCGCTACTGAAAGACAGTCAGGGAAATTGTCGGAAGTGCTTACTTCTGTCATTCGAGAAAAAGTGCTATTTGTCAGGGTTGGCTTTTTCGTAATGAAAAGAGAATCTGCAAGATGTTGTAACACATTCTCTCGATCCAAATTTATTGCTTGCGGCACTAGGTCATAGGCAGCTTCTTCCGTTGTGAATGATTTGTTGTAAGCCATTTTGAAAGCTACCCCATACTTCTTACTGGTTTTTGTGCAAAATGTTTTCCATGCCTCGGATTTTGCTTGTAGTATGGATTTTTTATATACAGCTCTCTCCCTTTTGTATTGTTGAATGTTAAGTTCAGTTGGATATTGTTTTTGTCTATTGTAGAAAGCTTTCAAACGATTTCGTTTACAAGTGAGCAGAGAAGACCACCACTTGAGTTTTGGTTCATGGGATATATTCTTTTTCTTATATGCCTTGTCACATGCTGCTTGGATGCGATCAGTCAATTCTTCTACGAATTTCTCTACGGTATCGACTGTCTTTCCCGGCCGTCCAAATGGTTGCTCAAGTCTTCAGATGAGTCGGACTGTCTGGGTCTTCAACGGTATCGACTGTAGTTGCGTCTTGCAATTGGCTGCTCAAAGGAATCTTCTGTGGTAACAGCTGCCTTCTAAGAGCTGTGTGATTAGAAAATGTTGTTTTATAATGTCTTTTCGATTTTATCTCAACGTCTTCCGTCAGAGTGATTATCACATACCTGTGATCACTCAAGCTGGGAGTTTCATCGATTTTTCAAGATTGTACTTTGTTATATACATTAAGTGAGCATAGAGAGATGTCCGACCATCCCTTCCCTCTCGAAGTTTCAAACGTTGGAGTACTGGATGGATCATTGAGGAGTATTAGCTGATGTTGAGCTACAAAATCCTGTAGTAGAAGACCTCTTGCATCATTGGATGAGTAGCCCCAATCTCTCCCATGTGCATTTAAGTCTCCAGAGAAGAGAAGGTTTGATAAGTTGATGTTAGGTAGATGTTCCCACTCTGAAAGATCTTCTGCAAGGGACGCTGAGGGTGGAGAATATTGCGTACCAACTGAGAAACAGCCATTTTTCAATCCAGTATTTGCTATTTTACGGGGTGCCGCACACCAAAATGTTCGATTTGCCGAATAAAGGATAAACGCTTCCCTTAAATTTTGATAAAGGCTTGAAATTTGATATATGGGCTAATCATTTAATGAAAACACCGAATACAGTTACCGAATGCAGACGAATATAGTTTCTCAAAAATGTTTAATTAACGGGATGCTCCAGAGAAAAACGTTCGAAATGTGAATTGATAAAAAGACATTCTTCGGCATGAGATAGAGATTTCAAATTTGGTGTACGGGTAGATAATTTGGAAGCAAGAAAGTGTACAATTTCAGTTTTCCAATATTATCTACTTTAGGGGGTGCTGCACACCAAAATGTTCGATTTTCGGAATAAAGGAGAATCGCTCCTTTTAAAACGCGATAGATGTTTGATATTTGATATATGAGCAAATCATATGATAGAAAACCCCAGAAGAATGTTGCTTTTTAAAATTGTTCATTTAAGGGGGTGGATACTCTACACAAAAACGTTCGAAAGGTGAAATGGTAGAAAAAGCACGCTTCGCGATGTGATACAGACTTCAAATTTGGTGTACAGGCAGAAAGTTGGAAAGGAAGAAAGTGTGCAATTTCAGTTTTCCAACATTTGCTATTGTAGGGATGACGCACACTGAAATGTTCCATTTGACAAACAAATGAAAAATGCCGCCTTTGAAACATGAAATTTGGCTTGAAATTTGGTATATGGACCAATCATTTGATGAAAAATCTGATGTGGGCAACACATGACTTTCCTTATATAATGCAATGAATTTACTACTTTTAAAGTAAAAAAATAGGTTTTTCTTCTAATAGACACTTATATTCTTTCCAAGATATTCAATTTTCGTCAATCAGTTGTCATTTTCATTGATTTAGCGGCATTATTTATCCATTTTGCGAGATTTTCGTTAATTTAGCAACATTTTAAAAAATCGCCAAGTTGGCGACATTCCGCCAAATTCGTCGGTAAAACCTCGCCAAGCGTTATGGACGGAGAAATAAGTTATTTTTATTTCTCCGTATATAAAGGATTATTGGCGTTCAAATGCAAAAGTATTACTCAAAGTACCTTTTCTCATGAATGGAACGAGCTAGATCCACGAGAATGAAGTCACCCAATATATCGCATGGTATTACATATGAAAAATGAACATGTTTCTCAATAGGATTTTTTTTTTATTTTATATGACTTTTTGATAATTTTTTTGAAAAATGTACAATATCTCGAGAACGGTTCATGTTAGCGTTCTAAAATTTATGTCAATCGTTTTCTAATGATAAATTACATAAGAAATATCTATTTTCGTAACTTTCTTAGAAGTTTTGATTTTTTGACGATTTTTCAAAATTTCACTCGAAAATTTAGGCGGGTTCTGAGCATTCAATTGCATATAAAAACAATAGGTTTCCAGTGTTTACGGATTGTGATTTTTATACCAAATTTCATTCGATTCGGTCCATTCGTTCGTGAGTTATCGTCTCCACAGACTCACTGACACACACACACACACACACATCACTTCAAAAATGTTTGATTCGTGATCAGGGATGCTTGAAACGTGCTCTCCCGTCGAAAACTCGAATTCGAATTTTCGACCCCGTCACAATACTTTCCTTACACATTATGTATATAAGGAAAGTAAAAAGGCAAGAAGAATAGAATTTTTCAAAAATTTCATTTAAGGGGGTAAGTGCACAACACATAAATTTTCGAAAAGTGAAATGATAGAAAAATACACTTTGCGATAAGATACAAACTTTACATTTGACGGAATGGCAGATAGTGGGAAAAGAAGAATCTGTACAGTTTCTGTTCTTCACCATGTGACACCTTAGGTGTGCTACACGTTAAAAATGTTCGATTTGTCGAATAAATGAAGAACGTCCTTTTATGTGAGACAGTGTCTTGCAATTTGGTACACAAGTCAATCGTTCAATAAACCTTCTGGAAAAATCGAGAATTTCAAAAATATCCCGTAGAGGAGGATGCTCCACACCAAAACGTTCGAAAGGTAAATTGAGAGATTCAGACTTGAAATTTGATACACGGGTCAATCAGCCGATGAAACCTGCGAAGAAAACAGTATTTTTCAAAAATCTTCATTTAATGCGTGCTCCACACCAAACCGTTCGAAATGTGAAATTATAGTAAAACGGACTTTGCAGTAAGATAGATACTTTAAAATTGGTGCAAGGATTAGAGAGATCGTTAGGTAGAAATAAAGTATATAACTTCAGATTTCTAGTATTTGCTGATTTAGGGATGCCGCACATTTAAATGTATAATTGGCTGTAAAAATGAGAAATGCCCAGTCTGAAGTGAGATAGATATTTGAAATTTAGTGCATAGGTGGACAGTTTAATAAGGACCACTGGAAAAATCGAATCATTCAAAAATTCACGTTATTCAAAGGTTGCTTATTGTTATACCGTTCAATTTCAATGGGTATTCGGCTAGTAAATACTAATTGCCAAGTGTCCGTCTGTCTGTCTGGTCATCTGTCATGCTTTTTTGGGCTACTTTCCAAAAGATAGAGACTTGCAATTTGGTACACGGGTCGATCGTTCAATAAAACCCACAGGAAAAATCGAATTTTTCAAAAATGTTCTGTAGAGGGGATGCTCCACACCAAAACGTTCGAAAAGTAAAATGATAGGCAAGCATATTTTGCAATGAGATATAGACTTCAAATTTAGTGTATGGGTAAACCGTTCGAAAGAAAGAAAGAGTGCAATTTTGTATTTTCAATATTTACTACTTTAGGGTGTGTCACACACTAAAATGTTCGATTTGTCTAATAAATGAGAGATGCCTATTTTAAAATTTGATAGAAGCTTGAAACTTGGTATATGAGCTAATCATTTGATAAAAAACCCAAGAGTTTTTCATAAATGTTCATTTAAGAGGGTGCTCCACATAAAAACGTTCGGAAGGTGAAATGATAACATAGCATGTTTCAGTATGAGATAGAGACTTCAAATTTGGTGTACAGGTAGATAGTTCGAAAGGCAGAAAGTGAGCAATTTCAGTTTTCCAAGATTTTCTAATATAGGGGGTTCTGCACAGCAAAATTTTCGATTTTCCGAATAAATGTGAATTATTCAAAAATTTACGTTATTCGGTCGTTGCTTATTGCGGGATCGTTGATTGTCAACGATAGTGACAATTCTAATAGTGACACTTCTCTAATTACACGGAATGAATTTAATTCAAATGACGTCATCGAAATATAAATCATCTGCCTCTCTATTTAAAATCAATGAATATTTATTTCATTCACATTACTTATATTTCAGACTCCAGAGCTAAATTTGATTTTATTTCAATTTTTATTTAAAAATTGCCCAGCTTATTTTACTGAAATTTTTTTCACACATTTTATGTGATAATTTAAATATTTTCTTAAAATTTCAAAGCAATTGGTGAATTTTGACTCCGCTTAAAAATGTTTGAAAAAATATGTTTCCATAGGGTTCATGCATTTCATTTTATCAACTCGGGTTCAATCCAAAACTAATTGGGCGATATTATTTATTTTCATTCCCAGACATCCCACTGGTTCTGTCAACAATATACTAAAATTTTATTCGGATAAAGTCATTTTTACGGCAGTTATCGTGCGAATGACAGACAGACAAACAGAATGACCAAAGTCATAAACACTTTTCAATTACTCATATGATGAAAAGTTTCAAAAACTGAAACCTCTAGTTAATAAGGAAAAACATATATTCGAGATGTTTCAAGAATGCAAAATCTCTCGCACTTGATTACGAAGCTAATTCAAAGGCATGGATGTCGTCCTTAATTTGGGAGATAAATATTCTTAACCTTTTGCTTACGTGTGGGATAGCGTCAATCTCAAACGAAGAAACTCTCAAAAAGACAAGTACTCGTCTCGTATTTGACATACCCTATCCCAAACAGTTCGAACCTCCTTTGCCGACATTGCGGGGGAGGGGGGGGCAATGGGTTTTGAATTTTCTTCAGCAGGGATCATACAAAAATGCACGTCGATCTATGATCTTGACTTCTTTGAAGCTTTTCACATTTAGAAAAAATTTAGTTATTTAATTAATGACTTGTCCAGTACTCCATTTTTGTCCGCGGCCTGGCGGAGTGCCCCCGGCCGTCCAAATAGTAAAAGTTGTTCCCAATTTCTTTTTTATATTCATTTGGGGCTCTTATGTGTAGCTTTAACCTGTATTTCGTCTTGTTGGGTCTCATTTATTCTTATTCATATTTAATTTTCTCGTTGGGATATTCCTCACTTGTTTTCGTTACCTCTCTTTTCGGATTGGCTGGACTGTTTTTCGTGCTGTTCTCCGATTGGCTCTCTCTTAATCCAGGTCTTGGGTATATAATTTCCCTGCTCAACTCGACGGCCTCATACTAGAATTCGTTTTTAGTAGCTCTATTTTTTCAAATTTTACAATTTTTTTTTTGAAAAATCGGTATTATGGGTCAAATGATTACAATTATAGCGTGTTACCCTTCACTTTAAAGGGCTTGAAAAAATCCTTTGATTAATACCATAATTGACAATGTACCCCCGGGGGCCAGGTAAAGCCCCCCTCCACCCGAGTGAGGCTAATAACATGACGAACAAAAAACTGTATCGCGGCTATTTTTCGCAACGATTGAAACTATAAATCCTCGTGATTAATGAGCCATAAATAAACCCTTTTATGCATGATTATCTAAAATTTTGTCTTATGCTGCATGTTAAAAGGAATATGAAATTTCAAATAAATTTCGAAGTTTTCGATCGAATTAAAAAAAATTCTATCTAGTTCTACATTTTTGATAGCAAAGTCGAACATTAAGTTTCGTAAAAATGAATTAATATTTGTGGCTGCTATCGTAGTATACAAGAAATCGACCACAAGCATCATACAGACAGATGGACATCACTCCAAAAGCAATCAAAACATGTTCAGGAAGTCTTAAAACATACATATCAAAATCTCAAAATCAAGAATTTTCGTGAAAGCAATACTTTTTCAATTAGAGAGTATGAGAAAGTGAAAATATAGAACTATAGATAACAAAGCCAGATATAGAGTTTCGAGAAAATCCATTAATATTTGCGATTGCTATGGTGTACACAAGATATCGACCACATATATCAGACAGACAGACAGATGGTCATAACTCCAAAAGTATTCAAAACGTGTTCATGAGGTCTTAAAGCATATATTGGCATCAAAATCTCGAATTCAGAAATTTTCGTAAAAACAATATTTTATTAATACTACGTAAGTAACAGTTTAAGAAAGTAGAACTTTAATGTATGATTCAAAGAAATCCAAAACGTATTAACCTTTTGATTACGGGTGGGACAGCTTCAATGCCAAACGAAGAACCTCTCAAAAAGACAGGTATTTGACATACCCTATCCCAAACAGTTCGATCTCCCTTTGCAGGCATTGCGGCGTCCATGGACAGTTTGAAAGGTTAAAAATACAGAACCCTTTATAATTAAGCGATTTTCCAAATCAAATTGGCTATTAACTTTTAGAATGACACTGCAGAATCCTCAAACAATAATGTCTGCGGAAACTGAACGATTCTGACAAACAAACGTTTGCAAAAATCTCATCTTGAAGAAAGAGAGAAAGATAATCTTCATTCTACCAAGAAATCCTGCAGATTAGACATGTCTACCCGGGCTTATACGGCAGTTAAATAACAGAAGTTGCTCGCGTATTCTCTTTCAATTCCAAATCCAATGCGATATCATCTGACTGGGTAGACATTTCCAGATATGTCTCTCCTGAACATTATGCCGACACTTGAGAGTTTAATCCCAGTCGGAACAAAAATATGTATGCATTTCCACTTGTTTACAAAGAAACTTTTTTTTATACATTTATTTAGAATAGCATAGAGTTAAAATAAAAGTCACTTAGTAGTAAATTGAGTAGACATTGTCTACCTTGCTTCTCTTGACACTTTGCCATTGGCCCGAACCCACGCATGCATCATTGCAAATTTTTTACTTGTAAATTTTTTACTTGTAAATTCTTTATTCATCATTTTATTTATCATTCTTTATTCAACATTAGCTATAGAAGCAGGGTCTAATTATAAGCAGCCATTCGCTATCAAATGAGAAAGTTTGCAGTGCCTGTAGTTGAAAATTGAAAAAGTTAGAATTCTTATCTCGAAAACGATGCAAAATCAGCAAAAAATTTCAATTACATAATTTCAATAGCAACGGCGTCGAAAATTTGAATTCCAGTTTTCGATGGAATAGCATATTTCAAACATCCCTAAACTCGGATCAAACGTTTTTGAGATGATGTTTGTGTGTATGTGTGTCTGTCCGCAAGGTTGTGAAAACGATATCTCACAAATGAATGGAGAATTTTGGATGCGATTTCGTACAAAAATTACAATCTGGGAATACTGGAAATCCATTGCTTTTAAATGTAATCGAATATTCGGAAGACCTCCCCCTCCCCCTCCAAATTTTGAAAAATCAGACCCTTTAATAATGTTACGTAAATAATCATTTTTTATGTAATTTCTCTTTAGGAAAAGAATAACAAAAACTTTAGAAGGCTAGCATAAACCGTTTTCGATATCTTGCATGTATTTCTAATAAATTTATAAAAAATATTACATACAATTAAAAAATTATTAACTATGGTAAAATATGTTTTCATTCAATATTACGCGACACATTTGTTAACACCATTCTTAAGCATCTAGTTCGTTCCAATCACGAGAGAAAATGCTTGTTGTTGTTATTGAGACCCAGACCGTCCGACCTACCAGAAAGGTGTAAGGTAACCGGAGAAAATGCTTGTGTAATAGTATTGTAATTTTTGATCAACAATACATTATTAGTCATTTATATATAAGAAAAAATCTTCTCTTTGCCTGTGTGTAACGCCTGATGGACAATTTTGTGAATTTGGCGACTCATTTAGAGAAATATCGCCATCCTGACCATATATCGCCAATCTAAACTTTCAGTTTAAATTTACGGTATAGCAAACTTAACTATAAAAGGTTATTTGTACTCAAAAAATTACGGAGTACATTACAAAAAAAAGAAAAAAAAAACAGAGATGGGTCATCCAGTCCGATGAAGCCTGAAATGGTTTTGAATAAATAACATTTTATAAAATAAAACTTCAGCAAGTTTCAATTTGCCCGATTATTTTGATAATATTTTCAGAATTTCACTGGAAAATTTAAGGGGAGGGGGGGGGGGGTTTCAACACTCGATTGCGTTTAAAAACAACAAGCTTCCAGTATTCATGGATTGTAATTTTTGTACCAAATTTTGTTCGAATCGCTCTATCCTTTTGTGAGATATCGTCTCTACAGACTCATTGATATACACATATACACACACACACACAGCCTCTCATAAACGTTTGATTCGTGTTCAAGGATGCTTGAAACGTGCTCTCATTCGAAAATTTAGAGGGGTTCTGGACATTCGATTGCGTATAAAAACAATAGACTTCCAGTGTTTACGGATTGTGATTTTTGTACCAAATTTTGTTCGAATCGGTCCATTCGTTCGTCAGTTATCGTCTCCACAGACTCACTGACACACACACACACACACACACACACAGAGACATCACTTTAAAAATGTTTGATTCGTGATCAGGGATGCTTGAAGCGTGTTCTCCCGTCGAAAACTCGAATTTGAATTTTCTACCCCGTCACAATACTTTTCTTATACATTGTACTATGTATATAAGGAAAGTAAAAATCTACGAAATTCGTCAGTGACGTATAATCGTTCGTAACGTGATCAACGATCACCTGATATCAATTTTACATTACCATATTGGGAATTATGTAATCGATGATTATCGGTTGAAGAGGAAAATTCAGTTTGACGTACGGCAATGAAATAGGTGCAAAGGAGGAAGAAACGTTAGGCATGCCTTGCATATTTAAGCATGCTTTAGAGGTTAAATGTAGTAAACAAAATTTATAGTAATAATAGAAAACTTTGGGGAAACAATATAAAACCTCCTTTGATTTAATTTCGAATTCTTTAAATTCTTTAAAACTACAAACATCAATAGATATGATTAATTCTATAATTTTTGGTAAAAATAAAACTACGTTATAAAGAAATCCTGTTTTTAGTTTACAAGGCAAATCCATTAAAATGACTAATCATTTGAAATTTCTTGGTTTAAATATAGATAATGAATTTTCCTGGAATCCTCATATTTACTATTTAAAGAAGAAATACTTTTGTCTTTATTCTAATTTTGGTAACATTTCTGGAAAAAATTGTAGTACCAGTAAAGTTTATTAAAAATTTGGTATCAAACTGTAATAGAAAAAAATATTGTTTATGCTTTGTGGGGGGCAGGGGGGTAATTTAACAAAGGAGTCAATTAAAGAATTAATTTCATTACAAAAGCAATTTCTTTTAAAAATTTTGACAGATTATAGAATCTTCTCTAAAGTGGTTCTATGCTAAGAATTCCTCTTATTCATCTTGTAATATATTAAACAAGAAAGATAAGTCATGAATAAAGCATTGATTATGAAACACTTTCCAACTGAAATGAAATTTTATTTAAACAACTTTAAAATGCGATACATTCAACGATGATATTTTTTTAGTTATCACAAAAATACATTAATTTATTTTACTTGAAAACTTAAAAATTTATCGAAAAAGTGAGCTTATTCAAATGACGCCATTGAAATAAAAATCGTCTGGCTCGCTATATAAAAGAAGTGAATACTTTATTCATACACTTTTATTCCAGACTTCCGAGTTAAATAATTTCGCGGGAAAAAAATCAGCAATTTCTTATACAACTCATCTTACAACTTGTTTACATTCTGCATCCAGTAAAATTAGGCTTCGTTGTAGAAATAATAACAGTTTAATGTTCATTTAAACTAAAAAAATATTCGCAGAATATAAATGCACAGAAAATACTCAAAAATAAAGGGGTTTTAGAACGGATGCAACACTAAATATAAATTTAAAAGAACTTTAAAAATCACGATTTATACTCCGGGAAAAAATATGGATGCTATATTTTACTTTAAGGTGAGTCACGTGATCTCTTCATATTATATGGGTGTAATTATTATTAATTTTATTTAAAAAGCTACCGAACATATTTTATTGAAACTTTGTGAAGCAATTTGTGAATTTTAACTGCGCTTTAAAAATATTTGAAAAATTAGGTCCCATAGGGTTCAATGTATTTAATTTTTTCAACTCGAGTTCAATCCAAAACTAATTGGGTGATATTATTCGAATTTACATTTCCATATGTCTCACAGAGCGTCTCAGCAACATACTAAAATTTCATTTTGTTAAAGTCATTTTTACTGCAATTATTGTACGAACGGACAGATAGACAGACAGACAGACAGACAGAATGAGCAATATCATAAACACTTTTTAACTATGTTGTAAAGAGTTAATAAAATAAATACTTATTTTGGAAGAAAAGAGTTGGCATCTTTTCCGAATGTCCGAATGTATTTTTCCTTCTCCGATCTCCTTTGATTTTAATTGTCTTTTATCTCAAATCCCCCCCGGCTAAACGTTTAATTTTTTTCCGGATTCTGATAATCCTTTCTCCTTCCTCAAATAAATATATACTATTGGATCTAAAATTGATGAAAACATATGATGTTCGACGTGTATTTTCAAGAATCAAGAACTGAAAAAAGGTATCTTGTTATAAATTAAAAGGAATGAATACAGTTTTTCAATCGCAAATAACTGCAATAATATATGCTGTTGACTGGGCTTTTGATAATAAAATTTTATTCTCAATCTTTGCTATAAATTCTATAAATAAACAAGAAAGATCAATCATGCATAAAGCATTGATTATGAAACACTTTCCAACTTCATTACAATTTCATTTAAACATTTCTAAAATGCGATATATTCCTAGGTAATATTTTGAAAATTATCACAATCCTACATTAATTTATCATATTTGAAAACTTAAAACTTCATAAAAAATGAACTTCATTCAAATGACGGCATTGAAATATAAATTGCCTGGTTTAAACATCTCTAAAATGCGATACATTCCTTGGTAATGTCTTTAAAATTATCATAATACTACAATAATTTATTATATTTGAAAATTTCATTGAAAACAACTGAAATTTATTCAAATGACGTCATCGAAATATAACACGCCTGGCTCTCTCTATAAAAACAGCATTTCATTCATAAACATTTTCCCATTCA
The DNA here is from genome assembly GCA_951213105.1 of Amaurobius ferox. NCBI lineage: Eukaryota > Metazoa > Arthropoda > Arachnida > Araneae > Amaurobiidae > Amaurobius > Amaurobius ferox. The sequence continues at coordinate 25,502,085 of OX578152.1, forward strand.
TTTCATTCATCACATTACTAAAATAATTTATTTTATTTAAAAACTTTAGACCATGGAGGTACAAGTAATTAAACTTTGTTTAAACTTCATCGAAAAAATCGTCCTTTTCTCTGTAAAATCAATGAAAATTTCATTCATATCAGATATATTGAAATCGCCATGAGCTAGCTAAATAATTTTGCGTTAAAGAAATGCAGCAATTCTTATACAACTCATTCTATATATTTTGCTGTTTACATTTTCATTTTCCATAAATGAAAAGTGGGCTTCGTTGTAAAAATAATCAAATTTGGATGATCATTTAAACTCAAATATATTGTAATTGCGTTGTTTCAGTATGTAGATGCACAGAATTTAAGCAAAATAAAGATATTTTAGGACGGATACAACACTAAATATGAATTAAAAAGAACTAAAAATCACGATGTTGCACAAGATGGATGCTATATTTTATTTTGAAGTGGGTCACGTGATCTCTTCATATAATGGTCACGTGATCACTTCATATAAAAGGTGTAATTATTATTTTAATTTTTATTTAAAAAACTACTGAATACAATCTGCTGAAATTTTATTTATATATTTTATTGGATAATTTGAAAATTTCCTAAAATTTTCGAATTTGTGAATTTCAAATTCGCTTAAAAAATGTTTGAAAAAGTAGATCCCATAGGGTTCAATGTATTTCATTTTTTCAACCCGGGTTCAATCCAAAACTAATTGGGTGATATTATACATTTGTATTCCCATAGGTCCCACTGACCGTTTGAACAACATACTAAAATTTCATTTCGATAAAGTCATTTTAACGGCAGTTAAAAGTCTGTCTGTCTGTCATGCTAACGGACAGACAGACAGACAGACAGACAGAATGAACAAAGTCATAAACACTTGTCAACTTTGTTGTAAAGTGTTAAAAATCCAATTTCATTAAAGGTATCAAATATTCGATGTATTATAGGTAAAATTATGTCCATATCATTTGGGTTAAATTGCATGTTAGACTAGAGGGAAAGGAACTTTCTGATCTCTGCGCAAAAAGTTCTTCATCAGAAGGAGAAGCAATTAATTAATGTTTCACTCCCTTACTCCTATAAAGATCTATTAATTGACAATTGGCAACATCTACTGAATATTTCTGTTTCTTCGAGCAAGAATAAAGCTGTTGGAATTAAATCTTTCCTTCTCATTGTTAGCTTAGATCTTCAAGTTTTCAATAAATATGTCGTTTGCTTTATAACCAATCATGGCCGATTTTTAAAATATCTTTACTGATTTAATATTAAATCTGCTAAAAGTGTATCTTCAGTGCTATGCATGGAGTTAGAGGAAGTCAGCCAATGATATGACCCAAAAGTGAAAGCTTGAAATAAAAAGTGTGGGGTGTTAAACTTGATAAATTCATTTGTTCAAACATTGCCACCTTTATCTAAAATGCCTGTATTTTTTCTCCGCGAAAATAGGCAACTATCCCAGCTCAAAAATAACCGCTAGATGGTGCTAGTTATCGTCTAAAACAACGTTGATGTTTTCCCATTTGAGTACGCGTTTTACCTTGAAGAGTTCATTATATTTATTTAATAATGATCTTGTTTTCAAATTTTTTGACTTTGATTTTCTTGTATTACTTTCCTTATATACATAATGTATAAGGAAAGTATTGTGACGGGGTCGAAAATTCGAATTCGAGTTTTCGACGGGAGAGTACGTTTCAAGCATCCCTGATCACGAATCAAGCATTTTTGAAGTGATGTCTGTGTGTGTGAAATTATGTGTGTGTGTGTGTCAGTGAGTCTGTGGAGACGATAACTGACAAACGAATGGACCGATTTGGTACGAGATTTGGTACAAAAATCACAATCCATACACACTGGAAACCTATTGTTTTTATACGCAATCGAATGTTCAGAACCCCCCCCCCCCCTAAATTTTCGAGTGAATTTTTGAAAAAATCGTCAAAAAATCAAAACCTCTAATAAAGTTACGCAAATAGACATTTCTTATGTAATTTTTCATTAGAAAACGATTGACATAAATTTTAGAACGCTAACATGAACCGTTCTCACTCGAGATATTGCACATTTTTAAAAATAAATATCAAAAATTCATATAAAATAAAAAAAAAATTCCTATTGAGAAACATTTTCACTTTTCATATGTAATACCATGCGATACATTTGGTGACATCATTCTCGTCGAACTAGCTCGTTCCGTTCAGGAAAAAAGATACTTTGAGTAATACATTTGTATTTGAACGCCAATTGTCATTTATCTGCTATAAGAATAACTTATTTTTCCGTCCATAACGCTTGGCGAGATTTGGGGGAATTCTTGACGAATTTGGGGGAATGTCGCCAACTTGGCGACATTTTAATTGTTGCCAAATTAACAAAAATCTCGCCAAATGGATAAAAATGATTCTAAATCAATGAAAATGACGACTAATTGAAGAAAATTCAATATCTTGGAAAGAATATAAGTATCTACTATAAGAATAACATTTTTTTAAACTGTAAAAGTTGTAAATTCATTGCATTATATAAGGAAAATCATGTGCTGCCAACATCAGATTTTTTTTAAATTGTAATATCTAGCTTTTACTATGGTTTGTTGTGTAGTACCCTATTGTACATCAAATAGCATGAAAGATTGTATAATTCTTTTGAATTTCCCTCGAAAGTCAATCTTTGGGAGAAATGGATTAAATCAGAGAAAAGCAGATTAAATCAGAATATAAAAAATTTCAATTAAAGATTAAAGCAGAGACTTTTCAGAGAAAGTTTGTATACGTGTATAATTTCGGCACAAATTAAACTGTCAGTATACCTCGGTTGAAGTGTGAACATTTTAAATCTATCTTGTTCTTAATAATTAAGAAGTTGTTGACTTTTCAAAGAAAGTTTGTATACTTGTACAATTTCGGCACAAATTAAACTATTAAACTCTACTATGAGCAATTGATCCAAAAAGAACCATCACTGCTAGTTGACACAATCAAACATGGCAAATATTGACCGTGGTTTATATACATTGCATGTAACACTACAAATTTAAATTTTTCATATGTTTTCATTAAAAATTTCATATTGATATCTATAAAGACTTTTCATGTTTGTTTACATCTTATTGTATGCAAATTCGAATCAGCTTTAATTTTACAATAACCCTGAGCGAAGCTTTAATTTCTATCTAGCAATGTATAAATATCAAGATATCAAATTCACATCGTCTACGGTCTTTTAAATCGTCATCTTGTTCTAGCTGTCACCGTTAGATGGCGACACATATTATCTTTTGGGGATGTATCGTGGTTTCCACTTTTTGCTTTCCTTACATACAATAATGTATAAGGAAAATATTGTGACGGGGTCGAAAATTTGAATTCGAGTTTTCGACGGGAGAACACGTTTCAAGCATCCCTGATCACGAATCGAACATTTTAAAAGTGATGTCTGTGTATGTGTGCGTGTGTGTGTGTGTTTCGTGTGTGTGTATGTGTGTGTCAGTGAGTCTGTGGAGACGATAACTGACGAACGAATGAACCGATTTGAACGAAATTTGGTACAAAAATTACAATCCGTAAACACTGGAAGCCTATTATTTTTGTAAGTAGTATAGTGTTTGTACACAATCAAACATGGCAAATATTCGCTGCGGTTTACATACCTTGTATATAGCACTATAAATTTAAAATTTTCATTAAAAATTACATATTGATATCTATAAAGTATTTTTTATATTTGTTTATATCTTATTGTATGCAAATTCAAATCAGATTTAATTTTACAATAACCCTGAGCGAAGCTGGAATTTCTAACTAGCAATGTATAAATGTCAAGATATCAAATTTACATCGTCTACGGTCTTCTAAATCTTCATCTTGTTTTAGCTGTCACTGCTAGATGGCGATACATAACATATTTTGTAGGTGTATTGTGGTTTCCACTTTTTAACAACAGAAAAAGGAGAAATGAGCGGGAAATTTAGATAAAGGTGGCTATGGTTCGAATTAAAACAATAGTTTTTTTTGTCACGTATTCGTAACAATATGATGTCAATCCCGTTAATGCTTTAGTTTCATCTCGGTTACATTCCTTTCGTGATCTACTCCATACTCCGTGCCCTACGTTGTTTCGCATTAAAAACCTTTGAGTATTTGTACAATAAAAGCAGAAAACATACCGTTAAAAATAAGCGAACTGCCCATGCGTGACAGATGTGGAGAATAGGTTGCATTCCTTCCTACTTTATGAACATTGTATTTTTCTGAAATATCTGTGACCATCAGAATATTTTTCATCCATTTTTTTCCCGATAGTCATTATTTTTTACTTTCTCTGAAATACATGATAATGTATAAGGAAAGAATTGGAATCTCTTCAAAATAGCGAATAAATGTTTATAATTTTGTATAGAAAGTTTAGAGTCTTTGATACATGCGCTCTCCATATATATATATATATATATATATATATATATATATATATATTTGAAATGTAATAATAAGAATTATGTAAAAATAAAAAAATACAATTCAAGTAATATTAACATCACCATAGAAGCAAATTCACGGCCATAATGCCGATAAGAGAAAAGAACAGCACCATCCCAAATTCGATGATTAATTAGAATTAAATTCATCGTCAGGTCTGAGTATTTAATTCCAATTAACCCAAACAAATGCCTGTTTCAGATTAAGCAATAGTACATTACTATAAATACTTAAACTCAGACTACAGGCAACAAAAATGAAAAAAGGATACATTAAGAAAATTGTATTACCATGCGGCATGAACCATTCTTCTACCACGTGTATACACGATCAACCTCAACAGCTTCATCTAGAAGCACCGGAATGAACAAGTCGAAATTCTACCAGGGAGGCAGTACGAACGTTCACGGAGTTACTCCCAACCCCGTTTATATATATATATATATATATATATATATATATATATATATATATATATATATATATATATATATATATATATATATATATATATATATATATATATATATATATATATATATATATATATATATATGGAGAGCGCAGTGTGTAGTCTTTTGCTTTTCGGTGAGGTGTATGCGTGGCTTGTTTTTCTTGGTATATTGGTATTGGATGTAAGTCATTTTTATAGTATTTTGTGTTTCTGTTTGGATGTAGTAAAGCTCGAAGTTATTGTATAAGTCGAAATTCTACCAGGGAGGCAGTACGAACGTTCACGGAGTTACTCCCAACCCCGTTTATATATATATATATATATATATATATATATATATATATATATATATATATATATATATATTTCTATATATATATATATATATATATATATATATATATATATATATATATATTTCTATATATATATATATATATATATATATATACATATAAAAATAAGTATATCACGAACGGAACTCCTATTTAAGTAAAGGAGAAAACAGAAACCCTACAGAGGATGTGGCGCTTAGCAGCTCTGCATCCAGAGTGGCATATAAGGATATAAACAAGAAGAAAAAATAAGCGAGAACAGGAGTGACCATATGATTTGCATAGAATGGCAGGGGTGGATTGCGACACCCCTTTCCCGCTTAAAGCAGCTTTTACGACCCGGGCAACGCTCACGGCACCAATGTAACTCAATGGTCAATCTCCCACATGTGCAAAGACAGAAGCACCCGAACGGACACAAAAGCAAAGATGGAACCAAGCATGGAAGAGATACACCCTACAATCCAGCTTGAAAACACAACATTTTATAAGGGAAAGTCGCACATGCGCGATAAGACTTCATGATGATAGGATCGCAGATATGAAGATATATATGATTAAGAATACTCATTTGGAATCAAACAATGCACAATTTCTTTCTTTGAAAAAGGAATAGTAATAATGCTGTAAAAAATATCTAGGGTAATTTCTTTTTAATGCATCATTTATTATTTTATTACATTCATAAATGCAGTCTTTTTTAAAAGTACTGTAGTTTCTGTTTCTTCTGAAGTACCCGACAATAATATTTCTGAATATATTTTTAGTGAGGTTTGAATTCCAATCAATAATATTATTAATTTTGATATTGTATGAATTTCTCTTGTCGTGTATGGTTGTATAAATTCCATACTGTTGGTGTTTTCTTATTGACAAGTCCAGGAAGTCTGTCGATCCAACCTCTTTGATCGGGTTTTCAATTAAGTCTAATTCCCTTGGGTAGAATGCAAAATCTATGTCAGGGGTGTTTGCATAACCCCCTAATATCACATCGTCAACATAACGGAAATAAGGTATTTCCGATAATATATGAGTTCCTCTTTCATATTTGGATAGATAAATATCCGCCAATATTGATGAGCATGCACCACCCATGGGTATGCCTTTGACCTGTTTGTAGTAATGCGTACCGTCATATAGTATGTTTTCATTCAATACTAACTCAATCAAATCCAAATATCTTCTTAGAGTTATATATGGTTTTAAATTATATTCCTCATGTAATTCTTTCAAGATCATTTGTAGGTTTGTTAAATTGATGTTATTAAACAGATCCCGGAAATCGTAGCTTCTGAAATTCAAATCTTTATGGCAAAATTTCAGTCGGTCTATCAATTCCTGTCCGTTTTTTAACATTATGGAGTTTTGCTTCTTAATATCAGTTATAACATATTGGAGTAATTTCAGAAGTTTTTTATTTGCTTGTTCCAGGTACGATCCGCATCCCACTGTTACAGTACGGAACTTGACTGGTTTTTTGTGTAACTTGGGAATAAGGATCAAGTATGGAAATTTTACTGATTTAATATCTATACCAATTCTTTTATGCAGTGCTTTTATTCTATTAGTGATGATTGATTCGTTGCTAGGAGTTAAGGTATACATGGCACTATCCTTATAGCATTGTGTTAAAGTATCGACATAGAATTTTTTACACGTGAATGCAAAATTCGATACGATTTTGTCGGTGTATGTCATTACGAATTCTTCATTAAAATGTTTGATTGAAGACGGAAATCGAGAACCTCCTGAATCCTTGTTTCTTCTCGGGTAGAATTGGCAAAAAGCACTGTAAAAGGCATATTTCCATGCGTTAAAAGTTTGTACAGGTATACTGTGTTTGACTGCCATCTTGTATATGAAGGTTTCCAGATCGTAATTAAATTCATTATAAATATTATTAAATTCTTGTATTCGGTACTTAGTACCAAGTTGTAATAAGTTTTTGAGTTTATTATCTTTTATAAAATCTAAGTTTCCAGTAATTATATGCTTGTGGTAGGGATCACAATGTATATTTTTATGACATTGACAGGATTCAATATTAAATGAAGACACAGTTTTACATAATTTATTGTAGTTGAATAATCTTCTTCCGTTGGTTCTTACAAAGCGATAGGATATCTTAATATTTAGATTAGGCAAAGGAAGACGTTCTTCTATATTATGTAATATATGGTTGAATGGAATATTTTCGAACATTTTATTCTTAAATGTTGTGATAAAAAATTCTTTTGATTTGTTAATTTGATATTTTGGTTCAAGTGCTACATTATATTTTGCGGCTCTGAGTTTAATTAAATCCAGAATGATGTCTATATTAGTGTTTTTATCTTCTGTATTGCAGATATTTTCACTTAAATTGAAATTTATAATAAAATTCCATATACGTTGTAAGTATTTGATCTTTATACTGTTGGCTATATTCTTGATCCATCCGAATTTCACCGTTATTTCTGTTTTTATGAAGTCTGAGATTTTTTCTTCTGTTTTGATGTAATTAAATTGTTGCTTTTTATTTCTTCTTTGGTGTCTATAAGTTTTCTTAGGTATTGAATTTTCAAAGAGAGAGTATGTTTGACTATTCCTGCATCTTTCTTTATTGCAATTTTCCTTGAATAATAAAGTATTCAGACCATATGGATATGCAGAATTATATTGCTTTATATGGGTGTTTTCCCACCACAAGCGTTCAGAAAGTTCTGGTACTATATCAATAATAGTTACCATAATATTGCTGAAGGGGTGTACTTGAAAATGCCGTATTTCTAAGTTATTATTGGTGGATAGCTGTTGGATTTTGCCCACTTGACTTCGGTGCAAATTTATGCGGATATTCAGGGAATTCTGCGTCTGTCCTATATATTTCGCCTGACAAGCAAGGCATGATATGCAATATACCACATTAAAAGTCTTGCAAAAGATTTTTATATTGTCCTTTTTTGTAGAAATTTGGTGTGGATTGGCTACGGGACAAAGCTTACATCGCTTAGAATTGCATTTCTTGAATTTGAAGTTCTTCATATGGTGGTAGTGTTGATAAAAGTCGTTAAAAAAAGATGATCGGTTATAGATCGTGTCATTCATTACGAAAGAATTTACATTTTTTATGTTTGTCACAGCATTATCAAGGACAATTGTACAAGGCTTATAAACACTGCTCATCACTTGCTTCAATATAAAGATTAGGGTAACTGTATTTCGATAACACATATACCCTGATAATGTGTCACCGGGCATATATTCAACATGGAATAAATTTGCCAGTCGCTAAATTTATATATAGCCTTCATACATATTATATATCAACAGTTTTTTAACTCATGTTGAGGAGTAAGAACTTTAAAGTAAAAACAAACGAAATGTTTTTTCATGTGCACTTTCAAATACAGTAAAAGCCTCATAGAACATTCAGGTATACTACCTTCACTCTTGCCTATTTTATGCTGTATGACAAATTTAAGCACTATTTTATACTTTTTTTGTAGTTATTTTGATTCATTCATAGAATTCGTTCTAAAATAGGTATTGAAAAATACCAGATTCAATAAAAGCGATAAAAATACTTAAAGCACTATTTTATACTTTTTTTGTAGTTATTTTGATTCATTCATAGAATTCGTTCTAAAATAGGTATTGAAAAATACCAGATTCAATAAAAGCGATAAAAATACTTAAAGCACTATTTTATACTTTTTTTGTAGTTATTTTGATTCATTCATAGAATTCGTTCTAAAATAGGTATTGAAAAATACCAGATTCAATAAAAGCGATAAAAATACTTAAAAACACATAATTAAAAAATAAATGACTAAAGTACAGTGATTACACAAATGCATACCACACTATAATATACCACCATACATTTTCTCCCTAGGTACAGAACTAATATCAAAACATTCGTAAAATGACTCTTACCGTCCTGATTACACCGCTCCAATATCCACCGGATGACTCCCATCCCACGACACACGGAAGACCTACACTTCGCCAGTGTGGTCCGAGAAGTGGCCTTTACGTAGAAAGCTGAATTGGATGTGGTAAAATATGCACTATGTCCGCGCAATGCAGCTGGATGTAGACATATTGATAAATACATATAAAAATAAGTATATCACGAACGGAACTCCTATTTAAGTAAAGGAGAAAACAGAAACCCTACAGAGGATGTGGCGCTTAGCAGCTCTGCATCCAGAGTGGCATATAAGGATATAAACAAGAAGAAAAAATAAGCGAGAACAGGAGTGACCATATGATTTGCATAGAATGGCAGGGGTGGATTGCGACACCCCTTTCCCGCTTAAAGCAGCTTTTACGACCCGGGCAACGCTCACGGCACCAATGTAACTCAATGGTCAATCTCCCACATGTGCAAAGACAGAAGCACCCGAACGGACACAAAAGCAAAGATGGAACCAAGCATGGAAGAGATACACCCTACAATCCAGCTTGAAAACACAACATTTTATAAGGGAAAGTCGCACATGCGCGATAAGACTTCATGATGATAGGATCGCAGATATGAAGATATATATGATTAAGAATACTCATTTGGAATCAAACAATGCACAATTTCTTTCTTTGAAAAAGGAATAGTAATAATGCTGTAAAAAATATCTAGGGTAATTTCTTTTTAATGCATCATTTATTATTTTATTACATTCATAAATGCAGTCTTTTTTAAAAGTACTGTAGTTTCTGTTTCTTCTGAAGTACCCGACAATAATATTTCTGAATATATTTTTAGTGAGGTTTGAATTCCAATCAATAATATTATTAATTTTGATATTGTATGAATTTCTCTTGTCGTGTATGGTTGTATAAATTCCATACTGTTGGTGTTTTCTTATTGACAAGTCCAGAAAGTCTGTCGATCCATCCTCTTTGATCGGGTTTTCAATTAAGTCTAATTCCCTTGGGTAGAATGCAAAATCTATGTCAGGGGTGTTTGCATAACCCCCTAATATCACATCGTCAACATAACGGAAATAAGGTATTTCCGATAATATATGGGTTCCTCTTTCATATTTGGATAGATAAATATCCGCCAATATTGATGAGCATGCACCACCCATGGGTATGCCTTTGACCTGTTTGTAGTAATGCGCACCGTCATATAGTATGTTTTCATTCAATACTAACTCAATCAAATCCAAATATCTTCTTAGAGTTATATATGGTTTTAAATTATATTCCTCATGTAATTCTTTCAAGATCATTTGTAGGTTTGTTAAATCGATGTTATTAAACAGATCCCGGAAATCGTAGCTTCTGAAGTTCAATTAGATACATTAAGAAAATTGTATTACCATGCGGCATGAACCATTCTTCTACCACGTGTATACACGATCAACCTCAACAGCTTAATCTAGAAGCACCGGAATGAACAAGTCGAAATTCTACCAGGGAGGCAGTACGAACGTTCACGGAGTTACTCCCAACCCCATTTATATATATATATATATATATATATATTTCTCTATATATATATATATATATATATATATATATATATATATATATATATAAATAAAAATTAAATGATTTTAATCGAAAATTTTTTGCATAAACTACTGTATGTACAAAAAAACCCATCTCTAGCATATCTGTTACAAATGAGTAACTATAAGCCAAGTCTAAGGATAAAGATAGAAGGTTACATATCACTACATTGGAAAGGGGGATGAGAAGAATATTAGGATTCAAAAATCACAATTAAAAGTATATAAAAGTAAATAAAAATAAAACTCTGCAAAAATGAGAATAGGCAATAATAATCAGCTCAAGGCAAGAGATCAAGAATAGAGAACAATCAATCGAAACCACACAAAAAATGGCGGTCAGTTCGAAATTGCATTCTCATCAGGACAGCCATACAATTCGAATTAAAACCGATAGAATAGCCAGTTTCTGACAATGGCGATAGTATTTAACTATAGACACCATTGGAGCTGTCTACTGGCTAGTGGAATTAGAAAAATAAATCAATTGAATTATACAAAAGCTGAAAAACAATACCTCCACGAACTGTAATGTGAAATAATAGCAGCACATGTAAGATAAACTAGTAACTGAGCATTTCACCTCACTTCGTCAATGCGAGTGGGCGAGCATTTCACCTCACTTCGTCAATGCGAGTGGGAATGAATACAATTGAACGATACATAATAAGTATGGAGACTTTCGAAAATAGTAAACAGTATAGGACTCAGGACAAGTGGAAAATAGACATTCTAAAATAGTAAACAGTATTAGACTCAGGCCAAGTGGTAAGTAAGGTGATAAGAATGGGTGAATTTTCAAAAATGAGTTAACCAATCAAAGATAAATAATGCATGTGTAAATTTATTACGTGGTATATTTGAAATTATTAATAATATTATTTACAAATACTTCCGGATATAGGTAGTTTTGACAAATGCGTTTAAGTTTATTGATGTGGAGAAAGTGAAACTGAGGATCAGAAAGTCGATGTATTCGAAATAGCTGGTTTAAAATGATGTTTCTAAACAATTGAATAGAATTACAAGATTGATATGATAGCAGCTTTATGATAGTGAAGTTGTAAGAATCTTTTTTATCATATAGATTGGTGATTACATGATTATTGAGGGTATCTAAATTGAGGTCTAAAAAATTAACAGTTTGACTAACGCAAGGCTCAGTAGGAATTAATTCTAGGTTAGACGGGTAAAAATCAATATTAATGGGATAGGAATCATCAATGATAATACAAATTAAGTCGTCAACATATCTATATATAATATATGAATTAGAGTTAAAATGACATTCATAATAATAAAGATATAAGTTAGCGAGTATACTACTACTACAGCCACCTTGTGGTACACCAGATGTTTGTAAATAAATGTTATCACCTTGGATAATATAATTGTTGTATAACACAAAGTGCAAGAGCATAGGAAAATTTTTGACATTAAAAGCATCATGATTGGAAGATATATAGTATATATATATATATATATATATATATATATATATATATATATATATATATGGAGAGCGCAGTGTGTAGTCTTTTGCTTTTCGGTGAGGTGTATGCGTGGCTTGTTTTTCTTGGTATATTGGTATTGGATGTAAGTCATTTTTATAGTATTTTGTGTTTCTGTTTGGATGTAGTAAAGCTCGAAGTTATTGTATAGGTGTAGGGACTGTATAGGTTTTTCAACTTTTTTCTTTTTTACATTTAAAGTTTTAGTATATGTACTTGGTTGGCGACATTGTATCCGCTTCCGGGAGTGTCGTCATGACATAAAGCTGGCTAAACCGGGAAGTGGGGGTCACAATCCCCCCCGGCGAAATTTTGATGCAATGTCTTTATTCTTTTTTCTTTTTCTATTTATTGTGTAGTATAGAAATGTACTTGTTTGAGCAGCTTGGCGCCTTTGGGTATATTTTCAGTTGTTAGTTTTAGATGAGATAAATGTTATATTTATATATATATATATTAGAAATATGTAATAATAAAATATTCAAGTAATATTAACATCACCATAGAAGCAAAATCACGGCCATAATGCCAATAAAAGAAGAGAACAGCACTAGTCCAAATTCGATGATAAGTCCGAATTAAATTTCTCTTCAAGTCTGAGTATTTAACCCTAACTAACCCAAACAAATGCCTGTTTCAGATTGAGCAATAGTACATTACTATAAATACTCAAACTCAGACTACAGGCATCAAAAAATGAAAAGATGAAGATAGGAAAAAATTAAGAAAAATTGTATTACCATGCGGCATGAACCCTTCTTCTTTCACCACGTGTATACATGATATATATATATATATATATATATATATATATATATATATGGATTAAATCAATTATATCTCAATGGTAATATTGCAAAAAATAGTTTTGTAGATAATAAATATTCTATTTTTAATCACCATTTTTTGAATCCTCTTTTACATAATAGTAATTCAGCTAAACTGAAAAGATTTAAACGCCGTAAAGGAAGCTCCCCCCAGCACGTTTTTAAAGTTGAGATTAAAAGTATGCATCAACATTTTAACAACACATTTCAATGGAAATTTATAAAATCATGGGTATTTGTTGTTAAGAAAAAACAATTAAATACAGTTTATGCTATTTTCTTAAAGTTAAATCTTACAAATGAACATTTTAATCATATTTTCTATGATTTGCTCATTACAAGATAAAAAAAATCTGATGTGGGCACCACATGACTTTCCTTATATAATGCAATGAATTTACTTCGTTCACAGTTAAAAATTGATGACAAGATCAAGTTGAACTAAACACTATGTAATACAATTGCATGACTGTACGTCAATTGGAGACTAATACTTCATATATTTTATTATTTTTATTTTATATATGGTTAGATTATCATCAAATTAATATCCATCTAAACTGAGTTAACCATCTATTTCGGCATATTTTAAATGCAATGAATGAAATTTCTGGATATAAACTTACTACCAGTTTTATCTACCAATTTTTAAAAATAATTACAATCATTTCATATATATAGAAGAAATATGTATATATACTTATACTCAGATTAGTAGAACATAGCTGAACCTACACCTTGATGTTACAATTTCTGATTCACTAGGGCGCGTCCAATCGGACGAGGAGACCAATCTAGCTGATTTGGTCATACACTCCTCCGTGAGCACTAGAAGCGAGCGTCCTCTCCGGCTGGAGACCGTTCTAGATGATGTTGACTATGTTATGCTACTACATTACATATTCACTAGAGTCGAGCACCCTGTTCGGTTGGAGACCAGCCTAGTGGATGTTGGAGTTCGATGAACATCTCATTCACTAGGTCAGAGTCCATTCGGATGGGAGACCAATCTAGATGTTGTGCAGTGGATGACAGGCTTTCCTCATTCACTAGGTCAGAGTCCAGTCGGATGGGAGACCAATCTAGATTTTGTGCAGTGGATGTTACAGGCTTTCCTCATTCACTAGGTCAGAGTCCAGTCGGATGGGAGACCAATCTAGATGTTACAGGCTTTTCGGTGTAAGTATGGATTTCTAAAGAATTTGGGTGGAACATTTTTGTTTAAAGCAATTGGCTCCATTGCACTTTCTTTACACTGCATATTATAATCTGTCGAAAATTTTATGAATAAAGTCATAAAATAAATTCGAATTAATTTTTCCAATGGATTTACAAGTTTCTGAACAATTGTCTTTAACTACGAAAATTGATTGGTTGTTAATTAGAAATTCTCGTGGTCTTTACATTAAAGTTATATATTATTACTTTCCCTGCAATACATGGTAATGTATAGGGAAAGTATTGGAATCATGCCGAAAATCGCAACTCGAGTTTTCGACGGATCTACGCGTTTCGAGACCTCTAGAATACGAAAAACTATTTTTAGACTGACGTCTGTGTGTGTGTCTGTCTGTCTGTGCAGATTTTGTATCCACTATAACTAAAAACTAAATGACCGAATTTCATAAAATTTGGTAGGCAAGTCACTTGTGGGCGAATCAGGTGCTGATTAGTTTTGGGTACGATTCGGGAAAAAAGAACCCGCATTTTTTTGCTAAATGGCCCGCAAATGCCTATATCCACTATAGCTGAAAAATTAACGGACCGAATTTCACAAAATTCGGTAGCTAAGTCGCTTGTGGGTTACCCAGGTGCTGATTCGATTTTGATGCGATTCGAAAAAAAATAATCTGCCTTTTTTTGCAAATTGGCCAGGAAAAATCGTCAAAATCTGAAATGAAAAACTACATATGCTCAAATCTATCCATTAAATGCTTGTTTTATACGTAATTTTTAACGAAGAAAAGAATAAGATCAAGCACATTACACTAGGACTAGCCGTTCTCCAGATATTTTGGTTTTTTCATATTTTCTCTACGCCACCTTTGAAAAAAATCTGATGTGGGCAACACATGATTTTCCTTATATAATTCAATGAATCTACAACGTTTACAGTTTAAAAAAATGTTATTCTATAGTAGATACTTATATTCCTTCCAAGATATTGAATTGTCGACAATTAGTCGTCATTTTCATTGATTTAGCGCCATTTTTATCCATTTGGTGAGATTTTCGTTAATTTGGCAACACATTTCAAAAAGTCGTCAAGTTGGCGACATTCCGCCAAATTCGTCGCCAAAATCTCGCCAAGCGTTATGGACAAAGAAATAAGTTATTCTTACAGCAGATAAATGACTATTGGCGTTCAAATACAAAAGTATTACTTAAAGTATCTTTTTTCATGAATGGAACTAGCTAGATCCACGAGAATGATGTTACCCAATTAATCGCATGGTATTACATATGAAAAGTGAACATATTTCTCAATAGGAAATATTTTTTTTTATTTTATATGACTTTTTGATTATTTTTTTTAAATGTACAATATCTCGAGAACGGTTTATGTTAGCGTTCTAAAACTTATGTCAATCGTTTTCTAATGAAAAATTACATAAGAAACGTCTATTTGCGTAACTCTATTAGCGGTTTTGATTTTTTAACGATTTTTTTAAAATTTCATTCGAAAATTTAGGGGGTTCTGAACATTCGATTGCGTATAAAACAATAGGCTTCCAGTGTTTTTGGATTGTGATATTTGTACCAAATTTTGTTCGAATCGGTGCATTCGTTCGTCAGTTATCGTCTCCACAGGCTCACTGACACACACACACAGACATCACTTCAAAAATCTTTGATTCGTGATCAGGGATGCTTGAAACGTGCTCTCCCGTCGAAAGCTCGAATTCAAATTTTCGACCCCGTCACAATACTTTACTTATACATTATGTATATAAGGAAAGTAATATTTAAAAATAAAACTTAATCAATTTCATAATAATAACTGTTCTAATTCTTATTGTGTAATATCTTTTAAGCATCCTATTTATGATTCTATAAACTTTAAGAATTTATTTAATCATTTTCATAATTTATTGCCTGTAAAGGATTTGAATGTTACTAAAACTTTTAAATACAACAAACCTATTGGAAGAATCATTTTTAATTACAATGCAATTTCAAAATCTCTATCAGTCGACAAAGATTCCTCAACAAATATAGATGGTGAATGTATTTGTAGTGTTGATAATTATGCCAATTTTATAAATCCACACTTGGGGCATATAGTTACTGGAGACTTAGCTATTGTTAAAGATAAATCTTTAAGAACTATAATGCCATTTGGAATTAAATTCAGGTTACCTTCATGTAATAATTCTAAACAAATCTTAAAGTCATTCAATCAATACCTTGATAAATATATTTATGGATTAGCTTCTAAATATGCTTAGCCTTTAGAGGCATTTAATATGCGGAAATTTACTATTTTAAGATCTATTAAAAATGCCATTTGTAGTATCAATTTATCTAGATCTATATATAATATGGATAATATAAAATACTCTGTTAATGATTTACATATATCTTTTGTTATTACTTATGTTGATAAAGCCTCTAATAATTATACTATTATCTGTAAAAAATTCTATATACAATATCTGTTATATTATTTAAAAAATAATAGTCTATTTAAACTTGATTCATACTCTGTTAATAGTATCAAATTGAAAATATTATCAATATGTATAGTGATTTAGATATTAATAATAAATTTTTGAAATTCCCATATATCGTGCTTATACCTGAATTTCATAAAATTCCTATTAAATTTAGAACTGTAACTAGTGGTCATAATTCATACTCTACTGTTGCTAGTAAATTATTACTAAATTATTTAAATGTACTAAATAGTAATTTATGAGATTCTAGTGTGATAACTACATTATTCTAAATAATAGTAAAGAATTAAAAAATAAATTAAAAACACTTGGTAAAATAATAGGATTTCAAACTTTTGATTTTAAAGATCTATTTAATAATATTAAGATCACTGATCTTTATGATGTCATTTTAGCTTTATATAATGCTTATAATACTAATCAATCACATCTTACTAAATTTACCAATTTTCCTAAGCTTCTCCATTTTGTTCTTTTCAATAATTATATCTTTCAAGGTAATAAATTATACTTACAAGTCTCAGGTGTTCCACAAGGTGGCTGTAGTAGCAGTGTGTTAGCTAATTTATACCTATATCAATATGAAAAATTCTTTACTTCAACAGATTATAAAATTTGCAGATATGTAGATGATCTGATTTGTCTTGTATTTACCGATAACTATGTCATAGATATAGATTTATTTCTATCCGGATAATTTGGAATTAATACCTAATGAAACTACTATTAGTAAAAATATTAATTATTTGGATTTAAATATAATTAAAGAACCTACTAATGGGATAGTTACTAATTTATATGATAAAAAAGATTTTTTAAATTTAATATTAATAAATTATTACTATTTAATTCCTGCAACTCGATTCAACTGTTTAGAAATATTATACTTAATCAACTTTTCAGAACTTATAGATTATCAGATAAAAAATTTCCTGCTTTTCACATTAATAACCTCAAAATTACCAGTAAATGCTATGAATATCCAGCATATTTAGTAAATGGTATTGTTAATAAGTTTTGCTTAGTCTAAAATTCTCATAATCTCTCCTTAGTATCTTATTTTAGCCATACTTCTACATTCTCTTGAATATACATTATAATATATTTTCATCTTTTTATTTTGCAGCTTTAACTGTAGAATATCTCATTTTATTGCCTTTACGCAATACGGCTTTTATTACTCTCTTTGGCAACACCAGATCACTTCTTTTCATTTCTGCGTATGGCAACATTGGTCTAGTCATATATTGCTCATTATGGTTGTACTTTTGAGGTGTATTTTAAGGTATTTATATTTCCTTTATTTTTTTCCAATCTTGATGCTTGTCGTCCATATAACACAAGTTTATAGATAAAATCAATATTGTGTTTCAGAAACAAGCTTTTTTGTGTTCATTTCGAAGGGATATATGGACTTGAAAAATAATTTTTTCGAAATGAACAATTCTTAAGCCTAGAGCTCTTCCACGTGCAAGATTTTATGCTTGATTTCTTTGTTTTCCTATTTTCATTCCTCACCTTTGAAATTTGTTAATTATCTTTATCTTTATGACCTGCATTACGTTTCATAATTCCCTCTTTATGGAATTGCATTTCTTTTATTTCATTGTATTTTGTAGGCGAATTTTAAGATAGTGTATTATTATGAGTTACTACTTACATTCTACCACTGGATTTACAATTATATATATATATATATATATATATATATATATATATATATATATATATATGTATATTAGATAATGTAATAATAAAAAATTCAAATCACCACAGAAGCAAAATCACGGCCATAATGCCGATAAGAAAAAAGAACAGCACCGGCCCAAATTCAATGATTAGTCAGAATTAAATTCCTCTTCAGGTCTGAGTATTTAATTCTAATTAACCCAACCAAATGCCTGTCTCAGATTGAGCAATAGTACATAACTATAAATACTCAAACTCAGACTACAGGCATCAAAAAATGAAAAAATGAAGATAGGAAACATTAAGAAAATTTGTATTACCATGTATATATATATATATATATATATATATATATATATATATATATATATATATATATATATATATATATATATATATATATATATATATATATATATATATATATATATATAATAGTTTGAAAGTCCAATGAAAGAAAAGTGAGAAGTTGTAACTCGAAAAACCTAAATTTCTAACAAGCTTACAAAATAAAAGTATAAATCAGCAATTCTCCATCAAATGGAAGAAAATATAAATTTCGAATCATCAAGTTAAAGAAAATCATCAAAAATCAATGGTATGGAATCGATAAAAGAAAAACAAATGAAATCCAAGCATTAATACTATACACGTGGACAAGGGCTAGGCCTAAATCATGGATTTGTTCACTTCTCCAAAACTCTTCCCCAGGTCCAAGTATTTCGTCGAAGCAAACACAAAAAATGTATGCTTCTGAAAAAATAGACAGATTGTATCTATAAACTGTTTCTACTTGGACAACATACATAAAGAAGAAAAAATAAAAGGAAACAAGAATACTTGAAAAAAAAAACACTACAAATGCACGAACCTGTTGAACCCGGGGACCCAGAATGAAGAGACCAGTGTTGCCATTTGCAAAGGAAAAAGAAATGATCTACTGTTGCCATTCGTAAGAAATAAAAAACAGTAATGCGAAAAGGCAAGAATAAGTGATAATATACAATCAGAGCTACTAAGAAGAGGGGATAATAATAGAAAGGCTAATGCTTAATTGGATGTAAAAATAAAATATTATTAATGCAAGAGAATGGAGATGTCAGACTAATATAAAATCTATGAATAGAATTCATGAAAGTCCAGCTAATCTAAATTTTTTAACTATACTATTTACAAAATAAGAGGGATATTTATATAAATTGCTGGTATATTGTAGATTACCAACAATTTATATAAATATAAATTGCTGGTATAGCATTATGTATAGCATGAAATATTTTATCAGATAATCTATAAATTCTAAAAAGCTGATTAAGTATAATATTTCTAAACAATAGAATCGAGTTGAAGGAATTAAATGGTAAGATTTTATTAATGTTACAATTAAAAAGTATTTTTTATCATAGAAATTAGTAACTATTCCATTAGAAGATTCAATAATAAGATTTAAATCCAAAAAATTAATATTATAACTAATAGCAGCTTCATTAGGAATTAATTCCAAATTGTCTAGATAGAAATCTATATGACATAATTTTCAGTATATACTAAGCCAATCAGATCATCAACATATCTGTATAATGTATAATCTATGGAAGTAAAAGATTGTTCATAATGCTAAATGTATAAATTAACTAAATTACTGCTACTGCAGCCACCCTGGGGAACTCCTGAGACTTGTAAGTATAATTTATGTCCTTGAAAAATGTAATTATTGAAAATAACAAAGTGAAGAAGTTTAGGAAAATTTACAAAATTTGTTTGAATTGATAGATTAGTAATATAAGTATTATATAGAGCTAAAATTACATCATACAGATCTGAGATCTTAATATTATTAAAAAGATGTTTAAAATCAAAAGTTTGAAATCCTATTAGTTTTCTAAATTATGTTAATTTATTCTTTGATTCTTTACTATTATTTAGAATAAGGTAATTATTGCTAGACTGACGTAAACTATCATTTATTAGATGTAAAGAATTTAGTAGTAATTTACTCTCAGTAGTAGAGTAAGTATTATGACCATTAGAGTTACTGTTCTAAATTTAATAAGATTTTTATGAAATTTAGGAATAAGCATTATATAGTATGGAAGTTTAAGAAATTTATATTTAATATTTAAATCAATATATATATTGATAATTTTCAATTTGATACTATTAATGGAATGTAAATCTAGTTTAAAAAGACTATTATTTTTTAAATAATCTAACAGAAATTGTATATAAAATTTTTTACTGATAATAGCATAATTATTAGAGACTTTATCAACATACATAGGTGATAACAAAAGATCATTGTAAATCATTAATGGAGTGTTTAATATTATCAATATTATATATAGATCTAGACAATTTAATACTACTAATAGCATTTTTAATAGATTCTAATAAAGTAAATTTCCATATATTAAATGCCTCTAAAGGCATAGCATATTTAGAAGCTAATTTATATATATATTTACGAAGATTAGTTAATTTTAAAACTTTAAAAGAATTATTACAAGAGGGTAACCTGAATTTAGTGCCAAAAGACTTAATGGTTCTTAACGAATAGTGTTTAACTATACCCAAGTTTCCTGTAACTATATGCCCCAAGTCTGGATTTAGAAATTTAGCATAATCGTTTACTTTACAAATACATTCATTATCTGACTTAGAATCATAATCTATAGAGACAGATTGTGAAATTTCATTATAATTAAATATAGATCTACCAATAGGCTTGTTGTATGTAAAAGTCTTTGATACACTCAAATCTCCAATAGGCATTAAATGTTTGAACTTGTTAAATAGATGACCAAAATTTATAGAATTATAAATGGGATGCTTGAAAGATATTACACAATATGAATTAGTAGACATATTATTAAGATGAAATTGATTAAGTTTTAAATTTAAATACTTTGATAAGCACATCATAGAATAAATGATTAAAATGTTAATTAGCAAGATTTAATTTTAAGAAATTTGCATAAACTTTATTTAAATGTTTTTTCTTTACAACAAAAACCCAGGATTTTATTAACTTCCATTGAAAAGAGTTGTTAAATTGATTATATAAACATATTATCTCAGCTTTAAAATTATGTTGTAATGTGTTTCCTTTACCACATTTAAATCTTTTGAATTTGACTGATTCACTATTATTTAAATGGGGTTTCAAACAAAAGGTGATTAAAAATAGAATATTTGTATATTTATTATCTACAAAATTATTTTTTACAATATTACCATTTAGATATATTTAATTTAATCCATATGGAAAAATAATACAATTTTATTTAATATAGTAGTTTTCAAAATAATTCCTATCTGCTATATTTGTTTTTATATCCAAAATATGTATATTGATATTTTCAAAACCGTGTTTAGCAAAGTGTTCATATTCTATTTTATTGGAAATAGGAAGAAAATTATTATTCAGAATATATTTTTTAACGTGATCTCTATGGACATTAATACGTAGATGAATGGGATTATTAGTTTGTCCAATATATGATAGATTGCAAATGTTACAAGATAATCGATAGATGCAATTAAAAATTTTACAGAAAGGCAGGTGTCTATCTTGGTTCGTAATTTCAGTTTTAGAAGCAGATGGACAGGTTTTGCAATTTTTATTCTTACATTTATTGAAATTATAGTTTTTAGTGGGGTAATTATTATATTCAAAACTATCCATAGCTCAATGTTGGCAATTTGATATCGGTCTAAACAATTCCCAACATAAATTGAAAATACCGGGCAATATCTATCAAATTATATAATAATAATAATAAGTATAAATATGTTTGTCAATCACTAAATCATATAATTAGTGTAATTCATAATAGTATAAGTAAAATTATTAGTATGACAATATAACATAGAGAGTAATAGAAATAAAATAATTGCTTATATATAAGAATAAACAACTAAGACCATGTAAAACCTAATCCTAATGAAAAGCGGAGGAAATTACAAAACATAAAGTTTATATATATATATATATATATATATATATATATATATATATATATATATATATATATATATATATATATATATATATATATATATATATATATATATATATATATATATATTAGCTGGATTTTCATGAAATCTATTCATAGTATCTTATATTAGCCTGACATCTCCATTCACCTGTATCAATAATACTTTTATTTTTACATCCACTTCACCATTAACCTTTCTATTATAAGTCCCACTTTTTAGTAGCTCTGTTTGTAGGTTATTACTTTCACTTGCCTTTTTGTATTTCTGCTATTTATTTCTTACGAATGGCAACAGTAGATCATTTCTTTTTCTTTTGCAAATGGCAACATTGGTCTCATCATTCTGGGTTCCCGGGTTTCATTGGTTCGTGAATATGTAGTGTTTTTACAGGTATTCTTGTTTCCTTTTATGTTTTATTTTTTATGTATGATAGAAATAGTTTATAGATATAATCTATCTATTTCTTCAGAAACATACATATTTTGCGTTTGCTTCGACAAAATACTTGGACCCGAGGAAGAGTTTTGCGAAGTAAACAAATTCAGTTATTTAGGCTTAGCTCTTGTCCACGTGTATTGCATTATTGCTTGAATTTCATTTGATTCTCTTTTATCGATTCCATAACATCGATTTTTACAGATTTTCTTTAACTTGATTATTCGAATTTTGTATTTTCATCCATAAGTTTGAATATTTGCTGATTTATACTTTTATTTTTAGGCTTGTTAGAAAGTTAGGTTTGTCGAGTTAAAACTTTGCAATCAGGCAAATCACTAAAAGTTCAAGGGGGATTGTGACCCCTTGTTCCCGGCTACTGCATGCTTTCACACCTAGGAAACACTCCCGGATACCAGTACTTTACTGAACAACCCACCTAAAGTCCACATAAGCGAAAAGTGAAAATTAAAATGAAAAAAGAGAAAGACCTAACCCGTAAACGTTGGAAAATTTGTTCTTATATTCCAAACAATACCAAAAACAGAATAGAACAAGTCTATTCACAAAACAACGATCCTCATCACGATCGAAATTGCACATGAATACATCAATATTACACAAACATCAAATCCATGATAGTCCACTTCAATCCACGGCTTAATTACTTATGTCTCTTTGATCGTTGCCATTATCATTTTGTCAAATCTTCAAAATCTGCATAAATTACATCTTGCTTTTGGTTATAATATGCTGTATAATATTGTTTCAAAAAATTCAGTGGATAGCCTTGTCTAATAGCTTCCTTAGTTAATAATCTGTCACGTATCATACGTTCCTTTTGGTATTTATTAAATTTTTAATTTCTCGACAAATGATTGAGTGTTAAATTACGAAAAATGCTCTTGCTCAAATTTGTATACCAGCTTATAATGTAATTTATTTTGATATCAAAGTAGTTTCTTTTGTCATATAATTTAAAGTAAATTATATCATTCTCATTATATTGAATGTTTATGTCCAAAAAATGTACTTCATTTTCTTTTTCCATACAAGTTTCTATTAACTGTAAATTCTTTGGGTAAAAGTCAAAATCACATTCATAAAGTGGGTCCAATGAACCTGTCAGCACGTCATCAACGAATCTAATGCAGAGCAATTGATTTAGTAAATGTGTGCCCTCTTCATACTTATGCAAATAAATATCAACTAACATGGATGAGCAACCCCCTCCCATTGGGATGCCATGTATTTGTTGGTAGAAAGCTGTACCATTGTGAAGAATATAGACCATCTTAATTAATGATTTATACTGATTGACATTTATAACAGACTGCATATCACAAACTTCAAATGTTTCAATCAAAACTGCGAAAAGATCATTCAAGTCGACGTTATTAAATAAGTCCTTAAAATCGTGACTTTTTAAATACAGGCGTTCAGGAATATGCTTTAACTTTTAAATCACTTCATAACTATTAGATATCAATACAGCACCCTTAGATTTAATCTTTAACATAATAGGTTTTAACAAATTGAATATTTTTTTATTGGTTATTGTTAGAAATATGTGTCGATTTCCACTGTAACTGGTTTGAATGTAACAGGGTTTTTATGCATCTTTGGTGTCATTACCAGATATGGAAATTTTATAGCACCTATTTCAAGACCTATTCTTTTATATAATGCCCTAATTTTATTTTTTATAACCATACGTAATTGGCCTATTTCCTTGTACATGTTCATATTACCATAACTGTTGTTCAGTATATCAACATAATATTTCAGACATGTAAATGCGTAATTAGATAGATTTATATCCATATATGTAATAGCATATTCCTTTCTCAAAGTATCCGTAAAATCTTTGTCCAATTTGTAACCAGGTACATATTTGTGATCTTGTAAATCTATATAAATAAAAATGAAAATCTGTCTGTCTGTCTGTCTGTCTGTCTGTTTGTCACACCATCACGGGAGAACGGTTGAACCGAATTTGATGAAATTTTGTGGGTAGCCCAGAAATAGCCCCACTTAAAATTATATCCGTGTTTTGAGTTTCTACGACCAGTGGTTCTCGAGATATTAGTAAAAAACGAAATTTTCGTTTGTATCATCATCACGGAAAAACGGCTGAACCGAATTTAATGAAATTTGGTGAATAGCCTTGAAATATCCCCCCATAACTTTTGGCCAAGTTTCGAGTTTCTAAGACCTGGGGTTGTCGAGATATTAATGAAAAACGGAACTTTTTCCTAGGAGTTCTACTCCCTAACTCCGTGGTTTATCCAAACGAAAAGCTTGAAAATCATTTGAAAGTGAATTAAAATTTAATCTCTGAGTTTGATGGGAGATTTTTTGCGTTAATTAGTCACTTTCTGAAAACATGAATTGTTTGAAACATGATTTAAAGGGGAAATCTATCTCCATGGTTCATGGTTTATTTAAAACAAGCTTTTACGGAACAATGAGAAGTATAGAGAAATCAAAATCGTTATTTAATTTCGCAGTTTATGTTATAAGACATGACATATTTAACATGTTATAAGATTCTATCTTATATCATGTTACTCAGAAACGCAATTAAATTAAATCTGTCTGTTAATTTTAATAATTATTTTTTCGATTTGAATAATAAATAAATGGATATAAAAATATATTTTAGAAAAGAACGATTTGATTTTTCTTATAGCATTTTTGACTGAATAATATCAATTACGGTCTTCAGGTTTAAAAATTATTATTATTTATATTTTCGGGGATTATTGATTCAAGGATTATTGATATTTTCAAGTTATTATGCAATTATTTTATTATGACAAAAATTGTTTAAACTCATATATTGTATGTTGTACGAATCTTCTACAAATACACGTGTATATCTTTTAATCTACGAGAATATAAGTAGTACAGGTATATTGACATATGTTTTGATATATATTGGCATATATTGGAATCAATTACAACCTTCTGGTATAAAGAGTACGGATATTATTGATGTTTTCAATTTATTACGTCATCTCTTTTATTTTGGCAAATATTTTTGAGACGCATATTGTAATACGGGTAATCTTCTACTAACACATTGGCATATTTTCTGATCTGCGACAATATAATTAGTACGGGGTTGCATATATTCATTCAATTCCTATTTTTTCTTCTGTAAATTTGCTTACAAAAGGGGGCAGGATGTTTTATTCTTCAGATCTGATCGTGAAGATAATTTTGCATAGTGAGAACATATATTCTTAAACTTCTCTTTAGGAGCAATAAATTTAATATTTTAACAGAATTTGCACATGATTGCGAACTTTAAGTTTCTTTAAATTATACACTCCGTACGAATAACGGGTGTGCTGTTAGTGGTTAATAAATTTTAACATTTTAGGAGGATATATCATGTTGCTCGGCATCGCAATTAAATTAAATGTGTTTGTTAATGTTTTTATTATTTTTTTTCGATTTAAATAATAAATAAATGGATAAATGGATATAAAAGTATATCTTATGAATGGACGGTTTGATTTTTCTTTTAATTATATTAATTGCTGACTGCGTACATCAATTTCATTTATTTTGGCGAAGAGTTTTCAAGCTTATATCGTATTTAGCTACTAAACTCATATATTGTGTTTAGCCAATTAATTCATATAGCCGATTGTTGAAACAGAAAAAGAGTAGAGCGGGTATATCTTCTAATACAATTGTAGTGTTTTCATTTAGTATATTGAAACGGGCTAAGAATGTTTCATTCAGATCTGCAAATTCAAAGCTACGAATTTGGAGGGATATCGCTAATTTGACAACTTTTCTTAAACTTTGCCAAATTGACGGAAATGTCGCCAAATTGATATAAACGACACACAAACAGCTGCCATAAACCTTCGGGTTGGTCGTGTGGCTTGGGTCTTCTACATATCAATGAAATTTTTTTTGTTTTGTTAGAAGAGAGTACTGAAATGATGTTTGGTTAGCATTTATCTGTCAAACCAACCATCCTACTTAGTAATACATTTAGCGAATTTTTAAAATGTCACCAAATTGATAAAAATGTTTTCAAATCTATAAAAATATCTTGAAATTGATAAAATTGCGCTACATAAATGATATTAATTGTTTTTTGTTAGGGGATAGTATTGTGATGATATTTCGTCAATTTGTCGCAAAGTGGAACTGTCAGTTCTACAGTCCCACTTGGCGATAAATTTGGCGATTTTTTAAAATGTCGCTAATTTGACGAAACTGTCGCCAAATGTTCCATAGAAATATAACTATTTAGACGATATTTTTTCTACCAATTTATTTGAAGCAAATGATATCATGTCGCTTAGCAACGGATTTAAATCCAATGTGTTTATGCGGCAGACGATTTTTATTAAATCCTTTCCGATTTGAATAATGAAGATATGCATATAAAATAAATTTCATTGCCATTTCATTTTGGACTGGATAATATCAATTATACTCTTCAGGTTTAAACATTATTATTATTGATATTTTCCGGAATTATTGATTCAGGGATTATTGATATTTTTAAGTTATTACGCCATTGTTTTATTGCGGCAAAAATTGCTGACACACGAATATTGTACGTTGTACGAGTAATCTTCCAGGAATGCACGGGTATATCTTCTAACATACGAGAATATAAGTAGTACAGGTATATTGGCATATATTTTGACATATATTGGCATATATATTGGAATCAAGTACAGTCTTCTGGTATGAAGATTACGGGGATTAATTATATATTCAATTTATTACGTCGTCTGTTGTATTTTACCAAAAAACATTTGAGACTCATATTGCAAAACGGGTAATCTTCTACTAATAATCGGACATTATAAGTAGTACATGTATATCTTCCCACATAATTTTAGCACTTTAATTTTGACATATATTGGAATAAATGACTGTCTTCAGATTTAAAGATTACGGGTTTATTGGTATTTTCAATTTATACATGTAATCTAATAATACAGGTTATATTTTCTAATATTCGCGTATATAATTAGTACGGGTCCCATACAATTTTAACGCTTTTATTTTGCATATATTGATTCAATTTCATATTTTTTTTTTATATTTGCTTACATAAGGGGTCCAAGATGTTTTATTCTTCAGATATGTCCATGAAGATAATTTTATATAGCGAGAACAGAGATTCTTAAACTTCTTTTTAGGAGCATTATATTAAATATTTTAACAGAATATTCTGATTAAACATGTCATTTAGTATACTATAAGAATTTGGGCATGATTATGAATTTCAAGTTTCTTTATATTATATACTCCGTACGAAGAACGGGTATGCTGCTAGTCTATATAAATAAAATTGAAAATCTGTCTTTCTGTTTGTCCCGTCATCACGGGAGAACGGCTGGTCCGAATTTGATGATATTTTATGGGTAGCCTAGAAATAGTCCCACTTAAAATTTTGTCTATGTTTGGAGTTTATACGATCAGTGGTTCGGATAACCTTGAAATAGCCCCTATAAATTTAGCCCACGTTTCAAGTATCTAAGATCAGGGGTTGTCGAGATATTAATGAAAAACGAAACTTTTTCCTTGGAGTTCTACTCTCGAACTGCGTGGTTTATCCCAACGAAAAGCTTGAAAATCGTTTGATAGTGAATTAAAACCTTATCTCTGAATTTGATGGAAGATTTTTTGCGCTAATTAGTCACTTTCTGAAAACAATGAATTGTTTGAAACATGATTTAAATGTGAAATCTATCTCCATGGTTTATTTTCACAAGCTTTTACTGAACAATGAAAAGTATAAAGAAATCAAAATGGTTATTTAATTTCGTAGTTTATGAGGAAGATTCTTTCTTATATCATGTTGTTTAGAAACGCAATTAAATTAAATCTGTCTGTTAATTTTAATTATTATTTTTTCGATTTGAATAATAAATAAATGGATATAAAATATATTTTAGAAAAGAACGATTTAATTTTTCTTATAGCATTTTTAACTGGATAATATCAATTACTATCTTCAGGTTTAAAAGTTATTATTATTGATATTTTCGGGGATTATTGATTCAGGGATTATTGATATTTTCAAGTTATTATGCAATTGTTTTATTATGACAAAAATTTTTTAAACTCATATATTGTACGTTGTACGAGTAATCTTCTACACATACACAGGTATATCTTCTAATCTAAGAGAATATAAGTAGTACAGGTATATTGGCATATTTTTTTATATATATTGGCATATATTGGAATCAATTACGACCTTCTGGTATAAAGAGTACGGATATTATTGATGTTTTCAATTTATTACGTCATCTCTTTTATTTTGGCAAATATTTTTGAGACGCATATTGTAATACGGGTAATCTTCTACTAACACATTGGCATATTTTCTGATCTGCGACAATATAATTAGTACGGGGTTGCATATATTCATTCAATTCCTATTTTTTCTTCTGTAAATTTGCTTACAAAAGGGGGCAGGATGTTTTATTCTTCAGATCTGATCGTGAAGATAATTTTGCATAGTGAGAACATATATTCTTAAACTTCTCTTTAGGAGCAATAAATTTAATATTTTAACAGAATTTGCACATGATTGCGAACTTTAAGTTTCTTTATATTATATACTCCGTACGAAGAACGGGTATGCTGCTAGTAATACATAAATCCCTCAATTATAGATTGTTTCCATGCTTTGAAGGCTTCAGTTGGCATGCTGTGTTTAATAGCAAGTTTATATATAAAAGCACCTATATCTTTATTAAATGTCTTGTTAATATAGTAAAATTCCTGGTTTCTAAAACTTTTTCCTAGTTTAAAATAGTCTATAATATCATCGGTTCCTAAGAAGCCCAAAACACCGGTTATCACATGTCTAATGTCCCTATCGATGTATAGACTGGATCTGCAAT
Source organism: Amaurobius ferox (assembly GCA_951213105.1). NCBI lineage: Eukaryota > Metazoa > Arthropoda > Arachnida > Araneae > Amaurobiidae > Amaurobius > Amaurobius ferox. Next base: position 25,531,907 of record OX578152.1, read on the forward strand.
TACAAGTTCGGTTATCATACATCTCCAAATGTTGTCTGACCTTATTGTATTTAAAGATTTTTCTACCATTTGTTTTAACGTATTTGTAAGTGACACAAACATCAAGATTTATTATAGGTAAAAGATTAACATTTGTCTTCAAAAGGGACTTAAAGGGTATACAAACGTATATTTTAATGCGAAATGTCGTAACAAAATACTCTTTTTGTTAGCTCCTGAAATTTCATGGTTTAAATTAAGTTCAAGGATGCGTGCTTTTAGTTTTATCATATAAAAACAAGAAATATCAATCATGCTTAAAGCATTGATTATGAAACACTTTCCAACTTCAATGTAATTTTATTTAAACAAGTCTAAAATGCAATACATTCCTCGGTAATATTTTGAAACTTATCACAATACTGCATTAATTTATTATATTTGAAAACTTAAACCTTCATCGAAAAAAATGAACTTCATTCAAATGACGGCATTGAAATATAAATTGCCTGGTTTAAACATCTCTAAAATGTTATACATTCCTCGGTAATAGTTTTAGAATTATCATAATACTACGATAATTTATTATATTTGAAAACTTCATCGAAAACAACTGAAATTAATTCAAATGACGTCATAGAAAAAATAACACGCCTGGATCTCTCTATAAAAACAGGATATTCATAACTTTCTCCCATTCATTTCATTCATCACAATACTATAATAATTTATTTTATGTAAACATTTTGTTTAAGACCATGGAGCTACAAAAAATTAAACTCTATGCTTGAAACTTCATCGAATAAAATCGTCCTTCTCTTTATGAAATCAATTAATATTTCATTCATATCAGCCATGCACTAAATGGACTCCATGGACTAAATTATTTTGTGTTAAAAAAATACAGGAATTCTAATACAACTCATTCTATATATTTTGCTGTTTACATTTTACATAGGTGAAAAATAGGCTTAGTTGTAGAAATAATCAAGTTTAGATAAGCATTTAAACTCAAATATATTGTCATTGCATTGTTTCAGTATGTAGATGCACAGAATTTAAGCAAAAATAAAGTAGTTTTAGGACGGATACAACACTCAATATGAATTAAAAAGAACATTAAAAAATCACGATTTTGAAACAAGATGGATGCCATATATCATTTTGAAGTGGGTCATGTGATCGTTTCATATCATGGTCACGTGATCGTTTCATATAAGAGGTGTAATTATTATTTTAATTTTTATTTAAAAAACTACTGAATATATTTCGCTGAATTTTTTTTATATATTTTATGGAACAATTTGAATATTACCTAAAATTTTCGAAGCAATTTGTGAATTTTAAATTTGCTTAAAAAATGTTTGAAAAATTAGGTCCCATAGGGCTCAATGTATTTCATTTTTTCGACCCGGGTTCAATTCAAAACTAATTGGGTGATATTATTCATTTATATTCCCATAGGTTCTACAGATCGTCTGAACACATATTAAAATTTCATTTTGATGAAGTCATTTTAATGGCAGTTATCGTGCTAACGGACAGACAGACAGACAGACAGACAGACAGACAGAATGAACAAAGTCATAAACACTTTTCAACTTTGTTGTAAAGTGTTAAAAATAGCAATATTAGCACAAAGGGTTTTGTTTTCATTTTCTTGATCATTAATAATTCGATTCTTGTTCCGTTCTTTCCATATACGTTTAATGTCTCCTTATCCCCAAAACAAAAATCGTGATCCATGATGATTTGATTATAGTAAGCAGTTTTATGTCGTCGATAAAAATCTTTAGACGTTTCAAGGTTCTTACGTAAGATTCCCTTTTAATTTTTCCTCCTCTTTTCCAACGTACCATTTTATTAACAGTTTACAACATAGTTGAAAAGTGTTTATGACTTTGTTCATTCTGTCTGTCTGTCTCTCTGTCTGTCCGTTAGCACGATGACTGCCGTAAAAATGACTTTATCAAAATGAAATTTTAGTATGTTTTTCAGACGGTCTGTGGGACCTATGGGAATATAAATAAATAATATCACCCAATTAGTTTTTATTAAACCCGGGTTGAAAAAATGAAATACATTGAACCCTATGGGACCTAATTTTTCAAACATTTTTTAAGCAAATTTAAAATTCACAAATTGCTTCGAAATTTTTACGAAATATTCACATTATCCCACAAAATATATATAAAAAAAATTTCAGTAAAATATATTAAGTAGTTTTTTAATTAAAAATTATTTAATATTGGGAAAAACACAAATTCAATTTAATTCTGACTTTTGGGATATCCTCCAGAAAGAAAAAAAGAGATATATTATATAATAAATATCTTTCCAAGAGTTAAATCATTTTGTATATGATAGAGGCTTCACATTTAAAAATAAATTTGGTAGGTAACAATTTTTCAAATGTTTTTTTAATTTTATATATAACTCTTCGTGATATACTTATTTGATGGCATTTTTAATGCACTTTCTTACGTCATAGAAAGTTAAAATTTAGTACACAGCTTAAATTTGCTGAACATTTTATTCTACAAAAATTTGGTGGATCTCCAAATATAGATCATACAGTTTTTTCGAAATGGCCTGCAAATAATCCCCGTTCACTTCTATAAATCATTGTTGTAATATTGTTAAAAATTCTGATGTGGGCAGCACATGTCTTTCCCTGCAGACTCATATTCACGTTCTCTTTATTTCTTCAATAATAATTTGAGTTTATCTGCACAAAATAACAGTCATAAGTATTTTAAATGACATTGAATTTGCACGTTAAACTTAAATTTGGTTCTCATTTGATAGCTGGACTGATTGTCAAAGGTGGTGTAGCGAAAACGCGAAAAAACTAGAATATCTCAAGAACGGCTAATCCTAGAGTAATGGGGTTAGTCTTATTCTTTTTGTTGTCAAAAATCACGTATAAAATAGGAATTTAAGTGATATAATCGAGCACACGTAGTCTTTTATTTTTATATATAAGGATTTTTGCGGGCCATTTCGCAAAAATAGCCCGTTCCTTTTTCCCGAATCGTACAAGAATAATCTACAAATTATTTATATACAAAATTCTGTTAAATTTGGTATATAAATCACTTGTAGGTTATTAAAATATTATACACCAAATTGTGTTAAATTTGTTCCATTAGTTTTTAGCTAGAGTGGATAAAGGCAATTTCTGCCGGCCATTTCGCAAAGAAGGCAGATTCTTTTATTACGAATCGTACTATAATCTAATGAACATCAGGAATTCCCACAAAAAACATACCTACCAAATTTTATGAATTTTGGTCCATTAGATTTTCAATTAGATTGGATGTAATATCCTCACAGACACACAGAAACATACACAGATACACCCTTATACACACAGACGTCTTCCTAATTAGTTTTTTTGTGTTCTAGAAGTCCCAAAACGTGTAGATCCTTCGAAAATTCGAGTTCCGATCTTCGACACGATTCCAATACTTTGAATACATACACAAACACACACACACATATTATCTGTGTATCTGTGTATTATCTGTGTATCTAAATTCCGTGCCTATGCAATTACAATAGTTGTGATTTTAAATGATCCCTAAACTTTTATTATTTCTTCAACGAAGCCTAATTTTAACTTATGCAGAATGCAAATATCTCAAGCGATTGTAAGATGAGTTACATAAGAATTGTTGAGATTTTTTTACACAAAATTATTTAGCTCTGGTGTCTGGAATACAAGTTATATGAATAAAATATTTATTGATTTTGCACAGAGAATCAGGTGATTTATGTTTCGATACAGTTTTAAATATTTAAGTATAATACATTATTGTAGTACTGTGATAATGTAAAAGATATCACCACTGAATGTATCACATTTTAGAAATTTTCAAATGAAATTACATTTCGTTTGGAAAGTGTTTCATAATCAATGCTTATGCATGATTGATCTTTCTTGTTATGTCTGATATTATCTGGAATAACATCCGTTATTTACATTACTGTAATATTCGATGTTATGATTAGTACCGAAAATAATAGTATTTAAGCCATATGGAAAAATAGTACCGAATTGTTTAATATGTACATTTTCCCACCACAGCCGTTCCTTACAATGAATCACAATGTCGAGAATGCTTCCTCTAATATTCTCAAAACTATGAACAGTAAAATGACATAATACCAAATTTGTTTCTTTCGTTGCCTTATTCTTGAGTTTGTTAAAAAGAAAGAGCTTATAGAGCTTGTAGAAATAGTTTATAGATATAATCTGTCTATTTCTTGAGAAATATACATATTACTTTCCTTATATACATAATGTATAAGGAAAGTATTGTGACGGGGTCGAAAATTCGAATTCGAGTTTTCGACGGGAGAGCACGTTTCAAGCATCCCTGATCACGAATCAAACATTTTGGTAGTGATGTCTGTGTGCGTGTATGTGTGTGTGTGTGTGTGTGTGTGTGTGTGTGTGTGTGTGTGTGAAAGTATGTGTGTGTGTCAGTGAGTCTGTGGAGACGATAACTGACGAACGAATGGACCGATTCGAACCAAATTTGGTACAAAAATCACAATCCGTAAACACTGGAAGCCTAATGTTTTTATACGTGATCGAATGTTCAGAACCCCCCTAAATTATCGAATGAAATTTTGAAAAAATCGTTAAAAAATCAAAACCGCTAATAAAGTTACGCAAATAGATATTTCTTATGTAATTTTTCATTAGAAAACGATGGGCATAAATTTTAGAACACTAACACGAACCATTCTCGAGATATTGTACATTTTTCAAAAAAATTATGAAAAAGTCACATAAAAAAAAACTATTGAGAAACATGTTCACTTTTCATATGTAATACCATGCGATAAATTGAGTGACATCATTCTCGTGGATCTAGCTCGTTCCATTCATGAAAAAATATACTTTGAATAATACTTTTGTATTAGAACACCAATAGTCATTTATCTGCTGTAAGAATAACTTTTTTCTTAGTCCATAACTCTTGGGGAGATTTTGGCGACGAATTTGGTGGAATGTCGCCAACTTGGCGACTTTTTTTAAATGTTGCCAAATTAATGAAAATCTCGCCAAATGGATAAAAATGACTCTAAATCAATGAAATGACGACTAGATGTCGAAAATTCAATATCTTGGAAAGAATATTAGTATCTACTATAAGAAAAACCTATTTATTTTACTGTAAAAGTGGTAAATTTATTACGTTATATAAGGAAAGTCATGTGTTGCCCACATCAGATTTTTTTGTGTTTGCTTCGATAAAATACTTGGACCCGAGGAAGAGTTCTGCGAAGGAACAATTCAGTTATTTAAGCCTAGCCCTTGTCCACGTGTATTTCATTAATGCTTGGATTTCATTTGTTTTTCTTTCATTGATTCCATAACATCGATTTTTGCAGATTTCCTTCTTTAACTTGATGATTCGAATTTTGTATTTTTATCCATATCTTTGAATATTTGCTGATTTATACTTTTATTTTGTAGGCTTGTTAGAAAGTTAGGTTTTTCGAGTTATAGCTTTTCACTTTTCATTTCATTTGGACTTTCAAACAATTATTATATATATATATATATATATATAGATACTGTAACTTACTAAAATATGAAACATCTTCTTACTTTTCGTTCATTGGATTTTCAAACTTCTATTATATATATATATATATATATATATATATATATATATATATATATATATACCGTAGCATACTAAAAAATTAAGGATACTTTTCAAATATGCAAATGTAAAAAAATGAGTAAATAAGAATGACAATGCAAAATACATTAAATTTATTGCGCAAATGCAGCTAATATATAAAATGATTTCAATAATAATAAAAGTTTGAAAATCCAATGCAAGATAAGTGAGAAGCTGTAACTCGAAAAACTTAACTTTCTTACAAGCCTACAAAATAAAAGTATAAATCTGCAAATCTACAATCAAATGGAAAAAAATATAAGAAAACAAATTTTGAATCATCAAGTTAAAGACATCATCAAAAAGCAATGGTATGGAAACGATAAAAGAAAAACAAATGAAATCCAATTTGGCTCTTTCGAAAACAAAAATAGTTTGAAATATTCATGTCCAAAAGTTGGAAATCACCACCTTAACAAACACTATGAGTAGCATTTTATGTGGAGTTTAATAATTATCTACCACATTGCATTGAAGCACGCACATAAAAGCACTGCATCGAAGGTTATCTTATTATGAGTTATTATCTAATTACATACAGCCTTGATCTGTAAATATAAAGATAACATCCCCCTAGCTAATTTGACGATGTCAGAATTTTGATGTCACTTCAATTGTATTTAAACCCCATTTCTTTAGCTGCAGACTATTTTATACACCTTTGCCATTCATAATGAATAAATGATTCGAATAGGCAATTGGAATTCCTCTGATTCATTTGTATCTGATATCTGTAGTCTTGTGTCTTATACTGGGTATCTTGTGTGATACTGGGTAAGTTAAGGGATTCGATACCTTTCTTTATTACTCTCCTTACATTGTATAATATGTACAGAAAGTATTGTGACGGGAGTCGAAAATTTGAATGCGAGTTTTCGACGGAAGAGCGCGTTTCAAGCATACCTAAATTCGAATCAAATGTTTCTGAGGTCATATATATCTCTCTCTATGTGTGCGTGAGTCTGTGATGCGATTAGAACGAATTTTCGAACGGAAACTTGTACGATTATTACGATCCGTGGGTACTGAAATCCTATACGCAATCGAACGTTCGAACACCTCCCCCCCCGCTCGCTCCTCCTCTCCTACATTTTCGAATGAATTTTTAAAAAAATCATTAGTTTCAATATTGCTAAATAAATACTTGCTTTATACGTAAAATAATTAAATGTTCGAAAACAGCAATTATTTATGATCTTATCATATGATCTATCTATCCTTGTACAAAATGAAAATCCCTCGCTCAATAAATCTGGAGTGTTACTTCTATTCGACATATGTAATAATTTTGTCTATGATACATACCTTAAATAATAAATGATTAAAAACAGCATTTGATCAAGTGGATTCTATTAGCCGAACCTGCACAGAGCATTTGCGATTTAGGAATCTTAGAAAATTTTGACGATAAGACGTTGAAAATAACAATTAAATTGCCCAAAGTTTTGTATTTCTTCTTTGGCTGAGACTTTTTAATATTTTCACTTCCCGAAGCCTACCAACTTCATTTCTCAATGCTCTGTTTTCAATAATTTCATCAACAGTTTCATCTGCACTCAGATGGCTTTGTGCATTATAATAAATATAACTATTTTCAAGTCTTAAAGTCATCTCGAAATCAATTCTTCTTCTTCTTCTTCAATGGCCTGACAGCCCAGGATAATTGATGTAAATTGATGATAATTGATGTAAAAATAATTCAATAAATTGATTTTCTAATTGATTTCGAAATCAATTAGAAAAGCTAAAATTAAATTCTAAATTGTAATTACTTTCTTTATATACATAATGTATAAGGAAAGTATTGTGACGGTGTCGAAAATTCGAATTCGAGTTTTCGACGGGAGAGCACGTTTCAAGCATCCCTGATCACGAATCAAACATTTTTGAGGTGATGTCTGTGTGTGTGTGTGAAAGTGTGTGCGTGTGTGTGTCTGTCAGTGAGTCTATGGAGACGATATCTCACGAGCGAATGGAGCGATTTGAATGAAATTTGGTACAAAAATCACAATCCATGAATACTGGAAGCCTATTGTTTTTAAAAACAACCAAATGTACAGAACTCCCCTAAATTTTCGAGTGAAATTTTGAAAAAATCATCAAAAACTCAAAACCTTTAATAAAGTTACGCAAATAGACATTTCTTATGTAATTTTTCCTTAGAAAACGATTGACAAAAACTAGTATGAACGCTAGTATGAACCGTTCTCGAGATATTTCATATTTTTCAAATAAATGTATAAAAAAATCCCATAAATAAAAAAAATATATTAAATCTTGAGAAACATGTTCACTTTCCATATGTAATATCATGCGATAAATTGGGTCACATCATTCTCGTGGATCCAGCTCATTCCATTCATAAGAAAATATACTTTGAGTAATACATTTGTATTTGAACGCCAATAGTCATTTATCTACTATAAGAATAACTTATTTCTCCAACCATAACGCTTGGCGAGATTTTGGCGACGAATTTGGCGGAGTGTCGCCAACTTGGTGATTTTTTTTTAAAATGTTGCCAAATTAATGAAAATCTCGCCAAATGTATAAAAATGACTCTAAATCAATAAAAATGATGACTAATTAACGAAAATTCAATATCTTGGAAAGAATATAAGTATCTACTATAAGAATAATCTATTTTTTGCTGTAAAAGTAGTAAATTCATTGCATTATATAAGGAAAGTCATGTGCTGCCCACATCAGATTTTTTTACTCGTTGCCGTTCGGAAAGAGTGTTTAGAAAGCTTCGCATAAAAGAGCATATCCCAATTTTGCTCTCCAACTCCTTGCATCAAACAATATAATTTTATAACTCCATGTATCAAAGAAGATAATTTAATAAATAATAAATGAAATTATATTTTTATTAAATAATAAATAAAATATATATTTATTAAATAATAAATAAAATTATATTTTTATTAAATAATAAATAAATTATATTTTTATTAAATAATAAATAAAATAAAATTTTATTAAATAATAAAGGAAAAGTTGAATAGCTTATAATAAATTAAATAAAACTTTTAAATTAAAACTATTAAAATAACAGTTTAATAAACCATATAGATAGAATTATATTTGAAAACAGCAATTATCCAAGTTAATTTTACCATGTGATCCACCTCTATCAAATTTCCAATCAATAACTATAAACCTGGAGTTTTACGTTCACGCAATAATTTGAACATTTTTGCTTATAACTACCCCTGAAATAATAAATATTGAAAGCCAAAAATTTCACTGTTATATTTATTATATGATCAATCTTTGTACAAATTTAAAATTCCTAAGTAAATAAATCTGGAGTTTCACGCTTATTTGACTATTAGCACATTTTTGCTATGATCATCCCCACCCCCCTAAAAGTCAATCTATGAAAACAGCAATTATTCAAATTGATTTTATCATATAATCTGCCTTTGTACTAAATTTTAAGTCACTTCAAGTTTCACGTACACTCGACAATTCGAAGATTTTTATCTATGACATCCCCTAAAATAATAAATACTTGAAAACGATATTTATTCATGGTGATCATATTTTATAATCTACCTTTGTGAATAAATCTGCTATTTCACGTTCATTTCACAATTCGAACATTTTTATCTATGGCACCCGTTAAAATAATAAGTATATATACTTGAAAATATAAGCTATTCATGTTGATTTCATTATATGTTCTACGGTTACATCAAATTTCAAATTTTAATCTCAATAAACTCGAAATTTCACGTTCATTCGACAATTCGAACAGTTTTGTTTATGACGCACCCTAAAATAATAATTATGTGTACTTGAGAACATTGGTTATTCATGTGGATTTTATCATACTGTACTTTCTACTGTTGTGCTAAATTTCAAGTTTCAATCTTAATAAACTTGTTGTTTCACGTTCATTCAACAATTGGAACATTTTTGTTTATGATACCCCCAAAAAGTATAATTATTTATACTTGAGAATTCACGTATACTTATGAATTATGTATACTTATAATTATGTATACTTATGAATTATATATACTTGGTTATTCATATTGATTTTATTATACGTTTTACTGTTATGCTAAATTTCAAGTTTCAATCTCAATAAACATGTTTCACGTTCATTCAACACTTCGAACATTTTTGTTTATGATACCCACTAAAATAATAATTATGTATACTTGAGAACATTGGTTATTCATGTGGATTTTATCATACTTTCTACTGTTGTGCTAAATTTCAAGTTTCAATCTTAATAAACTTGTAGTTTCACGTTCAATCAACAATTAGAACATTTTTGTTTATGATACCCTCAAAAAGTATAATTATATATACTTGAGAATTTACGTATACTTATGAATTATGTATACTTATAATTATGCATACTTATGAATCATATATACTTGGTTATTCATATTGATTTTATTATACGTTCTACTGTTATGCTAAATTTCAATTTTCAATCTCAGTAAACTTGTTTCACGTTCATTCAACAATTCGAACATTTTTGTTTAAGATATCCACTAAAATAATAATTATGTATACTTGAGAACATTGGTTATTCATGTTGATTTTATCACATATTTTACTACTGAACCAAATTTCAAGTTTGAACTTTAATATATATGAGGTTTCTTGCTCATTCTACAATTTTTGCCTATGACACCTTTAAAATAATTAAATATTTGGAAACAGCATTTACCCATTTTGTTCTTATCATATAATCTACCTCAAGAAACTGGGAATTTCACGTCTACTGGACAATTCGAATATCCCCTAAAAAGTAATTTTTTTGTACTTTTATAAAATATAAACTGCCGGTATAGTTTGCATGACAAGTGTATTCAATTTTTATCATCTAAAAGTGCGTTTTACACTTGTAATGAAATTTTAACCAATCCGAATATGGAAAAATTCTTCTGATCAGATATACTAGGTTTTGAAACCACACTACGAGCTTCATATTGGGTAGTGTATTTAGTATGCCAAATTTTGTTGAGCTGGGATGAAAGGTGTGGATTTGTATAGCTCAGACAAACTTTCAGGATTTTGGTATAGATTTGTTACACATTGTGACACACATGTGTAGTGTATAAATTAATATTAAATAATGAATCGTATAATTATTAATTAGACACATAACAGCTGATTAATAATAAATATACAGAGATAACTACTAAAAATAGAAGTTAAATCTGAATATATGGATTTTCTTAAGGTCATTCATATTCACTTCAACTGTCAGTGTAGGAAAACGCTTGGTGGAATAAGACCATAAACAAACACATTTGAAAACCAATGGATAATTTAGTCCTAAAGGTGACAAAATCTTTTCAATCTCATTTAAAGGTTATATAATAGTAGGGTAAATAAGGGGGTTCTGGTTCATCCGGTGCTATACATTAACATGGGGCATATTCCGGTGCTATACTTCCCCATGTTAAAACATAGACACACCAGCTGAGAAGAACCAGCCCTTCTACATGTCACATGATTTTTCTATGAATGGAGATTTTATCAATCAGATAAGAAAAAAATCTGATGTGGGCAACACATGACTTTCCTTATATAATGCAATGGATTTACTACTTTTACAGTTAAAAAAAATGTTATTCTTATAGTAGATACTTATATTCTTTCTAAGATATTGAATTTTCTTCAATTAGTCGTCATTTTCATTGATTTAGAGTCATTTTCATCAATTTGGCGAGATTTTTGTTAATTCGGCAACAATTAAAAATGTCGTCAAATTGGCGACATTCCGCCAAATTCGTCGACAAAATCTCGCCAAGCGTTATAGACGGAGAAATAAGTTATTCTTACCGCAGATAAATGACTATTGGCGTTCAAATACAAAAGTATTACTTAAAGTATCTTTTTTCATGAATGGAACGAGCTGGATCCACGAGAATGGTGTCACCAAATTTATCGCTTGGTATTACATATGAAAAGTGAACATGTTTCTCAATAAGAAATATTTTTTTTTATTTTATATAACTTTTTGATGTATATTTTTTTTAAATGTGCAATATCTCGAGAACAGTTCATGTTAGCGTTCTAAAATTTATGTCAATCGTTTTTTAATGAAAAATTACATAAGAAATGTTTATTTGCGTAACTTTATTAGCGGTTTTGATTTTTTGACGATTTTTTCAAAATTTCACGCGAAAATTTAGGGGGGGGGGAGGGAGTTCTGAACATTCGATTGCCTATAAAAACAATAGGCTTCCAGTGTCTATAGATTGTGATTTTTGTACCAAATTTCGTTCGAATCGGTCCATTCGTTCATCAGTTATCGTCTCCACAGACTCACTGACACACACACAGAAATCACTTCAAAAATGTTTAAATCGTGATCAGGGATGCTTGAAACGTGCTCTCCTGTCGAAAACTTGAATTCGAATTTTCGACCCCGTCACGATACTTTCCTTAAGGAAAGTAAAAAAGGATGTTATTTAATCATTAGGTTGATATGAAGTACTTTTTGTGTTCAGCATGTTTTAGAAACAGTAATCAAATGTAAATTTCATTTCGTTTTGTATATCTTGAAAAATTAATGTGTATACATTTTTTTCAATCGTTCCAGTTTTCGATCCATAAGTATATTTACCATGTTGGAGTCTTTTTAATTAAATTTGATTCTATCAGTATACGTGTAAAAAGTTATGCATCTTAAAATAATTTAACATGATTCTACTGGATAGTAGCTTCTGGCAATGTTTGTAAATTAATTCAATTTCTCCAAAAAATAAATTTTCATTTTATTAATTAACTTAAAGAATTTTTTTTAATTTGTAGTCCCACCTCCACTCGGTGTATACAATACACCGCTTCAATTTAATTTAACATGGCTTAGTTATTTAAATTTGATGATGACCATATGCTAAGTTCTTGAAACTATCATTTAAAGAGTCATATTGAATTATGTAGAATGTGGCAAATGTTCTGTATGTTTCGTAGAATTTGATTGAAACCTATGGATATTGTAAGCAAACAATATCTAAGAATTTTTTTTTTATAAGAAACGTTTATATCTTCATGAATATACGTTTTTGTTTTACGAAAATGCTTATACACATTGAACAAACTAATTAACTATTTTGTGAAAGTTACAAATCATTTCCAGCTTTTTATGATACAGGGTGATCAAATATATTTCCCCCCTTTTTCAATATCTTGGTGGTCCCCTAAATGCACAAGTCATCGAAACTTTACTGGAAAGTGTGCGTTCAAGCATGTTCTTCACATCGCTAAAGTAACAGAACACTTCGCCAAGTATTTGTTTAGAAATTCGAAAAACATTCTAACATCCAAAGTTTCCGGATACATTTGATCATATAGTGTACTTTCTAATTAATTCAATATGGCTCTTTAAAAGAGCTTCAGATGAAAACCGCTGTAAACAGAGGTTACAAAAATGTTACTTCTCTTTGAGTTTTCTCATATTGTATGGAAGCTTGCTCATGCTTTTAATACAGAAGTAATGATAATGTTCATGATTACTGATAAGCAGTAAATTACAGTGACGATCCCATCTATCAGATGAGATATAGAGCCGAAATATCATCTCCTCATATCCAAAGACATCCAGACTCGCACTGTTATTTCGCTCAAACAATTTAACCTGATGTAAAGGGGTAGGAAACTCAATTCCTTCTAGATACAGCTTGCTCTCATGCTCGACATATTTACGACACGGGAAGCATTCTTATAAGCAGGATCCTGTTAAAGACCTGTTAAAGTGGACCACATGAGGCAATTTTGGTCACTATTCTTTCACATTAAAAACAGCTCTCTTGGCTAACAGTTCTTCGGTCAGTGGGATATAGCTAGAGATAATGGCTCATATACCCCAATATCAGTCATTTGCTCACAAATCCCTTCTAAGACCCAACCGCTACCACAACCTTCATAGGTTTCGAAAGATGTTAATACTTTTCCAGAAGCAGAATCCATATTAGCATTAAAATCTTCAGGGATATTTCTCATACAAGAACCTCCGAAATCGGTAGTACAATATTCCTGTTCTCCTTCAGATTGGAAGCGGGTAAAACGGCAAAATAGATTTATGTATTTTATAATACTACGCTCCAACTTAATCTCTTCTAACAATACCTGTGTTATACCAATTCTGTCAGAATCTGAAAAGGTTCATACACTCTATAACAAAAAATCTGATGTGGGCAACACATGACTTTCCTTATATAATGCAATGAATTTACTACTTTTACAGTTAAAAAAAATCTGATGTGGGCAACACATGACTTTCGTTATATAATGTAATGTATTTACTACTTTTACAGTAAAAAAATAGGTTTTTCTTATAGTAGATACTAATATTATTTCCAAGTTATTGAATTTTCGACAATTAGTCGTCATTTTCATTGATTTAGCGTCATTTTTATCCATTTGGCGAGATTTTCGTTAATTTGGCAACATTTCAAAAAGTCGCCAAGTTGGCGACATTCCGCCAAATTCGTCGCCAAAATCTCGCCAAGCGTTATGGACGCAGAAATAAGTTATTCTTACACCAGATAAATGATTATTGGCGTTCAAATACAAAAGTATTACTCAAAGTATCTTTTTTCATGAATGGAACGAGCTAGATCCACGAGAATGATGCCACCAAATTTATCGCATGGTATTACATATGAAAAGTGAACATGTTTCTCAATAGGAAATATTTTTTTTTTCTATTTTATATGACTTTTTGATAGTTTTTTGAAAAATGTGCAATATCTCGAGAACGGTTCATGTTAGCGTTCTAAAATTTATGTCAATCGTTTTCTAATGAAAAATTACATAAGAAATGTCTATTTGCGTAACTTTATTGTTTTGATTTTTTGACGATTTTTTCAAAATTTCATTCGAAAATTTAGGAGGGTTCTGAACATTCGATTGCGTATAAAAACAATAAGCTTCCAGTGTTTACGGATTGTGATTTTTAGTACGAATAGTATATAAGGAGCGATTCTGAATTTGTGGTCATAATTTCTGTTGCATTTCGACTGTGGATATGTTACGTCGACTGTAACAATGCCTAGCCGATAGATTCGTACTCATTACGAACATATGTCAGAGTTTGAAAGTGGTCGTGCTATAGGATTGAAGGAGGCTGGTTGGACGAATCGAAGAGCCGCTCGACATGTGGGTCGAGGCGATGCGGTGATTAGACGATGCTGGCAAGAGTGGGTTAACAACGGCAGATATCAACGTCAGGACGGCAGCTGTCAACCTAGGGCCACAACAGGACGGGAAGACAGAGCGATTGTCAGAGCCGCTGTCACAGCACCGGAATCGTCGTTGTCAACTATCCAACGTATGACCCGCACACATGTGTCCA
The DNA here is from genome assembly GCA_951213105.1 of Amaurobius ferox. Lineage (NCBI taxonomy): Eukaryota > Metazoa > Arthropoda > Arachnida > Araneae > Amaurobiidae > Amaurobius > Amaurobius ferox. Next base: position 25,546,925 of record OX578152.1, read on the forward strand.
ACGTGACCCTCTGCAGATGTCTGAGAAATTTACGCTCGCACCGACCGTTGCGTCGCTTACCTCTCACGCCTGTACACCGTCAAGTCCGATTACAGTGGTGCCTGGCTCGATCAACTTGGATCTGCGCTGACTGGGGACGTATAGTCTTTAGTGACGAGTCCCGTTTCGAACTATGTCCTGACGACAACCGCAGATGTGTTTGGAGACGTCCAGGGCAGCGTGGGGATCCTGCCCTTACTATCGCAAGCCAAACATGCCCACAACAGGGCGTTATGGTCTGGGATGCCATCTCCTGTGATAGCCGGACCGCTTTAATAGTCATTTCTGGTACACTGACAGCACAGAGGCACGCAAACAACATTCTACGACCGGTTGTGTTACCGTTCCTTTTGTAATACCCCGGACTTACTTTTCAACAAGATATTGCCCGGCCGCACACGGCACGTGTTGCTATGAATTATTGTCTTCAAGCTTGTCCAACACTTACTTGGCCAGCTAGGTCTCCTGATCTCTCTCCCATAGAGCACATTTAGGACGCTATGGGAAGGCGATTGCAACCATTTAGGAATGTTGACGATTTAGCCTGACAGTTGGAGACAATTTGGCAAGACATTCCGCAGGACACCATCCGTGAACTTTATAAATCTATGCCACGCCCGGTGACATTTTGCATCCAGGCCAGAGGTGGACCAACGCCTTATTGACTTCCTCCCTTTGTATACGGCCAAACTCTAAATCATTAAATTGTTCTGAAATTTCAATCGTTTCTTTTTCTGTGTATGTTCTTCATATCCACCAATTTTTATCACAATAGGACAACTCCTTCTTGGTGTGTCGATTTTTTTGTTATAGAGTGTATATCTTTTTCGCCATCACCGGCAATTTTATGAACAGTCACAATACTGTTAAAAGCTTATTGGAAGGGATTTGTAGTCACTTTCCCTCTTTTTACTCATGCCAGAAGCACATGAAGATTTTCTTTTATCACATCGCATAGGACAAACACTGAAAGTTTTACTTTTCACACCCGGCATAGGCTTATCACCGCATGAGATGTGCGCTCATGACGTAACATATCACACATTCGAGTAAATGTAGCCGAACATTTGGGACATGGGAACCTACTTGAAGAATCATGAATCTTTATACGCCGTACTAAACTCCGCTTCTTCGTAAAGCTTTTCATGCAGGTAAGATAAACCTGTGAAAGATAAAATATAGGGCTTTAGTATAAGCATGTTATAAATTTTCTTTAACATTTTAATAGATTTCTCAAAACTTACGTAAGATAATAATAGATTCTTTATACCATTCCATCCCAATAAAAATCATTTCAAAAATAATAAAATCACCAAGTCAAAGAATATTTATAGATACGAAAACACTAATCAGTTACATTAAATTCATCAAGTTTCTAATTAAATAAAATGATTAAGATATCACATATTATAAAAATGACAAGTTTAATAAAATCACAGAAAAGAATTATATCACAACAAGTACTTACATCACCACTTACGTGTGAAGGTATAACATCGAGCATATCAGCATCACTAATGCTAGGTGTAACATCTGCAATCACTAGTTAAAGAAGACATCATGATTTAAGAATACGAGAGAGTACACAAAGTATAAACTATCGATACGAAATTCTCGTCCAGAATAACCCAATTACCGTTAGAAGGTTACCCACATACCCTGCGCGCCAAGGTCATATTACGGTTATCGTTAAACTGTGTACAAGTTATCATAATTACATACACTAATCCTATTAAAATAGATGACCCTTTCATAATTGTCATCGATAGTACCCTTTTAATAATCGTCATCGATACGATAAATAGATAACTCATTAAGATATATTAAAACCCCATTACATCTTATAAAAATAATAGATTGTAAGTAAATAATCCTCCAGTCACCCTTCAAAAATTCACTAAGTATAATAGAAAATCCCTTTCACACGCAAAGAATCCCCATTTCTCCTAACATAGGGGAAAACATTCCTTAAGGTTCATTAAAAATCCCTACACACCCACTGAAAATCAATATAACATACATAAAACGCTCTTCAAACACATTTAAAGTGAACCCCTAATCATAAATGTTTACACTAAACCTATGAAAGAGAGAAAATCCTTTTCTAGGGAAAAATGTCTTATAATCCTCAATCATTAGATCCTTATGCATACACTAAGCAAAGTAGCATAAGCAAACCTCTCATTATACTACACACTGTCCCTTGAAAGAGCGGAAACATCGAATTTAAACATCCTCCGAATAACGCGCAACCTCTCCAAGACCATCCTTTCACCCCTCCCTACCCCCGCCCCCCGAGAAACAAGTAATTACCATCATTGTTTCCTATGCTGCTTGTCCTATGCGATGTGATAAAAGAAAATCTTCAGGTGCTTCTGGCATGAGTAAAAAGAGTAAAGTGACTACAAATCTCTATCAACAAGCTTTAAACAGTACTGTGACCGTTCATAAAATTGTCGGTAATGGTGAAAAAGAAATCCTTACCTTTTTAGATTCTAACAGAATTAGTATTACACAGGTGTTGTTAGAGGATATAAGCTTGATGCGTAGTATTATAAAGTACATAAATACGTATATGTTACCGTTTTACCCATTTCCGATATGAAAATGAACAGGAATATTGTACAACCTATTTTAGAAGTTCTTGTATGAGGAATATCACTGAAGAAGATTTGAATTCTAATATGGATGCTGCTTTTGGAAAAGTATTAACATCGTTCGAAACCTTTGAAGGTTGTGTTACGGTTGGGTCTTAGAGAGGATTAATGACCTAATGATTGATGTTGGGGTATATGAGCCTCTAGCTATATCCCACTTCCCAAAGAACTAGCATTAAGACAGCTGTTGTTAATGTGCAGAATAATGACCAAACATGCTTTATATGGTCCATCTTAGCAGGTCTCTATCCTGTTTATAAGAATGCATCTTGTGTTGTAAATATGCCGAGTATGAGAGCAAGCTGAATCTAGACGGAAATGAGTTTCCTACCCCTTTACACCAGATTAAATTGTTTGAGTAAAATAACAGTGTGAGTTTGAATGTCTTTGGATATGAGGCGAAGAAGATATTTCGGATCTATATCTCGTCTGATAGATGGGATCATCACTGTAATTTACTGCTTATCAGTAATGATGAGCATTATCGTTACTGCTGTATTAAAAGCATGAGCAAGCTTCCATACAATATGAGAAAACTCAAAGAGAAGCAACATTTTTGTAACCATTGTTTACAGCGGTTTTCATCTGAAGCTCATTTAAAGAACCATATTGAATTATGTACACAGTATGGTCTGCAGAGAGTGGAACTACCTAGTGGTGATGACAGAATTTTGAAATTTAAAAGTATTTACATGTAAATGCGTGTACCATTTGTGGTATATGCGGACTTTGAGTCCTTTCTATTGAAAACTGATATCTGCTAGAATTGCCCTTCCATTTCACATGAGAACATATTATCTCATCATGTTTGTTCATTGTGCTTTTGTATGAATTATTATTGGCCCCAATTTAAGAACCTTTAACCCTTTCGCGACGGCGGCATTCCGGAGCTGCCGCGGCCCAAAAGACGGAGAGCTTCGCTTCCGAACTGTTCCCAAAGGACGGCAAATTTTTTGCGCTTAGCCTAACTCTCGAAAAAAATTCACTAAAAATCACCTATTCAACACAGAAATCTACTTTTTTCAGAAATAAAAGAAATATTTATTTTCTATTTGATGTATATTTTTCATACATATTTGAATACAAAATACTCGTTAGTTGCTCCCATTCTTTCATCCGAATTAAACAAATAATTTCACTGCCTCTAAAACCAAAAAAAAAAAGAAATACTCTCTTATATTCCTATGATTCACCAATGAAATCATATCGCTGAAATAAAAACAAAACCCGGAACTCAATTATAAAATTGTTGATGCTGCGAGAATTGCTCTGTCTCTTTATATTACAAAATCATGTTTCACCGCTCCAAATGGAGAAATAATTCATTGGATTCTCCTTATGCCAGGGTCATGCATCTGCAAAATACATTGAAGTTAGTTCCACGGACATTTAACGCCATCTAATAGACAAATTAAAACGTTCCAAGTGAAGGCACTCATGCGTGCCATTCTCCGTTTACGGTAAAGTTTCCTCCGTCACGAGTGCGTGCCGTCCGTCCTTGAATGCAAGTTCGCAACCGACACGTGGGCGTGCCAATCGTCCCGAAAGGGTTGACCCTGTTATCTATAGGGGTGAAGATGTGATTACTCAATTTTGAAGGTTCTTATTCAAGAAGAAGTGGAGATTCAAAGAATATTGATAGAAAATATGAAAATGAGTTTCACTGCTGGAGATCGTAAAATGCTACTATCTGTCAAGGCTTTAGGGAAAGAACGTATTAGAGATATATCTTCACATATCTTCAAATTTTAGAGATGCAGTCCATCCGAATTTTAATCTGAATGACAAGATAAAACGACGCATACCTATTGGGATCCACAATTTTAAATGGTATGATGGGAATTTAATTATGCAGGGAATCGGTCAATTTAAAGAAAAGAGAATTGAGTGTATTACCAGTAATATGCAGAATTATATTACATACAGCCTTGGAAGCCTACAGGTTATAGATTTCCTTCAATTTTTAACTGCCTTTTGCCTCTATCGGAAACTAAGCTCTAGTTTGGAGCCCAAACAGTTTTGTATCATAAAAGAACATTTTACAAGTGATCAAGTGGATTTGCTGACTAGAAAGATTGTTTAACCCTATTCTTATATGGATTGTGCTAATAAGTTTGAAGAAACGAGTCTGCCCTCTAAAGAGAGTTTCTTTGATGATTTGAAACAGGAGGAGCTATCCGATGAAACTTATGCCTACACCTAACTTTGGTCATTCTTAAAGATAAAGCATATGGGAGAATATCATGACTAGTACATAAAAACTGATATTCTTCTGCGGACATTTTTGAAAATTTCCGTGATTTGTCAATCAATTATTATGGAATAGATGCTGCGCACTGTCTAACATTACCATCTCTTTCCTGGAATGCAGCCTTAAAGACTAGTGGAGTATCATTAGAACTGATTACAGATCCTGATATGTACCCATTTTCAAAAGAGGGTATAAGAGGTGGTATTAGTGTTATTAGTAAACGCCTAAGCCAGGCTAATAACAGGTATTTGGATTATTATGATTCTGCAAAACCGCGCAAGTACATAATGTACCTGGATGCTAATAATTTATATGGATGGGCTCTAAGCCAATCACAATTTGTGTTTGATTTTAGATGGCTTGATTCTAAAGAAATTCAGAACTTTGTTCCACAGATGGCTCAGACACAGTGGCGGCTCGTGAGCGACATGTAGAGGGGGTCGCTCATCTATGTATTTATGCCTATATATATGTTAGTAATATATATATATGCATATATATATATATATTACTTATATATATATATTATATATATTATATATATGTATATATAAAGCATATGTATATACATATACGTATTTTGGGCATAGCAACGGGAGTATTAAAAATATAAACGGCGGATGTATTAAGTAAAATAACGTACCTCCCACCTGCTCGCTCGTTCATAAAAAGTCTGGACACATGGAACGTATCTTTCCTAGTGAAAAACATTACATAGTCCTAATTTAAGTAAAATTGTAGGGGCTAGTTAAACTAAAAGTTATGCCCAGGGAGTTGACTAAAAAATATGCATATTCTGGCGATACGTACTGATGGTTCAGACACTATAGCCACCCGTAAAATCAAAATCGGTGGATTAGGAGGCGAGATAGAAAATTGGGGGGGGGGGGGGGTTAACCAAAGTAAGAGTTACGCTCGGAGATTTGCCATATTAAAGTTGCATATCCAGGTGACATGTACAAATGGTAGAGAAACTCGCTACAGCGATAAGCCGAACCAAAATCGCTCAATTAGAAACAGATATGTAAAATTCTGGGGACTAGTTAAACTAAAAGTTATACCCAGGGGTTGACACAAAAATATGTGTATCCAATTGAAATGTACAAATGTTGCTCAGACTATATAGTCACCAGCAGAATCAAAATCGCTCAATTAGAAATTGAAATGTAAAATTATGGGGACTAGTTAAACTAAAAGTTAAGCCCAGGGGTTGACGCAAAAAACATATGTATATTATATCCATTAAATATGTATATCAAGTTAATATGTACATGTGGGTCAGAGACTATAGCCACCATCTGAATCAAAATCGCTTTAATAGGAGTCGAGATGGATAAGTGTGTGTGTGTGTGTGGGGGGGGGGGGGGTGCTATTTGAAGAAAAAGTTACGCTCAAAGATTTATCACTATAAAGATGCAGATCCAGGTGACATGTGCTAATGGTGCAGAGACTATAGCCATCAGTAAAATCAAAATCGCTCAATTAAGAGGTGAGATGGGAAATTGGAGGGGGGGGGGCGTAACTGAAGTAAAAGTTAATCTCAGGGATTTCTCACAAAGATGCGTATCCAGGTGACATGTACAAATGGTGCAGAGGCTATAACCACTAGCAGAACCAAAACCTCTCAGTTAGGAAACGAGATGTAAAATTGAGGGAGCTAAGCTAAAAGTTACGTCCAGGGGCTTGGCACAAAATATATATTCAGGTGACACGTACAGATGGTGCAGAGACAATAACCATGATTAGAATCAAACTCGCTGAATTAGAAGGCGAGATAAGAAATTTGGGGGCTACTTCAATTTAAATATAAGCCTAGGGCCAATATTATAAGTCTAGAGCCAATTTGGGGGCTACCAATATAGTCGCCAGCGGTCGGGCCAAAATTTCCAGAAAAACGACGTCAGATAAAAGGATCATGTTGAAAATTTAATTTTTCAGTTTTTTAACAAATACTTAGAATTTCTTTAATTTTTTGGCATTTTTTAATGTTAAATAGCTGAAAAAGTAAGACAGCTGGGTAAGTCAACTCAAACTAAATGTCCGAAACAACACATTTATGAAAGTGTCACTAAAAATAGTCTATATGTCACAATGTGCCAAAAATTGGAAACTCGTGACGTTTAAAGAATTATTTTGAAGTCAAACATATTGAAATTCGTCACCAACAGATCAACCAGAGCATAGAAATAAATCCCCTCCGGAAGAACAGAACAACAGACGAACTACATCAGAAATGACGAAATGCGAAACAACTTCAATAATTAAGACAGCCGGGTGGGACAAACGATCCCTCAAACTGAGTGTTCTAAACAAGACACTTTATTCACGATGGCCAGAAACCCCTAAAATATCATAACCACCCCCCTTCCCATCACTACACACGTACACTTAATTCTCTCATTTGTTCAAATGTTTATTTAAACTTCCAAATTTATAACAAAGACGAGAATGAGAACAAATACATTCTTAAATGTAGAAAATTGAAGCCAAATTAGCGAAACTGAGCCAATTTGAGAAGTCCCTCTTCATGTTTTTCCACTCTTCTGTTTCTTTTTGGCTGGGGCGCGCTCAGCCCCGCGACACAATCTACTAGTAAATCTGCAATGTCTGGCTTTTTTACACGCTAAATTTCTAATATTGCTCCTATACTTCTATACCATTCCTCCTATATACCATTCTTTCACTCAGGAGATGCCGATTTTAGGGACGCGGCTTTAAAAATATCCCTGTATTTTCCCCTATGTGTTGAAAATTCTGTGCAATATAGCTTTCGTGAGTCGACTTTCTCCGAAGAAAGGTGTAGTGCTGCCATCTAGTGGCATTTTCATAACTTATTTTTAATAATTCTCGATTTAATTGAACCAAAAATTCAGATTTTTTCAATAGAAATTGTAATAAATCTGTATAACTAAAAAAATGATTTGGGGTGTTTACTCAATGATGTCGCGCATACTCGCGGCCCCCCAATGGCCGCCACTGCTCAGACATGATATATATCATCGAGGCAGATATTGACTACCCTGAGGATTTTCACGATGAACATAATGACTATCCTCTAGCACCTGAAAGGATGCATATCATCACCCCGTCTCTGAATTCAGGATATAACCGTAATTTATTTGAAGAAATGAATTTGAAAACATACAAGGATCAGATCAAATTAGCACCCAATTTGAATTATAAGTCTGAATATGTTCTAAATTATACAAATTTAAATAGTATATGAAACTTGGGATGAAACGTGTGAATATCCATCGAGTATTAACTTTCAAGCAAAAATCCTGGTTGAAACCCTATGTACAATTTAACACTGAGAACAGAATGTTGGCGAAAATTCCCTTTGAAAGGATTTGTTTAAACTTATGAATAATGCAGTTTTTTCAAAAACAATGGAGAATTTGAGAAAAAGAATTTATGTTAAAATAGTTCAGACTAAAAAGAGAGTAAAAAAAAATGTTTTGCATCACCAGCCTTTCACTCCTTCAAGTATTTAATGAAGATTCGGTTGCAGTTAATATGCATAAGACTAATTGGAAATTGAATAAACCCATCTATGCTGGTTTTTCAGTACTGGACTTGATTAAAACACTCATGTATGAGTTTCATTATGATTTTATTAAGAAGATGTATGGAAGTCGAGCTGAATTACTTTTAAGCGACACTGATTCACTTTGTTATGAAATTGTGACGGAAGACATTTACAAAGATTTTGAAAGTTATGAAGATTATTTCGACTTATCGGATACAACAAAAATAAAAAAATGATTGGAGAAATGAAAGACGAGTTAAATGGGACTCCTGTCCTAGAGTTTGTAGGTCTAAGATAAAAAATGTATAGTTTAAAAACACTCTTCATGGAAATGAAGACTGCTAAAGATAAATAGTGCCATGAAAAGATGCATTTATCATCAACATTACTATAACTGCTAACAAGACGTAGATGTAATAGAGTTGAGCAAATTAAAATTGCAAAGATTTATACTGTGAAGCAAATTAAAATGGGGTAATCCAATTATGATGATAAACGTCATATTTTAAATGATGGTGTCAAGAGCTTAGCATATGGTCATTATCAAATTTAAATGACTAAGCCATGCTAAATTAAATTTTTGCAGTGTATTTTACACACCGAGTGCTACTATAATTACAGAACTATATGGACTATAATTACAAAAAAAATCTTAATTAATAAAATGGCGATTTTTTTTTTAGAGAAAGTGAATCCATTTACAAACATTGCAAGAAGCTACAATCCAGTAGAGTCATGTTAAATTATGATACATTACTTTTTACACGTATACTGACAGAATTCAATTTAATTAAAGAGACTCCAACATGGTAAAGAGGCCTATGGATCGAACAGACTGATAAAATATTTACACATTAAATGCTCGGCCGGGTTTGATTCCCTCATCTGCCAAAACTACCACCGTGTTCACGCGGAGTACGATCACGTTAAACATGTGGGTCCGTAAGTTTTTCCGAGAGGTTGGTGGTAAAGAAGGAGTGTACTGTCCCTGTGGATGCCTCCCCCACTGGGCTTCGGTCTAAATTGGGTGGCTCTTCCCGGTCGTCAAAACAGTTACCTTACACCTTTCTGGTAGGTCGGACGGTCTGGGTCTCAACAACAACATTAAATATTCAAGATATACAAAATGAAATGAAATTTGCATTTCATTACTATTTCTAAAATATGCTGAAAGCAAAAAGTACTTCATATCTTCCTACTGATTAATAACATCCTTCTGTCTCTTATCTGACTGATAAAATCTCAATTCTTTGAAAAATCATGTCACATGTAGAACGGGTGTTTCTGCTCAGTTGGAGCTTCTATGTTTTAACATGGGGAAGCATAGCACCGGAATATGTCCCATGTTAAAGTATAGCACCGAATGAGTCAGAATCCCATTATTTACCTAACTTATAATTATACATTGCAACAACTTTATGCAAAATTCTGTGAGAAATTTCTTTATAAGCATTTTCAATGTCATTTAGAGGTTAAATAATGAAAGGAAAATATATTTTAATCTCTAATTCAAGTTCAGGGTCATTTTTTGGACTATTGAACTTGGATCTAACTCTTTCAATGTCATTTAAAGGTTATAAAATGAAAATAATAAACAAGTATACCATAATAATATTGAAAACAATGAAAAGATATCTATTACAGATGTCACTTAGAGGTCACTCAATGTCATTTAGGGGTTAATCTACACTGCTGGCCATCCAAAATGCAACACCATGAAGGAAGCATCCAATAAGCATGAAATTTGCACCATACGTAGACCTCGATAGGGAATACAAATGATTAGAATTTTAGCTCATATGCAAATCATGTGCGCCAGTAGCGCCTCCTACAAAAGCTATATAAGGGGAGAAGAGAAGGCTGTTTTTACGTACAGGAATGTTGTTTTCACCCTGTATTTTTGTGTGGGAAGCTTCAGTATGCCTCGTCGAAGAATATGGCAGCCATTTCAGCACGTTTCTGAGTTTGAAAGAGGAAGAATTGTGGCTTATAGAGATTGCGGATAACCCTTCCGAGAAAATCGGTGCTCGTGTTGGACGAAATCAAGCCACAGTCATACGAATATGGAATCAGTGGGTGCAGGAGGGACGGACCAACTGACAGGAACGATTGCACCACCCTCGTCGCACCACCGAACGTGAGGACAGGCATATTGTGCGCATGGCAATGATGGATCGCACTGCAACATCAACAACCCTAGAACAAGAATTAAGGTCTGTTTCACAACAATCTGTGTCAGCACGTACCATTCGACGTCGTCTGCAGCAACAGACAATTTCAGCAAGGCGTTCATTGCTGCGATTACCTTTGACTCCAGACCATAGGCGTATGCGGCTGCAATGGTGCGTTGAACGCCGGACATGGACAAACGAATGGCACGGCATTGTGTTTTCAGACGAATCACGATTCTGTCTACAACTCGACGATGGTCGTATCCGGGTTTGGCGGCACCGTGGCGAGAGAGTGCATAACTCTTGCATTATGCATCGCCATACCTGTCCTTCACCTGGCGTTATGGTTTGGGGTGGCATTGGATTTTACTCCCGTACCCCCTAATAGGCATTGCCGGTACACTCAACAGCCAACACCACATTTCTGAAGTTTTGGAGCCTGTTGTCTTACCTTACCTTCAAAGCTTGCCTGCGGCCAAGTTTCAACAGGGCAATGCGAGACCACACGTGGCACATATCGTTCAGCATTTCTTCAATGCTCACCAAGTTTTACTGCTCCCTTGGCCCGCCCGTTCTCCAGATCTGTCGCCCATTGAAAACGTCTGGTCGATGATTGGCAAATGACTGGCCCAGCAAACACCACCAGCTGCTACGACAGATGAAGTTTGGCAACGTGTGGAAGCAGTATGGACAGACATACCCCAAGAACACATCCAAAGTCTTTTTCTTTCAATGCCGAGGCGCGTAGCAGCAGTTATTGTCAGCCATGGCGGCTGCACAAAATACTGATTTCTTCGTGTTCCGCAAGTCGAACGGGGCTGTATTTTCAATCAGTTCATCCTTTTACTTTATGTTCTTTGTCCAATAAATTTGGCTTTGATATCTTTTGTCTTTCATGGTGTTGCATTTTGGATGGCCAGCAGTGTATATATAAAGAGGAAAAGTATGTATGTATGTATGTATGTACGTATGATCCAACATCACGGGAGAACGGCTGAACCGAATTTGATGGAATTTGGTGGGTAGTCTTGAAATTGTCTCACTTAAAATTTTGTCCATGTTTCGAGTTTCTACAACCAGACGTTCTCGAGATATTAGTGAAAAACGAAACTTTCGTTTGTCTCATCATCATGGGAGAACAGTTGCACCAAATTTAATGAAATTTTGTGGATCGCTTTGAAATATCCCTCCATAAATTTTGTCCAATTTTTGAGTTTCTAAGACCAAGGGTTGTCGAGATATTAATGGAAAACGAAACTTTTTCCTAGGAGTTATACTCTATAACTCCATGATTCCCAACAAAAAAGGTTGGCCATCGTTGGTTTAAAACGTGAATGTCAATTAAATCTCTGAGTTTTGTGGAAGTTTATTGGACGTATTAGTCACTTTTGAAAATCGCAGGTTTGATATATGAATTTAAATGGAAACTCTATTACCATGGTTTATTTTTCACAGGCTTACTCAACAACGAAAAGTATTAAGAAATCAAAATGGTTATTTAATTATCAGCATTTTGTAAGGATTAATGGTTATTTAATTATCGACATTTGATATTATAACAAGTCATTTGACTCTGCAGTAGACACCGATGATGCCGTTAATTACCCCCAGGAATTTCTGAACTACCTTGAGCCACCTGGAATGCCTTTTCATATCTTGAAGTTAAAGAAAGGATCACCAATAATGCTTCTGCGGAATCTGGACCCACCAAAACTATGCAATGGAACACGGCTCTGTGTCAAAAATATTTTACCAAATGTTATAGAAGCCACGGTATACCTGTGGAAGGTAAAAGGAGAGGACTTATTTATACCTGGCATACCGTTGATACCAACCGACCTACCATTTAGCTTCAAACGAGTCTAGTTCCCAGTTAGACTGGCATTTGCCGTGACCATCCACAAAGCTCAAGAACAAACCCTTAAGTTTTCAGGCGTGAATTTAAAAAGTCCTTGCTTCTCTCATGTCCAATTGCATGTCGCATGCTCAAGAGTAGGAACTTCACAAAATTTGTATGTTTTAGCTCCGGGAGGAAAATCAAAAAATGTTGTTTACAAGCAAGCATTGCGGTAAAACTTAACAAATTTGGATAATGTCATTTAATTTGTTAACATTTGCATTGGTGCCTAGCGTTTAAGAGTCATTTTAGTTTTTCTTTCGAACTGTACATATTTCAAACTGCACATATTTCAAACTGTACATTTTGACTGTACTTCAATTGTGGACACTTAATAATCACATTCCGAGACGCTGCCCGGAAGGCCAAGCTACGAAGGCCGTGCCGGAAGCAGCTGTGACTTATATAATGGAATGATTTTTTTTTCTTACATAATGCAATGCATTTACTTCCTTCACAATGAAAAAAAAAATCTGATGTGGGCAGCACATGACTTTCCTTATATAATGCAATGAATTTACTACTTTTACAATAAAAAATAGATTTTTCTTATAGTAGATATTTATATTCTTTCCAAGATATTGAATCTCCGTCATTATAGTCGTCATTTTCATTGATTTAGTGTCATTTTTATCCATTTGGCGAGATTTTCGTTAATTTGGCAACATTTCAAAAAGTCGCCAAGTTGAAGACATTCCGTCACATTTGTCGTCAAAATCTCGCCAAGCGTTATGGATTTAGAAATAAGTCATTCTAATAGCAGATAAATAACTATTGGCATTCAGATACAAAAGTATTACTCAAAGTATTTTTTCTCCTAAATGGAACGAGCTAGATGCACTAGAATGATGTCACCCAATTTATCGCATGATATTACATATGAAAAGTGAACATGTTTCTCAACATTTAATACATTTTTTTTAATTTATGGGATTTTTTGATAAATGTATTTTAAAAATGTGCAATATCTCGAGAACGGTTCATGCTAGCGTTCTAAAGTTTATGTCATTCGTTTTCTAAGGAAAAATTACATAAGAAATGTCTGTTTGCGTAACTTTATTAATGGCTTCGATTTTTTGATGATTTTTTCAAAATTTCAGTCGAAAATTTAGGAGGGTTCTGAACATTCGATTACGTTTAAAAACAATAGACTTCCAGTATTCACGAATTGTGATTTTTGTACCAAATTTCATTCGAATCGCTCTATTCGTTCGTAAGATATCGTCTCCACAGTCTCAATGACACACACACACACACAGACATCACTTCAAAAATGTTTGATTCGTGATCAGGGATGCTTGAAACGTGCTCTTCTGTCGAAAACTCGAATTCGAATTTTCGACCCCGTCACAATACTTTCCTTATACATTATGTATATAAGGAAAGTAACAATGTATAAGATTCAAGGCCCTATATGTTCCGGAACGCCGCGTAATCGCTGCTAGTTTATTATAAAAACGCATGCTTTGACTTCAAATTCAAGTTCAATGTCATTTTTCGGATTATTACACTTGATATCAGTATTTCAATGTCATCTAGAGGTGAATGTCATCTCAGCTTGTCGAGTTTTTTAATGTGTTGCCAAATTGAAGAAAATGTCGCCAAATTGACCAAATGACGCCAAATTGATAAACAAGAACTGATGTATTTTAATATTATAGAGTATATTACTTGCAGGTATTAGTAGTGTCTCCAGTTGTCAAGTTATATTTGAGCAAAATATAAGTTAAATGGGTACTTAAAAATAATATTACAGGCTGTCATCCAGAATAGCGCCCAATGTCAGAGTATCCTTTTCAAAGTTAAAAACATTGCACCGTGGATTTTGCTCATCATTTTTACGCCTTGAAAGAAGTAACATACTCTCATTATGCAGGGAAAGTCACTTGCTGCCTACATCAAATTTTATCTTTGTTTTTACAGTAATAGAGCTATTATTGGAACTATATTTTGATAGATTCAATATGCATATCAGATTTTCTGTGCTTATTACTTTCCTTATATACATAATGTATAAGGAAAGTATTGTGACGGGGTTGAAAATTCGAATTCGAGTTTTCAACGGGAGAGCACGTTTCAAGCATCCCTGATCACGAATCGAACATTTTTGAGATGATGTCTGTGTGTGTGTGTGAAAGAATGTGTGTGTGTGTGTGCGTGTGTGTGTCAATGAGTCTGTCGATTCGAATGAAATTTGGTACAAAAATCACAATCCGTGAATACTGGAAGCCTATTGTTTTTAAACATAATCGAATGTTCAGAACTTTCGAACCCCCTAAATTTTCGACTGAAATTTTGAAAAAATCGTCAAAAAATCAAAACCTTTAATAAAATTACACAAATAGACATTCTTATGTAATTTTTAATGCTAGTATAAACCGTTCTCGATATATTGCAAATTTTTAAAATAAGTTTATCAAAAAATCCCATAAATTAAAAAAAATATATTAACTGTTGAGAAACATATTCACTTTTCATATGTAATATCATGCGATAAATTGGGTGACATCATTCTCGTGGATCTAGCTCGTTCTATTCATGAGAAAAGATACTTTGAGTAATACTTTTGTATTTGAACGCCAATAGTTATTTATCTGCTATAAGAATAGCTTGTTTCTCCGTTTATAACGCTTGGTGAGATTCTGGCGCCGAATTTGGCGGAATGTCGCTAACTTGCCGACTTTTTTAAATGTTGCCAAATTAACGAAAATCTCGCCAAATGGATAGAAATGGTGCTGAATCAATGGAAATGACGACTCATTGACGAAAATTCAATATCTTGGAAAGAATATAAATATCTACTCTTAAGAAAAACCTATTTTTTTATTGTAAATGTAGTAAATTCATTGCATTATATAAGGAAAGTCATGTGTTGCCCACATCAGATTTTTTTTCAGGTTTTTAGTGGGTATTTTGATTGCCTATTTGAAACCTTCTTTAGTGCTTTTTCGTCCGTCTATTTTGTTAAATTTTAGTGCTTTAGCTGCCTGTCTCTATTCAAATAGGTAATGGGGTGGACTTTCTTAAGAAACCTGTCCTGTATAAAAGTTATATATATATATATATATATATATATATATATATAGATATATAAAGATATATATAAGTATAGTGATTTGGTCACAATTGAGAGTCTCTCATATTTTGAATTATCTACACATTTTAAAGATCTTGTAATAAAGATTCAGCCATATTACTGTCCCTGTAATACATGGTAATATATAGGAAAGTATTGGAATCATGCTGAAAATCAAAACTGAAGTTTTCGTCGGATCTACACGTTTTGAGACCTCTAGAATACGAAAAACATATTTTTAGCGTGACGTATGTGTGTGTGTGTGTCTATTTGTTCAATGTATGCACCCCTCCCCCCCCCCCCCTCCGAGGCGACCCACTCTCTGAGTGGTGAATGAATCTTAGCTCTGTAGCTCTGATCCTCCAACCTGGAGGACAAATAAATCCGGGGAACCGACTGTCGAGCTTCGGCGAGACAGTTAGACCTCGGACTCTTCCAGGTGGCTGTGATCGCATGAACTGCGTTTATTCATGACCTGAGCCTATTTCTGGCCGACGACTGGGGTCGGGCTTGGCGGGTAATTCTTCGGACCTTGCCCTGTGAATGTTTCTGCCGAGTACGATGCCCTGGTTGTGGCTTTGCTGGATGAGAGAGAATGTTCCAACGCAGCAAACCTTTATATCGGCATAAATAATCGGCCAACAGGTTGCCGTGGCTAGTTGTTTAATCCTGTTCAATGTATGCATCCCCTTTAACTCAAAAACGAATGGACCTAATTTCATAAAATTTGGTGGTAAGTAATTTGTGTGTGATCTTGGTGATGATTAGTTTTTGGTATGATTCGGGATGAATGAACCCGCCTTTCTTGCAAAATCGTCTGCAAAAATTGACTGTTTCCACTCTAGCTGAAAAACTAATGAATCAAATCTTATAAAATTTGGTAAATAAGCCACTTGTGGGTTTCCCCTGATGCTGATTTGAGTTCGGTACGATTTGGAATAAAATAACCTGCCTTTTTTTGCGAAATGGCCAGCAAAAATCGCTAAAATCTAAAATAAAGAACCACTTATGCTCAAATATATCAATTAAATGTTTGTTTTATACGTAATTTTTAACGATGAAAAGAATAAGGCCAACCCCATTGACCTAGGACTAGCCGTTTTCGGGATATTTTTTTCGCCTTTTCGCTACGCCACCTTCGAAATGAAGTTCAGTTACCAAATAAAAACGAAAATTGAATTAAGAATGCAAATTCAGTGTCATCTTAAATAATTATGGGTGTTATTTTGTGCATTTAAACTCAATATAATGAATTATTGCAGAAATAGAGTGACATGAATATGAGTCTGCAGGGAGAGTCATGTGCTGCCCACAACAGATTTTTTTATATTTGCAACATTATATAGTAATGCATAAGGAAAGTTTTAAAATCGTGCCGAAAATTGTAACTCGAGTGTTTGACGGAGCTACAGCACTTTTCGAGCTCTCTAGAAGCAGAAGAAACTATTTTTAGAGTGAGGTCTGTGTGTGTGTGTGTTTGTATGTCTGCGCAATATATGTATCCACTTCAGCTGAAGAACTAATTGAGGGTAATTTCACAAAATTTTGTTGTTAAATTACTTATGGGATATTTTGGAGCTAATAATATTTCTGTACGGTTCGGAACGAAAAATCCAGATTTTTTGCAGAATAGACCGCAGAAATTGGCAAAATCTGAAATAAAAGATTACGTGTGCTCAAATGTATCAATTAAATGCTTGTTTTATAAGTCATTTTTTACGACAAAAAGAATGAGACCAACCTTATAAAATTCTAGGATTAACCGTATTCGCGATATGTTAGTTTTTTCTCACTTTTGCTACGCCAGTTTTGAGAATAAGTTCAGTTACCAAATTAAAACGAAAGCTAAATTAAAAGCGAAAATTCAGTGTATTTTCAATTAATTATGCGTGTTATTAGCGTAGTTAAACTAAATTTAATGAATTATTAATGGAATAAAGTGACAATAAATTGGAATCTGTATTGAAAGTCATGTGTTGCTGACATCAGAATTTTATTTTCCCTATAGTAAATGATAATGTATAGGGAAAATATTGGAATCGTGCCGAAAATCACAATTCGAGTTTTCTACGAATCTACACGTTTTGGGACATCTAGAACATGAAAACACTATTTTTAACGTGACGTCTGTGTATGTGCATGTCTGGGCAATGTATGTATCCACTCGAATTCAAAAACTAGTCGACCGAAATTCATAAAATTTGGAAAGTCAGTCGCTTGTGGGTTACCCTGGTGCTGATTACATTTTGCCACGATTCGTGAGGAAAAGAACCTGCTTCTTTTACGAGAGAGCCCTGAAAATCACATGTATTCACTCTAGTTGAAAAACTAATTGACCAAATTTTACGAAATATAGTAAATAAGTCACTTGTGGGTATCCCTCGTGCTGATTAGTGTTTGGTATGATTCGGAAAGTCAAGAAACTGCCTTACTCTGCGAAATGGCCTGCAACTATCCTATGGCTGAGAAACATGTCCTCCACTCTGGCTGAGAAACATGTGAACCAAATTTAATAAAATGTGATGGATAAGTCTCTTGCAGAATACTATGCTGATTAACTTTTGGTACGATTCGAAAAAAATATCTGATGTGGGCAGCACATGACTTTCCTTATATAATGCAATGAATTTACTACTTTTACAGCAAAAAAAAAAAAAGGTTTTTCTTATAGTATATACTTATATTCTTTCCATGATATTGAATTTTCGTGAATTAGTCGCCATTTTTATCCATTTGGCGAGATTTTCGTAAATTTGGCAACAATTACAAAGTCGCCAAGTAGGCGACATTTCGCCAAATTTGTCGCCAAAATCTCGCCAAACGTTATGGACGGAGAAATAAGTTATTCTTATAGTAGATAAATGACTATTGGCGTTTAAATACAAAAGTATTATTCAATGTATCATTTCTCATGAATGGAACGAGCTAGACCCACGAGAATGATGTCACCAAATTTATCGTATGATATTACATAGGAAAAGTGAATATGTTTCTCAACAGTTAATATATTTTTTTAATTAATGGGATTTTTTGATAAATTTATTTGAAAAATGTGCAATATCTCGAGAACGGTTCATGCTAGCGTTCTAAAGTTTATGTCAATCGTTTTCTAAGGTAAAATTGGAAAATTACATAAGAAATGTCTATTTGCGTAACTTTATTAAAAGTTTTGATTTTTTGATGACTTTTTTAAAAGTTTACTCGAAAATTTTAGGGGGGTTCTCGATTGCATCTAAAAACAATAGGCTTCCAGTATTCATGAATTGGAATTTTTGTACCAAATTTCATTCGAATCGCTCCATTCGTTCTTGAGGTATTATCTCCTGAGACTCATTGACACTGACACACACACACACACACACACACACATACTTTCACACACACACACACACATACTTTCACACACACACACATACAGACATCACCTCAAAAATGTTTGATTTGTGATCAGGGATGCTTGAACGTGCTCTCCCGTCGAAAACTCAAAATCGAATTTTCGACCCCGTCGCAATACTTTCTTTATACATTATGTATATAAGGAAAACAAAAAACATAATCTGCCTTTTTTTTTAAATGATCCCAAAAAATCGTCAAGATCTGAAATAAAATACTGTAAATGTATCAATTAAATGCGTGTTTGAAACGTAATTTTTGATGACGCAAAGAATAAGATAACCCCAATACTCTAAGAAGACCATTCTCTCGATATTTACTTTCCCTACAATACATGGTAATGTATAGGGAAAGTATTGGAATCACGTCGAAAATCGCAACTCGAGTTTTCGACGGATCTACACGTTTTGAGACCTCTAGAATACGAAAAAACTATTTTTAGCGTGACCTCTGTGTGTGTGTCCGTCTGTGTGTCTGTGCAATGTATGTATTCACTCAAACTCAAAAACTAATAGATCGAATTTCATAAAATTTGGTAGGTAAGTCATTTGGATGTGACTCTGGTACTGATTAGTTTTTGTTACGGTTCGTAAACACAGAACCTGCCTGTTGTTTGAAATGACAAGTAAAAATTTCATTTGTTCGTTTTAGCTAAAATACTAGTTGACCAAATTTCACAAAATTTGGTAGATAAGTTACCTGTGGGATACTATGGTGCTGATTAGATTTTGGTACGATTCGAAAACGAACAACCTGCCTTATTTTACGAAATGGCCCGTCAAAATCGCCCAAATCTAAAAAAAAAAGACTAAGTAGTTTATGCTCAAATGTATCAATTAAATTCTTGTTTTATACGCAATTTTTGAAGAGGAAAATAATATAACGCGCTCCATTATACTTTAGGACTAAGCGTTCTCAAGATATTTGAGAGATTTCTTGCATTTTTGTTACGCCGCTATCAGAAA
This sequence comes from Amaurobius ferox, assembly GCA_951213105.1. Lineage (NCBI taxonomy): Eukaryota > Metazoa > Arthropoda > Arachnida > Araneae > Amaurobiidae > Amaurobius > Amaurobius ferox. The sequence goes on from OX578152.1 coordinate 25,566,903, forward strand.
AATGTCCAATTACCAAATAAAAGCAAAAATCGAATTAAAAATGCAAAGATTTGAGTCTGCAGGGAAAGTCATGTGCTGCCCACATCTGATTTTTTTATTTTGAGGAACTGAAGACATTTTTGACTGTAGTTAAGAAACTATTTAATGAAACTTCTTAGAATTTAGAATTTGCTCTCCTTTTAGAGCTAACCTCTGATGCTGATCAGATTTTGACAGAATTCGGAAAAAATTAAATCCGTCTTTTTAGTACTTTCCTTATATACATAATGTATAAGGAAAGTATTGTGTCGGGGTCGAAAATTCGAATTCGAGTTTTCGACGGGAGAGCACGTTTCAAGCATCCCTGGTCACGAATCAAATATTTTTGAAGTGATGTCTGCGTGTGTAGAAGGGTAGAAAACCCAGACCACACGACCAACCCATAGGCTAATGGTAGCTTTCTGTGTGGCCGGGTGTCTGCGTGTTGTTGCGTGTGTGTGTGTGTTGTTGTTGTTGAGACCCAGACCGTCCGACCTACCAGAAAGGTGTAAGGTAACTGTATGGACGGCCGGGAAGTGCCACCCAATTTAGACCGGAACCCAGTGGGGGAGGCATCCACAGGGACCGTACCCTCCTTCCCCTACCACCAACCTTTCGGAAGGACTTACGGACCCACATGTTTAACGTGATCGTACTCCGCATGAACACGGCGGCATTTGTGGTAGCGTGCAAATCTAGCGCGCAAACCACGGGGATACCGCACCCGAGATGGCCAACAGCACGCGGTGTTCCGAGGTGGTCACCCACCAAGTACTAACCGCGCCCGATGCTGCTTGACTTCGGTGATCTAACGAGAACCGGTGTTTTCAGCACGGTACGGCCGTTGGCCCGCGTGTGTGTGTGTGTGTGAAAGTATGTGTGTGTGTGTGTGTGTGTGTGTGTGTGTGTGTGTGTGTGTGTGTGTGTGAAAGTATGTGTGTGTCAGTGAGTCTATGGAGACGATAGCTGACGAACAAATGGACCGATTTGAACGAAATTTGGTACAAAAATCGCAATCGGTAAACACTGGAAGCCTATTGTTTTTATACGCAATCGAATGTTCAGAACCCCCCTAAATTTTCGAGTGAAATTTTGAAAAAATCGTCAAAAAATCAAAACCACTAATAAAGTTACGCAAATAGACATTTCTTATGTAATTTTTCATTAGAAAACGATTGACATACATTTTAGAACGCTAACACGAACCGCTCTTCAGATATTGCACATTTCTAAAAAAAAATTATCAAAACGTAATATAAAATAAAATAAAAAAAAATTCCTATTGAGAAACATGTTCATTTTTCATATGTAATACCATGCCACAAATTGGTTGACATCATTGTTTAGACAGTTTGAGTAATACCTCTGTATTTGAACGCCAATAGTCATTTGTCTGCTGTAAGAATAACTTGTTTCTTCGTTCATAACGCTCGGCGAGATTTTGGCGACAAATTTGCGTCTTTTTTAAATGTTGATAAATTAGCGAAAAACTCGCCAAATGGATAAAAATGACGCTAAATCAATGACGACTCATGGATGATGTCGACATGGAAAGTGACGACTCATTGACGAGAATTCAATATCTTGGAAAGAATATAAATAACTACTATAAAAATAATCTATTTCTTCTACTGTAAAAGTAGTAAATTCATTGCATTATATAAGGAAAGTCATGTGCTGCCCACATCAGATTTTTTTACGATGCGGTCAAAACACATCGTGAAAATCTGAAAAATTAAATGTCTAAATTTGTTTAAATGTATTAAGTACCTATTATTCATGCAATTTCTGTTAGTGAAGCGAATACTGTCCCAATGACTCCAGGACGAACCGTTCAAGAGATAATTTAGTTTGGTGAATCTTGAGAAGTTGAAGACTTTAATAAAGTGTATTAAGCTGCCAAAAGGAAACAATGATGCATTAATAATACAAATTACATATAATATCTGAAAGGTATTCATCTTACTTTCAGCAACTGAACTCAATTTAATGCATTGTGAAATAAAAAATCTGATGTGGGCATCACAAGACTTTTCCTGCAGACTTACATTCACTTTACCTTTATTAACACATAGTTGAAAAGTGTTTATGACTTTGTTCATTCTGTCTGCCTGTCTGTCTGTCTGACTGTACGTTAGCACGATAACTGCCGTAAAAATGGCTTTCTCAAAATGAAATTTTAGTATGTTTTTCAGACGGTCTGTAGGACCTATGGGAATATAAATAAATAAAATCACCCAATTAGTTTTTTATTGAATCCGGGTTGAAAAAATGAAATACATTGAAACCTATGGGACCTAATTTTTCAAACATTTTTTAAGCAAATTTAAAATTCACAAATTGCTTCGAAATTTCTAGGAAATATTCACACTGTCCCCTAATATATATAAAAACAATTTCAGTAAAATATGTTAGGTAGTTTTTTAATTAAAAATTATTTAATAAATGGAGAAAAACAAATTCAATTAAATTCTGACTTTTGGGATATCCTCCAGAAAGAAGAAAGAGATATATTATATAATAAATATCTTTCCAAGAGTTTAACTATCTTGTATATGAGAGAGGCTTCACATTTTAAAATAAATTTGGTAGATAACAATTTTTCAATTTTTTTAAAATTTTATATAACTCTTCATGATATACTTACTTGATGGCATTTTTAATGCTTTTTTCTGCGTCCTACAGAGTTAAAATTTGGTACACAGCTTAAATTTGTAGAACATTTTATTCTACAAAAATTTGGTGGATCTTTTAATATAGATCCTACATTTTTTTCGAAATGGCCTGCAAATAATCCCCGTTCACTTCTATAAATCATAGTTGCAATGTTGTTAAAAATTCTGATGTGGGCAGCACATGTCTTTCCCTACAGACATATTCACGTTCTCTTTATTTCTTGAATAATAATTTCAGTTTATCTGCACAAAATAACAGCCATAAGTATTTTACATGACATTGAATTTGCACGTTAAACTTAAATTTAATTCTCATTTGATAGCTGGACTTATTGTCAAAGGTGGCGTAGCGAAAACGCGAAAGAACTAAAATATCTCAAGAACGGCTAGTCCTAGAGTAATGGGGTTAGTCTTATTCTTTTTGTTGTCAAAAATCACATATAAAATAGGAATTTAATTGATATAATTGAGCACACGTAGTCTTTTATTTTTTATATTTAACGATTTTTGCGGGCCATTTCGGAAAAACAGTCCGTTCCTTTTCCCCCAATCGTACTAGAAAAACCTACAAGTGATTTATATACCAAATGTTGTCAAATTTGGTATATAAATCACTTGCAGGTTATTGAAATATTATACACAAAATTTTGTTAAATTTGGTCCATTAGTTTTTAGCTAGAGTGGAAGACAATTTCTGCCGGCCATTTCGCAAAGAAGGCAGATTCTTTTATTACGTATCGTACTATAATCTAATGAACATCAGGGTTTCCCACAAAAAACTTACCTACCAAATTTTATGAACTTCTCTCCATTAGTTTTTCAGTTAGAGTGGATGCAATATCCTTACAGACACACAGAAAAACACACAGATACACCGTTACACACACAGACGTCTTCCTAAAAATAGTTTTTTCGTGTTCTAGAAGTCCCAAGACGTGTAGATCCTTCGAAAATTCGAGTTCCGATCTTCGGCATGATTCCAATACTTTGAATACATGCACACACACACACACACATATATATTATCTGTGTATCTGTGCATTATTTGTGTATCTAAATTCCGTGCCTACGCAATTACAACAGTTGTGATTTTAAATGATCCCTAAACTTTTATTATTTCTTCAACGAAGCCTAATTTTAAATTATGCAGAATGCAAATATCTCAAGCGATTGTAAGGTGAGTTACATAAGAATTGCTGAATTTTTTTCACACAAAATTATTTAGCTCTGGAGTCTGGAATACAAGTTATATGAATGAAATATTCATTGGTTTTGCATAGAGAATCAGATGATTTATATTGCGATAGAGTTTTAAATAATTAAGTATAATAAATTACTGTAGTACTGTGATAATGTAAAAGATATCACCACTGAATGTATCACATTTTTGAGAAATTTTAAATGAAATTGCATTTCAGTTGGAAAGTGTTTCATAATCAATGCTTATGCATGATTGATCTTTCTTGTTTTAATTAAATTTAATTCACTTTTAATTCAATTTTCGTTCTCATTTGATAACTGGACTTATTTTCAAAGATGGCGTAGAGAAAATACGAAGAAAATAAAATATCTCGAGAACGGCTAGTCCTAGTGCAATGGGGTTGGTATTATTCTTTTCTTCGTTAAAAATTACGTATTAAACAAGCATTTAATGGATATATTTGAGTATACGTAGTTTTTTATTTTAACGTTTGGCGATTTTCCGGGCCATTTTGCAAAAAAAGGCAGATTATTTTTTTTCGAATCGTAGCAAAATCTAATCAGCACCAGAGTATCCCACAAGTGACCAAATTTTGTGAAATTCGGTCCATTAGTTTTTCAGCTAGAGTGAATACAAGCTTTTGCGGGCCATTTAAAAAAAAGGCGGGTTCTTTTATCCCGAATCGTACTCAAAACTGATCATCACCAAATTCGCCCACAAGTGACTTACCTACCAAATTTTATGAAATTCTGTTAATTAGTTTCATAGTTAGAGTGGATACAAATTCTGCACAGACAGACATACACACAGACAGACACACACACATACGTCTCGCTAAACATAGTTTTTTCCTATTCTAGAGGTCTCGAAACGTGCAGATCCGTCAAAAACTCGAGTTGCGATTTTCTGCATGATTTCAATGCTTTCCCTATACATTACCATGTATTGCAGGGAAAGTAAAAATATGTGTATTTAAGTCCATAGGGAAAATCATAGGATGTCCACATCAGATTTTTACTTTCCCTATAATATATGGCAATGCTTACGGAAAGTGGTGGAATCATGTCCAGAATCGCAACTGCAATTTTAGACTGATCTACACGTTTCGCGACCTCTAGAACACGAAAAAACTATTTTTAGCGTGACGTCTGTGTGTGTACCTGTTTGTGTAATGTAACTGAAACACTAATACTCACACAACACTAATAATAATATTGTGTAATGTAACACTAATTGACTAAATTTCATTATGCACTGTAGAACCCGAAACACCTGTGTGTGTCTATCTATCTGTGTGTCTGTATGTCTGTCTGTGCAATGTACTCCAGCTGAAAAACTAATTTACCAAAATTCACAAAATGTTTTTAATAAGTTGTATAGCGACTTGTCGGTCACCTGGAGCTGATCAGATTTTGGTTGAATTCGGAAAATAAGAACCAGTGTTTTTTTTGTTTTTTTTAGAAATGGCATGTAAAATTCATGTGTTTACTCCAGCTGATAAACTAATTGACCAAATTTTTATAGGTATGTCCTTTGTGAATTGCCTTGGTACTGTAGAAAATTTGGTATGTTTCTGATTTTTTTTTTCTTTGCAAAATGCCTTCTGGAGGAATTTTTAGTTTTTCACATTTTTGCCACACCACCTTTGAAAATACGCCCAGTTACCAAATGAAAACGGAAATTGAATTATAACCACAAATTCAACGTAATTTCAAATAATTAAGCGCGTTACTTTTTGCAATTAAACTCATTTTAATGAAAGAAGTAGAGAGAAAAGGAATTTAAGCCTGCAGAGAAAGTCATGTGCTGCTCACATCAGATTTCATGTTGTTTGCTCTAAGCCGGCGTATCGTAAAAAGTTGTTTGACAGTGACACTGGGTAGTGATGTAACCTTTATCACAACAAACAGCCAGCAGCAGCGAGTCTCGAATAAGGCAAGATAATTTTAATATTATTTACGCTATTTATCGTGTGATCTATTCAAAAGATTATCTTTTCCTTAAGCTTTTCAAGTAAAACTTGTTTTACGCGATAGTTTGAAGTAATCTTCATAAACTATTCTTTAGCATACAGGATAGCATTCTGCAGGTAAGCAATATCTACCTAATTAATTAACCTTCAACTTTTGTTTTGATTATAGATTATTCGAAATAAATGTATAAAATGTTTTATGTGCACACTAGTATTCATGGCTGCCAAAAATCCGGAAACTAACATTATTAAAAAAATCTGATGTGAGCAGCACATGAGTTTCCCTGCACACTCAAATTCATATTTCCCTAATTTCTTTAATAATTCACTAGATTGAGTTTAATTGCACCAAATAACACTAAATTTGCAATTTTAATTCAATTTTTGTTTTTATTTGGTAACTAGCAGCATACCCGTTCTTCGTACGGAGTATATAATATAAATAAACTTAAAATTCACAATCATGTGCAAATTCCTATAGCATACTAAATGGCATTTTTAATCAAAATATTCTGTTAAAATATTTAACATAATGCTCCGAAAAAGAAGTTAAGGAATGGCTGTTCTCGTTATTCAAAATTATCTTCACGGGTAGATCTGAAGAATAAAATATCCTGGCCTTTTTGTAAGCAAATTTATAAAAAGTATGGAATTGAATCAATATATGCAAAACAATAGCGTGTTGTATGGGATCCGAACTACTTATATACGCGAATATTAGAAGATATAACCTGTATTAGTAGTTTACATATATAAATTGAAAATATCAATAAATCCGTAATCTTTAAATCAGTAGGCAATAATTAATTCCAATATGTGCCCAAATGAAAGTGCTAAAATTATATGGGAAGATAAACCCGTACTACTTATAATGTCATACATTAGAAGATATGTCCTAGTGTTAGTAAAGGATTACCCGTATTATAATATGTAGTCTGAAAATTTTTTACCAATATATAACAGATTACTTAATAAATTAAAAATATCAATAATCCCTGCCATCTTCATACCGGAAGGCTTGATTCCAATATATGCCAATATACATGTACTACTTATATTCTCTTAGATTAGAAGATATACCCGTGCATTTGTAGAAGATTACTCGTACAACGTACAATATATGAGTTTCAACAATTTTTGCCGCAATAAAACAATGCCATAAGAAATTGAACATATCAATAATCTCTGAATCAATAATCCCCGAAAACATCAATAATAATAATGTTTAAACATGAAGATCGTAATTGATATTATCCAGTCAAAAATACGATGGCAATGAAATTTATTTTATATACATATCTTCATCATTAAAATCGGAAAAGATTTAATAAAAACCTTCTTCCTCATAAACACATTAAATTTAAATCCGTTGTTAAGCGACATGTTATGATTTGCTTCAAATAAATTGGTGGTCAAAATATCGTCTGAATATCTCTAATGAAGGTTTGGCGACATTTTAAAAATTCGCCAAATTTATCGCCAAGTGGGACAGTAGAACTGACAGTCCCACTTGGCGATAAATTGACGGACCATCATCAAAATATTATCCCCTAAAAAAACACTATTTCGTTTATTTAGGGCAATTTATCAATTTCAAAATATTTTTATGGATTTATAAATATTTTTATCAATTTGGTGATATTTTAAAAAATCGCCAAATTTATCGCCAAGTGGGACTGTAGAACTGACAGTCCCACTTGGCGATAAATTGACGAACCATCATCAAAATATTATCCCCTAAAAAAACACAATTTCGTTTATTTAGGGCAATTTATCAATTTCAAAATATGTTTATGGATTTATAAATATTTTTATCAATTTGGTGACATTTCAAAAATTCGCTAAATGTGTTACTAAGTAGGGCGGTTGGACTGACAGACAAATGCTAACGAAACACCATTTCAGTACTTTCTTTTAACAAAACAAAATAAATTTAATTGATTTACGTAATTTTTATCAATTTGGGGACATTTCAATCAATTTGGTAACTTTTAAGATATTTGCCAAGTTAGCGATATCCAGCCAAATTCGTAGCTCTAAATTCGCAGATCTGAATAAAATATCGTGATCAAGTTTGTATATACTAAATGAAAACACTAAAATATTGTTAGAAGAAATACCCATTCCACCCTTTTTCTGTTTAAACAATTGGATAAATGAATTTATTGGGTAAACAAAATATGAGTTTATTAGCTAAACACAATATATAAGCTTAAAACCTCTTTGCTAAAATAAATTAAAGTGGTGTATGCAGTTCGCAATTAATATAATTAAAAAAAATCAAACCGTTCATTTATAAGATATATTTCAATACCCATTTATTTAATATTCAAATCGAAAAAATAATAATAATCATTAGCAAACATATTTAATTTCATTCCGTTGCCGAGCAACACGATATAAGATAGAATCTTCCTCATAAAATGCGAAATTAAATAACCATTTTAATACCTTTATACTTCTAATCGTTGAGTAAAAGCTTGTGAAATGCAAAACATGGAGGTAGATTTTTCCATTTAAATTCATGTTTCAAACAATTCATGCTTTCAGATAGTGACTATTTAATGCAAAAATCCTGCATCAAACTCAAAAATAAAGTTTTAATTCCCTTTGACGTTTTAAACAAACGATTTTTATCCTTTGCGTTTGGATAAACCACGGAGTTGGAGAGTAGAACTCCTATAAAAAAGTTCCGTTTTTCATTAATATCTCGACAACCCCTGGCCTTAGAAACTCGAAACTTGGGCAAAATTTATGGGGGGCTATTTCAAGGCCACCCACAAAATTTCATTAAATTCGGTTCAGCCGTTCTCTCGTGATGATGAGATAAACGAAAGTTTCGTTTTTTGCTAATATCTCGAGAACCACTGGTCGTAGAAATTTCAAACATAGACTAAATTTTAAGTGGGGCTATTTCTAGGCTACCCACAAAATTTCATCAAATTCGGTTCAGCCGTTCTCCCGTGATGATGGGACAAACAGACAGACAGACAGACAGATTTTCAATTTTATTTATATAGACTAGCAGCATACCCGTTCTTCGTACGGAGTATATAATATAAAGAAACTTGAAATTCATAATCATGCCCAAATTCTTATAGTATACTAAATGACATGTTTAACCAAAATATTCTGTTAAAATATTTAATATAATGCTCCTAAAAAGAAGTTTAAGAATCTCTGTTCTCGCTATATAAAATTATCTTCATGGACATATCTGAAGAATAAAACATCTTGGACCCCTTATGTAAGCAAATATAAAAAAAAATATGGAATTGAATCAATATATGCAAAATAAAAGCGTTAAAATTGTATGGGACCCGTACTAATTATATACGCGAATATTTGAAAATATAACCTGTATTAGTAGATTACATGTATAAATTGAAAATACCAATAAACCCGTAATCTTTAAATCTGAAGACAGTCATTTATTCCAATATATGTCAAAATTAAAGTGCTAAAATTATATGGGAAGATATACACGTACTACTTATAATGTCCGGTGATTAGAAGACGATTACCCGTTTTGCAATATGAGTCACAAATGTTTTTTGGTAAAATACAACAGACGACGTAATAAATTGAATATATAATTAATCCCCTTAATCTTCATACCAGAAGACTGTACTTGATTCCAATATATATGCCAATATACCTGTACTACTTATATTCTCGTAGGTTAGAAGATATACCCGTGCATTCCTAGAAGATTACTCGTACAACGTACAATATGCGTGAGTCAGCAATTTTTGCCGCAATAAAGCAATGGCGTAATAACTTAAAAATATCAATAATCCCTGAATCAATAATTCCGGAAAATATCAATAATAATAATGTTTAAACCTGAAGAGTATAATTGATATTATCCAGTCCAAAATGAAATGGCAATGAAATTTATTTTATATACATATCTTCATTATTCAAATCGGAAAGGATTTAATAAAAATCGTCTGCCGCATAAACACATTGGATTTAAATCCGTTGCTAAGCGACATGATATCATTTGCTTCAAATAAATTGGTAGAAAAAATATCGTCTAAATAGTTATATTTCTATGGAACATTTGGCGACAGTTTTGTCAAATTAGCGACATTTTAAAAAATCGCCAAATTTATCGCCAAGTGGGACTGTAGAACTGACAGTTCCACTTTGCGACAAATTGACGAAATATCATCACAATACTATCCCCTAACAAAAAACAATTAATATCATTTATGTAGCGCAATTTTATCAATTTCAAGATATTTTTATAGATTTGAAAACATTTTTATCAATTTGGTGACATTTTAAAAATTCGCTAAATGTATTACTAAGTAGGATGGTTGGTCTGACAGATAAATGCTAACCAAACATCATTTCAGTACTCTCTTCTAAAAAAACAAAAAAAAATTTCATTGATATGTAGAAGACCCAAGCCACACGACCAACCCGAAGGTTTATGGCAGCTGTTTGTGTGTCGTTTATATCAATTTGGCGACATTTCCGTCAATTTGGCAAAGTTTAAGAAAAGTTGTCAAATTAGCGATATCCCTCCAAATTCGTAGCTTTGAATTTGCAGATCTGAATGAAAATTCTTATCCCGTTTCAATATACTAAATGAAAACACTACAATTGTATTAGAAGATATACCCGCTCTACTCTTTTTCTGTTTCAACAATCGGCTATATGAATTTATTGGCTAAACACAATATATGAGTTTAGTAGCTAAATGCGATATAAGCTTGAAAACTCTTTGCCAAAATAAATGAAATTGATGTACGCAGTCAGCAATTAATATAATTAAAAGAAAAATCAAACCGTCCATTCATAAGATATACTTTTATATCCATTTGTCCATTTATTTATTATTTAAATCGAAAAAAAATAATAAAAACATTAACAAACACATTTAATTTAATTGCGATGCCGAGCAACATGATATATCCTCCTAAAATGTTAAAATTTATTAACCACTAACAGCACACGCGTTATTCGTACGGAGTGTATAATTTAAAGAAACTTAAAGTTCGCAATCATGTGCAAATTCTGTTAAAATATTAAATTTATTGCTCCTAAAGAGAAGTTTAAGAATATATGTTCTCACTATGCAAAATTATCTTCACTATCAGATCTGAAGAATAAAACATCCTGCCCCCTTTTGTAAGCAAATTTACAGAAGAAAAAATAGGAATTGAATGAATATATGCAACCCCGTACTAATTATATTGTCGCAGATCAGAAAATATGCCAATGTGTTAGTAGAAGATTACCCGTATTACAATATGCGTCTCAAAAATATTTGCCAAAATAAAAGAGATGACGTAATAAATTGAAAACATCAATAATATCCGTACTCTTCATACCAGAAGGTCGTAATTGATTCCAATATATGCCAATATATATCAAAACATATGTCAATATACCTGTACTACTTATATTCTCGTAGATTAAAAGATATACACGTGTATTTGTAGAAGATTCGTACAACATACAATATATGAGTTTAAACAATTTTTGTCATAATAAAATAATTGCATAATAACTTGAAAATATCAATAATCCTTGAATCAATAATCCCCGAAAATATAAATAATAATAATTTTTAAACCTGAAGACCGTAATTGATATTATCCAGTCAAAAATGCTATAAGAAAAATCAAATCGTTCTTTTCTAAAATATATTTTTATATCCATTTATTTATTATTCAAATCGAAAAAATAATTATTAAAATTAACAGACAGATTTAATTTAATTGCGTTTCTGAGTAACATGATATAAGATAGAATCTTATAACATGTTAAATATGTCATGTCTTATAACATAAACTGCGAAATTAAATAACGATTTTGATTTCTCTATACTTCTCATTGTTCCGTAAAAGCTTGTTTTAAATAAACCATGAACCATGGAGATAGATTTCCCCTTTAAATCATGTTTCAAACAATTCATGTTTTCAGAAAGTGACTAATTAACGCAAAAAATCTCCCATCAAACTCAGAGATTAAATTTTAATTCACTTTCAAACGATTTTCAAGCTTTTCGTTTGGATAAACCACGGAGTTAGGGAGTAGAACTCCTAGGAAAAAGTTCCGTTTTTCATTAATATCTCGACAACCCCAGGTCTTAGAAACTCGAAACTTGGACAAAATTTATGGGGGGGGTATTTCAAGGCTATTCACCAAATTTCATTAAATTCGGTTCAGCCGTTTTTCCGTGATGATGGGACAAACGAAAATTTCGTTTTTTACTAATATCTCGAGAACCACTGGTCGTAGAAACTCAAAACACGGATATAATTTTAAGTGGGGCTATTTCTGGGCTACCCACAAAATTTCATCAAATTCGGTTCAGCCGTTCTCCCGTGATGGTGTGACAAACAGACAGACAGACAGACAGACAGACAGACAGACAGACAGACAGATTTTCATTTTTATTTATATAGATTGGGCATTTTTCCGATAGTTGCGTAACAAAAATACAAGAGATCTCAAATATCTTGAGAACGGTTAGTCCTAAAATATAATGGAGTATGCTATATTCTTTCCCTCGTCAAAAATTGCGTATAAAACAAGAATTTAATCGATACATTTCAGCATACGTAGTCTTTTTTTTTTTTTTTTTAGATTTTGGCGATTTTTACAGGCCATTTCGTAAAAAAAGACTGGTTGTTCTTTTCCGAATCGTACCAAAACCTAATCAGCACCAGAGCTACAAGTAACTTATCTACCAAATTTTGTAAAATTTTGTCAATTAGTATTTTAGCTAGAGTGGATACATGGGATTTTTACGGGCTATTTCTCAAAAAAAGGCAGGTTCTGTTTTTATGAATCCTACTAAACTCTAATCAGCACCAGGGTCTCACCCAAGTGACTTACATACCAAATTTTATGAAATTCGGTCCATTAGTTTCTTAGTTAGAGTGGATACATATATTGCACAGACAGACAGACACAGACACAGACATCATGCAAAAATAGTTTTTTCGTATTCTAGAGATCTCGAAACGTGTAGATCCGTCGAAAGCTCGAGTTGTGATTTTTGGTTTCGTGACCCTTAGAATAGGAAAAAACTATTTTTAACGTGACGTCTGTGTGTGTGTGTGTCTGTTTATGTGTCTGTGTGTGTGTGTGTACGTGTGCGTGTGTTAGTGTGTGTGTATGTCTGCGTGTCTGTCTGTCTGTGCAATGTATGTATTCACACTAACTAAAAAACTACTGCCCCGAATTTCATAAAATTTGGTAGGTAAGTCACTTCGGTGAGACCCTGGTGCTGATTAGCTTTTGGTAGGATTCGTAAAAGCAGAATCCGCCTTCTTTTGCGGAATGCCCCTTAAAAATTCCATGTATCTACTCTAGCTAAATTACTAATTGACCAAATTTCACAAAATTTGGTAGATAAGCTACTTGTGGTATTCTCTGGTGCTAATTAGATTTTGGTACAATTCGGAAAAGAACAACCAGCTTTTTTTACGATATGGCCCACAAAAATCGCCAAAATTAAAAAAAAAAGAAATACTACGTATGCTCAAACGTATCAATTAAATTCCTGTTTTATACGCAATTTTTGACGAGGAAAAGAATATAACACACTCCATTATGCTTTAGGACTAACCGTTCTCAAGATATTTGAGATTTCTATCATTTCTGTTACGCCGCTTACGTAAAAATGTCCAATTACCAAATAAAAACAATAATTGAATTAAAAATACAAATTTAGTGTTATTTGGAATCATGCCGAAAATCGCAACTCGAGTTTTCGACGAATCTACGCGTTTCGAGACCTCTAGAATACGAAAAAACTATTTTTAGCGTGACGTCTGTGTGTGTGTGTCTGTCCGTTTGTGTATTTGTGTGTCTGTATGTGCAATGTATGTGTCCTCTCTAACTCAAAAACTAATGGTCCGAATTTCATAAAATTTGGTGATTAAATCACTTATATGCGACCCTGGTGCTGATTAGTTTTGGGTATTATTCGGAATAAACCAACCCGCCTTTTTTTGCGAAATGGCCCTCAAAAATTGCCTGTATCCACTGTAACTGAAAAACTAATTGATCAAATTTTACAAAATTTGGTACTGAAGTCAATTGCAGGTCACCCTGGTGCTCATTAAATTTTGATACAATTCGGAAAATAACAACCTGCCTTTTTTTACGAAATGGCCCTCAAAAATTTTATATTTCCACTCTAACTCAACTAATCGACTAAATTTCATAAAATTTGGTAGATAAGTCACTTGTGGTCGATCCTGGTGCTGATTAGATTTTAAGCCGATTCGGAAAAGAACAACGTGCTTTTTCTAGGAAATGGCCCGCAAAAATTTCATGTATCCACACTAGCTAAAATACTAATAGACCCAATTTCACAAAAATTGGTAGATATGTTACTTGTGGGATACTCTGGTGCTGATTGGATTTTGGTGCAATTCGGAGAAGGAACAGCTGCCTTTTTTTTCGAAACGGCCCGCAAAAATCGTCAAAATCGAGAAAAAAAGACTGACTATATATGCTTAAATATAACAAATGAATTTTTGTTTTATACGCAATTTTTGACGTGGAAAAAAATATAACGCACTCCATTATACTTTAGGACTAACCGTTCTCAAGATATTTGCGATTTCTTGCAATTTTGTTACGCCGATTTCGGGAAAATGTCCAATTGCTAAATAAAAACAAAACTTGAATTAAAAATGCAAATTTAGTGTTATTTGGTGCAATAAAACTCAATCTAATGAATTATTAAAGAAATAAAGAAAATATGGATTTGAGTCTGCAAGAAAAGTTATGTGCTGCCCACATCAGATTTTTACTTTCCCTGCAATACATGGTAATGTATAGGGAAAGTATTGGAATCATGTCGAAAATCGCAACTCGAGTTTTCGATGGATCTACACATTTCGAAACCTCTAGAATACGAAAAAACCATTTTAACGTGACGTCTCTGTGTGTGTCTGTCTGTCCGTCTGTGCAGATTTTGTATCCACTCTAACTAAAAAAGTAATTGACCGAATTTCATAAAATTTGGTAATTAAGTCACTTGTGAGCGAATATGGTGCTGATTAGTTTTGGGTACGATTCGGAATAAAACAATCTGCCTTTTTTTGCAAAATGGTCTGGAAAACTTGTATCCACTCTAGCTAAAAAACTAATGGACCGAATTTCATAAAATTCGGTAGATACGTCACTTGTGGACCACCTTGGTGCTGATTAGATTTTGGTACGATTCGGAAAAGAAGAACCTGCCTTTTTTTGCGAATTGGCTCTCAAAAATCGCCAAAATCTAAAATAAATACATACGTATGCCCAAATATATCCATTAAATGCATGTTTTATACGTAATTTTTAACGATGAAAAGAATAAGACCAACCCCATTACACCAGGACTAGCTGTTTTCGAGATATTTTAGTTTTTTCGTATTTTCTCTACGCACTATGAAAATAAGTCCACTTTCTAAATGAGAACTAAAAGTGAATTAAATTTAATTAAAATGAAGATAACGTGGATATAAGTCTGCAGGGAGAGTCATGTGCTGCTCACATCAAATTTTTACTTTCCCTGCAATACATGGTAATGCATAGGGAAAGTATTGGAATCAGAGTTTTCAATGGACCTACACGTTTCTGAACCTCCAGAATACAAAAATCAATTTTTAGTTTGACTTCTGTGTGTGTGTCTGACTGTCTGTGAGTCGTGTGTGTGTCTGTGTGTGTGTCTGTGTGTGTGTGTCTTTCTCTCTCTGTGTGTGTATGTCTGTGTGTCTGTACAAAATAAATGTATCCACTCTAATTCAAAAACTTATGAACCAAATTTCATAAAATTTAGTAGGTATGTCACTTGTGTGTGATCCCAATGCTGATTAGTTTTTGGTACCATTCTGGATAAAAGAACCTGCGAAATGACCCACAAAAATTGTCTGTATCCACTCTAGCTGAGAAACTAGATGATCAAATTGTTCAAAATTTGGTCACTTGTGGATCACTCTGGTGCTGATTAGATTTTGGTACGATTCGAAAATAAATAACCTGCCTTTTTTGCTAAATGGCCCCAAAATCGTCAAAATCTAAACTAAAAAACTACGTATTCTGAAATATATCAATTAATTGCCTGTTTTATACGTATTTTTTGACGATAAAAAGAATAAGACAAACCCTATTACACCGTTCTCGAGATATTTCAGTGAAAAAAGTCCAGTTACAAACTGAGAACGAAAAGTGAATTAAAAGTGCCAATTGAATGTCATTTTAAATAATTATGGGTGTTATTTTGTGCAATTAAACTCAATATAATGAATTATTGAAGAAATAACGATAACATGAATATGAATCTGCAGGGAATGTTATGCGCTGTTCACATCAGATTTTGTACATCAGATTTTGTACCCTGCAATACATGGTAATGTACAGGGAAAGTACTGGAATCATGTGGAAAATCGCAACTCGAGTTCTCGATGGATCTACACGTTTTAGGACCTATGAAAAACAAAAAACCTATTTTGAATGTGACGTCTGTGTATGTGTGTGTATGTGTATCTGTCTGTTCAATGTATGCATCCACTCTAACTTAAAAACTAATGGACAGAATTTCATAAAATTTGATAGGTAAATAATCACTTGGGTGTGACCCTGGTGCTGATTAGGTTTTAGTATGTTTCGGGATAAAAGAACTCGCCTTTTTTGCAAAATGGCCCACAAAAATTGCCTGTATCTCCTTTGGCTGAAAAACTAGTGGACCGAATTTCACAAAATTCGGTAGATAATTTGCTTGTGGGTCCCCCAGGTGCTGATCAGATTTTGGTATGATTCGGAGCAAAATAACCTGACTCTTTTTGCAAAAAGGTTCGCAAAAATCGTCGAAATCTAAAATAAAAAACTTCGTATGCTCAAATATATCCATTAAATGCTTGTTTTATACGTAATTTTTAACGAAGAAAAGAAAGAGACCAACCCCATTATACTAGGACTAGCCTTTCTCAAGATATTTTAGTTTTTTCGTTTTTTCTCTACGCCTCCTTTGAAAATAAGTCCAGTTACCTAATGAAAGCAAAAATTGAACTAAAAGAGAATTAAATTTAAAGAGAACGTGGATATAAGTCTGCAGGGAAAGTTATATGCTGCCCACATCAGATTTTTTTACCTGTTTTTGTTGTCATCATCTTTATCTTTTTTATTATCTATGTTTATCTTTATGATTGTTATGATGTAATGATTTAAAACGCAAATTTTCTTGAGTATAGATAGTTAAATTTTTACCTACTTTCACTGTTATCTTTATCTTTTTTTATTGTCTATGTTTATCTTTTTGGTCTTTGATGTAATGGTGTAATGCCGGAAAGTGAAACATCTGATATCAGCAGCACGTGAATTTCCATGCAAAATCAAATTCATTTTCTCTTTATTTCATTAATAATTACATTAAGATTAATTCCACTAAATAACAAGCATAATTAATTGAAATTTAACTTATAATTCAGCTTTCATTTTCATTAGTTAACTGGACTCAGGTTAGCTAAACTGCGAGAAAACGAAAATATCTCAACAAGAACGGATTGTGCTAGTGTAATGGGGGTTAGTTTTATTCTTTTCATCGTCAAAAATTCAGTATAAGACAACCATTTAATTGACACATTTGAACATACGATGTCTTTTATTTTAGATTTTTACGATCAACTTCATAAAAAAGAAAGGTTCTTTTCCGAATTTTACCAAAATCTAATCAGCACTAGGTTATCCTACATGTTACTTATCCACTAAATTTTAAGAAATTTGGTCAATAAGTTTTTCAGTCAGAGTGGATATTTTAGAGGGCAATTTTAGAGGGCCATGTCTATAAAAAAGGCAGGTTCTTTTATTACGAATCGTATCAAAATCTAATCATCACCAAGATCACACACAAGTGACTTGCCTACCAAATTTTGTGAAATTTCGTCCATTAGTTTTTGAGTTAGAGTGGATACATACTATGCACAGACAGACAGACAGACTGACTGACACACAGACCCACACACACAGACACACACACAGACTTCAAATTAAAAATGTTGTTTTCGAGTTCTAGAGGTCTCGAAATGTGTAGATAAGTCGAAAACTCGAGTTGCAATTTTCGACAAGATTCCATTTCATTCCAGTACACGATTCCTATACATTATCATGTATCGCAAGGAAAGTAAAAATCTGAAGTGGGCAGCACATGACTTTCCCTGCAGACTCAAATTCAATTTTTCTTTATTTCTTTAATAATTCATTAAATTGAGTTTAATTGCACAAAATAACAATTAATTTGCAATTCAATTTTTGTTTTTATTTGGTAACTGGACATTTTTTCGATAGAGGAGTAACAAAAATGCAAGAAGCCTCAAATATCTTGAGAACGGCTAGTTCTAAAGTATAATGGAGTGTTTTATATTAGTTTCCCCGTCAAAAATTGCGTATAAAACAGGAATATAATTGATACATTTCAGCATACGTAGTCTTTCTTTTTTTAAAAATTTTGGCGATTTTTGTGGGTCTTTTCGTAAAACAAAGCAGGTTGTTCTTTTCCGAGTCGTAACAGAATCTAATCAGCACCAGAGTGCCCCACAAGTAACTTATCTACCAAATTTTGTGAAATTTGGTCAATTAGTATTTTAGCTAGTGTGGATACATGACATTTTTATGAGCCATTTCGAAAAAAAGGCGGGTTCTGTTTTTACGAATCCTACCAAAAACTAATCAGCACCAGGGTCTCACCCAAGTGACGTACATGCCAAATTTTTTAAAATTCAGTTCATTAGTTTTTGAGTTAGAGTGGATTCATACATTGCACAGACACACAGACAGATGCACACATAGACACACACACAGACGTCACGCTAAAAATAGTTTATTTGTATTCTAGAGGTCTCGAAACGTGTAGATCCGTCGAAAACTCGAGTTGCAATTTTCGGCATGATTCCAATACTCTACCCTATACATTACCATGTATTGCAGGGAAAATAAAAATCTGGTGTGGGCTGCACATGACTTTTGCTGCAGACTTATATATACATTCTCTTAATTTAATTAAATTTATTTCACTATTAATTCAATTTTCGTTCTCATTTGTTAACTGGACTCATTTTCAAAGGTGGCGTAGAGAAAAAAAAAAAAAAATATCTCGAGAACGGCTAGTCCTAGTGCAATGGGATTGGTCTTATTCTTTTCTTCGTTAAAAATTACGTATAAAACAAGCATTTAATGGGTATATTTCAGCATACGTAGTTTTTTATTTTAGATTTTGTCAATTTTTGCGGGCTATTTTGCAAAAAAAGGCAGGTTATTTTTTCCGAACCATACCAAACTCTAATCAGCACCAGGGTGACCCGCAAGCGACTTATCTACCAAATTTTATGAAATTCGGTCTATTAGATTTTCAGCTAGAGTGGATACAAGCTTTTGCGGGCCATTTCGCAAAAACAGGCGGGTTCTTTTATCCTGAATCATACCCAAAACTAATCAGCACCAGATTCGCCCACAAGTGACATACCTACCAAATTTTATGAAATTCGGTCAATTACCTTTTTAGTTACAGTGGATGCAAAATCTGCACAGACAGACAGACACACAGACACACATACAGACGTCACGTTAAAAATAGTTTTTTCGTATTCTAGAGGTCTCAAAACGTGTAGATCCGTCGAAAACTCGAGTTGCGATTTTCGACATGATTCCAATACTTTCCGTATACAGTACCATGAATTGCAAGGAAAGTAAAGGTTAGTTAAGCAGGTGTGTTTTCCAGGAATCGGTCCTGGGTCCTATCTTGTTTCTTGTCTGTTTCAATATCCTCTGTTTGTTTAATTTTAATGGGACTTTGACTGCCTTTATTGATGATTTTACATTATCTTATCATGGCCCTATAAATCCTGATGTCTTGAGAAATATGGAAGGTGATTTGGCTAATATTAGACAATGGTTTTGTGCTAATAATATTGTTCTCACTGCCAAAAAATTTAGACTTATGTGTTTTGCCTTGTCTAAAAATGTTTATTTAGTTTTGTGTTAAAATGTCATACTTGTTGATAGTCTTGCAATTGGGAAGTTATTGAGCTTTAAATGCCTTGGTATTACCATCGATGACTTGTTATCTTGAAAGCTTCCTATTACTGTTCTTAGTAAACAATTAAAGTTAAATATCAGAAAATTTTATTTTCTAAGCCAATTTTGTCCTCCTGATGCCCTTAAATTTTTTTATAACTCCTAAATTCACTCTCAGATTCAATATGGCATACCTTGTTTTGGTGGGACTTACCTGAATACCTTTAGGCCTGTTATTCTGTTATTTTGATTACAAAATTATTTATTAGGGTTACCTTATGTAAACCTCGTAAAACACAAACTTTTCCTCTTTTCCTCAATTATATGATTATGCCATTTAGGCATCTTTATTCTTACAAAGCTCTTAAAAATCTGATGTAGGTAGCACATGACTTTCACTGCAGATTTATATCCACGTTTTCTTTATTTTATGTAAATTTAATTCACTTTTAATTCAATTTTCGTTCTCATTTGGTAACTGAACTTATTTTCAAAGGTTGCGTAGAGAAAATACGAAAAACTAAAATATCTCGAGAACGGCTAGCCCTAGTGTAATGGAATTGGTCTTATTCTTTCCTTCGTTACAAATTACGTATAAAACAAGTATTTAAAGGATATATTTAAGCATGCGAATGTTTTTTTTAGATTTTGGCGATTTTGGGGGGCCATTTCGTAAAAAAAAGCAGATTATTCTTTTCCGAATCGTACCAAAATCTAATCAGCACCAGATCATCCTGCAAGTAACTTATCTACCAAATTTGGTGAAATTTGGTCAATTAGTGTTTTAGCTAGAGTGGATACATGAAATTTTTAAGGGCCATTTCGAAAAAAAAAGACGGATTCTGTTTTTACGAATCCTACCAAAAACTAATCAGCGCTGGAGCCTCACCCCAGTGACTTACATACCAAATTTTATGAAATTCGGTCGATTAGTTTTTTAGTTAGAATAGATACATACATTGCACAGACACACAGACAGATCGACACACAGACACATAGACACACAGACACACACAGACACATAGACACACAGACACACACACAGACGCCACGCTAAAAAAAGTATTGGAATCATGCCGAAAATCGCAACTCGAGTTTTCGACGGATTTACGCGTTTCGAGACCTTTAGAACTCGAAAAAAACATTTTTAGCGTGACATCTGTTTGTGTGTCTGTGTGTGTGTGTCTGTGTGTGTGTCCGTGTGTGTGTGTGTGTGTGTGTGTGTGTGTGTGTCTGTCTGTCTGTCTGTGCAATGTATGCATCCACTCTAACTTAAAAACTACTGGACCGAATTTCATAAAATTTGGTAGGTAAGTCACTTGCATGTGACCCAGGTGCTGATTGGTTTTTTGTACGATTCCGGATAATAGAACTCGCCTTTTTTTGCAAAATGGCCCTCAAAAATTGCCTGTATCTTCACTAATTGAAAAACTACTGCACCGAATTTCACAAAATTTGGTGGATAAGTTGCTTTTGGGTCACCTAGGTGCTGATTAGATTTTGGTACGATTCGAAAAACATAACCTGCCTTTTTATGCAAAAAGGCCCGCAAAAATCGTCAAAATCTAAAATAAAAAACTACGTAAATCCATTAAATGCTTGTTTTATAAGTTATTTTTAACCACCAAAAGAATAAGACCAACCCCATTATACTAGGACTAGTCGTTCTCGAGATATTTTAGTTCTTCGTTTTTTCTCTACAACATCTTTGAAAATAAGTCCAGTTACCTAATGAGAACGAAAATTGAATTAAAAGTGAATTAAATTTAATTAAAATAAAAAGAACGTGGATATAAGTCTGCAGGGAAAGTTATATGCTGCCTACATCAGATCCTTTTACTTGTTTTTGTTGTCATCATCTTTATCTTTTTTATTATCTATGTTTATCTCTGTGATTGTTATGATGTAATGATTTAAAATGGAAATTTTCTCGAGTATTGATAGCTAAATTTTTATCTGGTTTTACTGTCATCTTTATCTTTTTTTATTGTCTATGTTTATCTTATTGGTTGCTGATGTAATGATGTAAGGCCGGAAAGTAAAATATCTGATATGAGCAGAACGTAAATTTGCATAGAGAATCAAATTCATTTTCTTTTTATTTCATTAATAATTACATTGAGATTAATTGCACTAAATTACACGCATAATTAATTGAAATTACACTTTTAATTCAGCATTCATTTTCATTTGTTAACTGGACTCACGGTAGTAAAAATGCGAGAAAACCAAAATATCTCAAGAACGGATTGTGCTTGTGTAATGGGGTTAGTATTATTCTTTTCATCGTCATAAATTAAGTATAAAATAACCATTTAATTGACACATTTGAACATACGTTGAGTTTTATTTTAGATTTTTACGATCCGCTTCATGAAAAAGAAAGGTTCTTCTATTCCGAATTTTACCAAAATCTAATCAGCACCAGGGTATCCTACATGTGATTTATCCACTAAATTGTAAGAAATTTTGTCAATTAGTTTTTTAGATAAAGTGGATACAGACAATTTTTGAGGGCTATGTCTATAAAAAAGGCAGGTTCTTTTATTACGAATCGTATCAAAAACTAATCAGCACCAAGGTCACACACAAGTGACTTGCCTACCAAATTTTGTGAAATTTCGTCCATCAGTTTTTGAGTTAGAGTGGATACATACTATGCACAGACAGACAGACAGACTGACTGACACACAGACCCACACACACAGACACACACACAGACTTCAAATTAAAAATGTTTTTTTCGAGTTCTAGAGGTCTCGAAATGTGTAGATAAGTCGAAAACTCGAGTTGCGATTTTCGGCATGATTCCAAAACTTTCCCTATAGAAGTCAAGCTGAAAATAGGTTTTCGTATTCTAGAGGTTCAAAAACGTGTAGGTCCATTGAAAACTCTGATTCCAATACTTTCCCGAGGCATTACCATGTATTGCAGGGAAAGTAAAAATCTGATGTGGGCAGCACATGACTTACCCTGCAGATTCAAGTTCATTTTCTCATTATTTCATTCATAATTCATTAAATTGAGTTTAATTGCACTAAATAACACTCATACTTAATTGAAATTACACTGAATTTACACTTTTAATTTATCTTTCATTTTCATTTGGTAACTGGAATAGATGCCTTAGCCAAAGTGCCAAATAACTAATATATCTAGGGAACGGCCAGTCCTAGAGTAATGGGGTCGGTCTTAACCTTTTAGTCGTCAAAAATCATATATAAAATAAGCATTTAATTGATATATTTGAGCAAACGTAGTCTTTTATTATTTTCCGTGAAATACATGGTAATGTATAGGGAAAGTATTGAAATCATGTCGA
Source organism: Amaurobius ferox (assembly GCA_951213105.1). NCBI lineage: Eukaryota > Metazoa > Arthropoda > Arachnida > Araneae > Amaurobiidae > Amaurobius > Amaurobius ferox. The sequence continues at coordinate 25,590,122 of OX578152.1, forward strand.
AAATCGCAACTCGAGTTTTCGACGGATTTACGCGTTTCGAGACCTTTAGAACTCGAAAAAAACATTTTTAGCGTGACATCTGTTTGTGTGTCTGTGTGTGTGTCTGTGTGTGTGTCCGTGTGTGTGTGTGTGTGTGTGTGTGTGTGTGTGTGTGTGTGTGTGTGTGTCTGTCTGTCTGTCTGTGCAATGTATGCATCCACTCTAACTTAAAAACTACTGGACCGAATTTCATAAAATTTGGTAGGTAAGTCACTTGCATGTGACCCAGGTGCTGATTGGTTTTTTGTACGATTCCGGATAATAGAACTCGCCTTTTTTTGCAAAATGGCCCTCAAAAATTGCCTGTATCTTCACTAATTGAAAAACTACTGCACCGAATTTCACAAAATTTGGTGGATAAGTTGCTTTTGGGTCACCTAGGTGCTGATTAGATTTTGGTACAATTCGAAAAACATAACCTGCCTTTTTATGCAAAAAGGCCCGCAAAAATCGTCAAAATCTAAAATAAAAAACTACGTAAATCCATTAAATGCTTGTTTTATAAGTTATTTTTAACCACCAAAAGAATAAGACCAACCCCATTATACTAGGACTAGTCGTTCTCGAGATATTTTAGTTCTTCGTTTTTTCTCTACAACACCTTTGAAAATAAGTCCAGTTACCTAATGAGAACGAAAATTGAATTAAAAGTGAATTAAATTTAATTAAAATAAAAAGAACGTGGATATAAGTCTGCAGGGAAAGTTATATGCTGCCTACATCAGATCCTTTTACTTGTTTTTGTTGTCATCATCTTTATCTTTTTTATTATCTATGTTTATCTTTGTGATTGTTATGATGTAATGATTTAAAATGGAAATTTTCTCGAGTATTGATAGCTAAATTTTTATCTGGTTTTACTGTCATCTTTATCTTTTTTTATTGTCTATGTTTATCTTATTGGTTGCTGATGTAATGATGTAAGGCCGGAAAGTAAAATATCTGATATGAGCAGAACGTAAATTTGCATAGAGAATCAAATTCATTTTCTTTTTATTTCATTAATAATTACATTGAGATTAATTGCACTAAATTACACGCATAATTAATTGAAATTACATTTTTAATTCAGCATTCATTTTCATTTGTTAACTGGACTCACGGTAGTAAAAATGCGAGAAAACCAAAATATCTCAAGAACGGATTGTGCTTGTGTAATGGGGTTAGTATTATTCTTTTCATCGTCAAAAATTAAGTATAAAATAACCATTTAATTGATACATTTGAACATACGTTGTGTTTTATTTTAGATTTTTACGATCCGCTTCATGAAAAAGAAAGGTTCTTCTATTCCGAATTTTACCAAAATCTAATCAGCACCAGGGTATCCTACAGGTGATTTATCCACTAAATTGTAAGAAATTTTGTCAATTAGTTTTTTAGATAAAGTGGATACAGACAATTTTTGAGGGCTATGTCTAGAAAAAAGGCAGGTTCTTTTATTACGAATCGTATCAAAAACTAATCAGCACCAAGGTCACACACAAGTGACTTGCCTACCAAATTTTGTGAAATTTCGTCCATTAGTTTTTGAGTTAGAGTGGATACATACTATGCACAGACAGACAGACAGACTGACTGACACACAGACCCACACACACAGACACACACACACAGACACACACACAGACTTCAAATTAAAAATGTTTTTTTTTCGAGTTCTAGAGGTCTCGAAATGTGTAGATAAGTCGAAAACTCGAGTTGCGATTTTCGGCATGATTCCAACACTTTCCCTATAGAAGTCAAGCTGAAAGTAGATTTTCGTATTCTAGAGGTTCAAAAACGTGTAGGTCCATTGAAAACTCTGATTCCAATACTTTCCCGAGGCATTACCATGTATTGCAGGGAAAGTAAAAATCTGATGTGGGCAGCACATGACTTACCCTGCAAACTTATATCCACGTTCAAGTTCATTTTCTCATTATTTCATTCATAATTCATTAAATTGAGTTTAATTGCACTAAATAACACTCATACTTAATTGAAATTACACTGAATTTACACTTTTAATTTATCTTTCATTTTCATTTGGTAACTGGAATATGCCTTAGCCAAAGTGCCAAATAACTAATATATCTAGGGAACGACCAGTCCTAGAGTAATGGGGTCGGTCTTAACCTTTTAGTCGTCAAAAATCTGGAGATGGCTGGAGATGCCTTAGCCAAAGTGCCAAATAACTAATATATCTAGGGAACGACCAGTCCTAGAGTAATGGGGTCGGTCTTAACCTTTTAGTCGTCAAAAATCATATATAAAATAAGCATTTAATTGATATATTTGAGCAAACGCAGTCTTTTATTACTTTCCGTGAAATACATGGTAATGTTTAGGGAAAGTATTGAAATCATGTCGAAAATCGCAACTCGAGTTTTCGACGAATCTACACGTTTCGAGACCTCTAGAATGCGAAAAAACTATTTTTAGCGTGACGTCTGTGTGTGTCTCTGTCTGTCTGTCTGTCTGTCTGCGTGTCTGTCTGTCTGTGTGTCTGTGCAATGTATGTATCCACTCTAACTCAAAAACTGAACCGAATTTCATAAATTTGGTAGGTAAGTCACTTGGATGTCACCCTGGTGCTGATTTGTTTTTGGTACGATTCGTAGAAACAGAACCCGCCTTTTTTTGCGAAAAGGCCCATAAAAATTTCATTTATCCGCTCTAGTTAAAATACTAATTGACCAAATTTCACAAAATTTGGTAGATAGGTTACTTGCTGCATATTCTGGTGCTGATTAGAATTTGGTATGATTCGGAAAAGAAAAACCCGTATTTTTTACGAGATGGCCAAAAAAAAATTTCATGTATCCACCCTAGCTAAAATACCAATTGCCCATATTTCACAATATTTGGTAGATAAGTTACTTGTGAGATACTCTGGTGCTGATTAGATTTTGGTACGATTCGGAAAAAAACAACCTGCCTTTTTTACGAAATGGCCCGCAAAGAATATAACACACTCCATTAAATTTTAGGACTAACCGTTCAGAAGATATTTGAGATTTCTTGTATTTTTGTTTCGCCGCTATCGGAAAAATGTCCAATTACATATAGAAACAAAAATTGAATTAAAAATGCAAATTTAGTGTTATTTGGTGCAATTAAACTCAATCTAATGTATTATTAAAGAAATACAGAAAATGTATTATTAAAGAGATAAGCGAAAATGAAATAAAATTCATATTCATAATTTCTAAGAGGGTCCTTAAGCACGCCAATAAATTTGTAAAGAAAGGTCATGAACGTACACCTTTGATTTATCTATAGTAAAGTAACCAGCCCCGATGGAATAAAAGGGATTACAGTGCCCCTAACGGAGAATTGAAACATTAGGATTATGATCCTGGCAACAAAGCAAAAAATCTGATGTGGGCAGCACATGACTTTCCCTGCAGACTTATATTAACGTTCTCTTTATTTTAATTAAATTTATTTCGCTTTTAATTCAATTTTCGTTCTCATTCGGTAACCGAGCTTATTTTCAAAGGTGGCGTAGAGAAAGTACGAAAAACTAAAATATCTCGAGAACGCCTAGTCCTAGTATAATGGGGTTGGTCTTATTCTTGTCGTCGTTAAAAATTACGTATTAAACGAGCATTTAATGGATATATTTGAGTATACCTAATTCTTTAGATTAGATTTTGACGATTTTTGCGGGCCATTTTGCAAAAAAAGGCAGGTTATTTTTTTCCGAATCGTACCAAAATGTAATCAGCATTAGGGTAATCCACAAGTAACTCATCTACCGAATTTTGTGAAATTCGGTCGGTCCATTAGTTTTTCAGTTACAGTGGATACAAGCTTTTGCGGGCCATTTCGCAGAAAAAGGCGGGTTCTTTTATCCCGAATCATACCCAAAACTAATCAGCACCAGAGTCGCCCACAAGTGACTTACCTACCAAATTTTATGAAATTCGGTCAATTACTTTATTAGTTAGAGTGGATACAAAATCTGCACAGACAGACAGACAGACACACAGACAGACAGACACACAGACACACACACAGACGTCACGTTAAAAATAGTTTTTTCGCATTCTAGAGGTCTTGAAACGAATAGATCCGTCGAAAACTCGAGTTGTGATTTTCGGCATGATTCCAATACTTTCCCTATACATTACCATGTATTGCAGGGAAAGTAAAAAGATAAAAAATTGCGAGTGATGTTTTTGTTCGTTATAGATTGTAAAACATGACTTTTCATATCACTTTCCCTGCAATACATGGTAATGTATTTACTTTCCCTACAATACATGGTAATGTATAGGGAAAGTATTGGAATCGTGTCGAAAATCGCAACTCGAGTTTTTGATGGAACCACACGTTTTGTGGGACCTCTAGAACACGAAAAAACTATTTTTAGCCTGACGTCTGTATGTGTGTGTGTCTGTCTGTCTGTACAATGTATGTATCCACTCTAACTCATAAACTAATGGACCAAATTCCAAATCATTTTATATCATTTCAGTCTCTTGTGGTGCCGATTGGATATTTGTACGATTCGGAATAAAACAGCCCGCCTTTTTTGCGAAATGGCTCACAAATCGTATGTATCTATTCTAAGTAAAAAACGAATTGACGGGATTTCCCAAAATTTGGTAAATAAGTCACTTGTGGGTTACCCTGGTGCTGATTTGATTTTTACACTGGTGCCCATTAGGAAAAGAAAGACCTGTTTTTTTTCTTGCAAAATGGCCCGGAAAAATCGTCAAAATCTAAAATAAAAGACTATATGCTCAAATTCATCAATTAAATGCTTGCTTCATACGTAAATTTTAACGATGAAAAGAACAAGCCCAATCCTATTACTCTAGGACTAATAATTCTCGAGATATTTTAGATTTTTCGCATTTCTGCTTAGCTGCCTTTAAAGATACGTCCAATTACCAAATGAAAACGAAAATTGAGTGAAAAGTGTAAATTCAGTGTAATTTCATATAATTATGTCTGTTCATTTGTGCAATTACACTCAATGTAAAAAATTATTAAATAAATGGAGAGAAAATGAATTTGAGTTTATAAGGAAAGTCTTGAATTGCCCACATCAGATTTTTTCGAATAAGAAAAGGTCCATAAGTTCTTTCAAGAGGTTGGTGGCAGGGGAATGAGATTACGGGCCCTGTGGATGTCGCCCACTCTGATTTCGGCTCCAAATTGGGCGGCCGTCCAAACTGATACCCTACACTTTCGGGACGGTTTGGGTCGAAGAAGAATAAGAAAAAGTTGATGTGTGTAATATGTGATGTTAATATAAGATTCCTAGAACAAAGGTTCAATATGTTTTGTTTTTTGAAATTTTTGCTATTTTATTTTTTTTAATTTTACAACCTTAATAGATTAACAGAACGCTGTCGGCACAAGCAAAAAATATATTGACATATAGCACAGATGTTAATGCACAGATGCCGCAAATCTAAAATTTATATTTTGATGTCAATATTATATATACTTGGGGTTCCTTTATTGGCAATCGGAGTTTTGCGAAAAATATAAACAATTTGGATATTAACATCTCCGAAACTAAATAACCTCCTGATTGTAAAAATTGCAACACCATGAAGGAATCATCAGAATTGAATGGAATTTTTTCCACAAATGCCCTGTGTTGATAGTAACAAACGATTAAATTTATAAAGCATAAAAAATATATATTACATGTTGAAAATCAGTATTTGGTAAAGCCACAAGGCGCTGCAATAGGTGCTTCTATACGACGTGGCATCGAATCAAACATATTTTGAATTTGATTTTGAACAGATTTTGAGCATTCCAGATTGCTTCTATCCGAACTCAAAGTTCAGCTGTATTAGCTACGTCACGAGCTAGATGCCGACCGACAAAATCCCAGAGTTCAATAGGCGGCATATCCGGTGAATAGGCAGGCCAAGGAAGAAGCTGTATCTGTTGTGCTGAAATGAAGTCTTGTCCTTCTTTAGCTCCAGAACTTGTCTGATGTATCGGTTGCTGTTGAGATTACCCACAATTCTTAGTACCTGAGATCGTCAAAAATACCCAATGGCGTCCCAGTCCATCACGCTTGGCGTTCATTCAGAATGACGTTGGATAACGCACTCCGGAAGGTGGAGTTCAACGCACTCCGGAAGGTGGAGTTGGTGGACGATATAGAGTCTAACGTGGATCACTGTAACTCAAATTCAAGAGGGATTCATAGGAAAAGATGACCTGTTGCCAATCGGCACGCTAGTGTCTATATTGATGAGCCCATTGTAGCCGCAGGCGTCGATGGTTTTGCGTCAGGGCAATTCTGTACAAAGGAATTCTTGCACGCCAGTGTCTATGTTGATGAGCCCATTGTAGCCGCAGGCATCGATGGTTTTGCGTCAGGGCAATTCTGTACAAAGGAATTCTTGCACGCCAGTGTCTATGTTGATGAGCCCATTGTAGCCGCAGGCATCGATGGTTTTGCGTCAGGGCAATTCTGTACAAAGGAATTCTTGCACGCCAGTGTCTATGTTGATGAGCCCATTGTAGCCGCAGGCATCGATGGTTTTGCGTCAGGGAAATTCTGTACAAAGAAATTCTTGCACGCCAGTGTCTATGTTGATGAGCCCATTGTAGCCGCAGGCATCGATGGTTTTGCGTCAGGGCAATTCTGTACAAAGGAATTCTTGCACGCCAGTGTCTATGTTGATGAGACCATTGTAGCCGCAGGCATCGATGGTTTTGCGTCAGGGAAATTCTGTACAAAGAAATTCTTGCACGCCAGTGTCTATGTTGATGAGCCCATTGTAGCCGCAGGCATCGATGGTTTTGCGTCAGGGCAATTCTGTACAAAGGAATTCTTGCACGCCAGTGTCTGTGTTGATGAGCCCATTGTAGCCGCAGGCATCGATGGTTTTGCGTCAGGGCAATTCTGTACAAAGGAATTCTTGCACGCCAGTGTCTATGTTGATGAGCCCATTGTAGCCGCCGGCATCGATGGTTTTGCGTCAGGGCGTTTCTGTACAAAGGAATTCTTGCACGCCAGTGTCTATGTTGATGAGCCCATTGTAGCCGCAGGCATCGATGGTTTTGCGTCAGGGAAATTCTGTACAAAGAAATTCTTGCACGCCAGTGTCTATGTTGATGAGCCCATTGTAGCCGCAGGCATCGATGGTTTTGCGTCAGGGCAATTCTGTACAAAGGAATTCTTGCACGCCAGTGTCTATGTTGATGAGACCATTGTAGCCGCAGGCATCGATGGTTTTGCGTCAGGGAAATTCTGTACAAAGAAATTCTTGCACGCCAGTGTCTATGTTGATGAGCCCATTGTAGCCGCAGGCATCGATGGTTTTGCGTCAGGGCAATTCTGTACAAAGGAATTCTTGCACGCCAGTGTCTATGTTGATGAGCCCATTGTAGCCGCAGGCATCGATGGTTTTGCGTCAGGGCAATTCTGTACAAAGGAATTCTTGCACGCCAGTGTCTATGTTGATGAGCCCATTGTAGCCGCCGGCATCGATGGTTTTGCGTCAGGGCGTTTCTGTACAAAGGAATTCTTGCACGCCAGTGTCTATGTTGATGAGCCAATTGTAGCCGCAGGCATCGATGGTTTTGCGTCAGGGCAATTCTGTACAAAGGAATTCTTGCACGCCAGTGTCTATGTTGATGAGCCCATTGTACCCGCAGGCATCGATGGTTTTGCGTCAGGGAAATTCTGTACAAAGAAATTCTTGCACGCCAGTGTCTATGTTGATGAGCCCATTGTAGCCGCAGGCATCGATGGTTTTGCGTCAGGGCAATTCTGTACAAAGGAATTCTTGCACGCCAGTGTCTATGTTGATGAGCCCATTGTAGCCGCAGGCATCGATGGTTTTGCGTCAGGGCAATTCTGTACAAAGGAATTCTTGCACGCCAGTGTCTATGTTGATGAGCCCATTGTAGCCGCAGGCATCGATGGTTTTGCGTCAGGGCAATTCTGTACAAAGAAATTCTTGCACGCCAGTGTCTATGTTGATGAGCCCATTGTAGCCGCAGGCATCGATGGTTTTGCGTCAGGGCAATTCTGTACAAAGGAATTCTTGCACGCCAGTGTCTATGTTGATGAGCCCATTGTAGCCGCAGACATCGATGGTTTTGCGTCAGGGCAATTCTGTGCAAAGGAATTCTTGCACGCCAGTGTCTATGTTGATGAGCCCATTGTAGCCGCAGGCATCGATGGTTTTGCGTCAGGGAAATTCTGTACAAAGAAATTCTTGCACGCCAGTGTCTATGTTGATGAGCCCATTGTAGCCGCAGGTATCGATGGTTTTGCGTCAGGGCAATTCTGTACAAAGGAATTCTTGCACGCCAGTGTCTATGTTGATGAGCCCATTGTAGCCGCAGGCATCGATGGTTTTGCGTCAGGGCAATTCTGTACAAAGGAATTCTTGCACGCCAGTGTCTATGTTGATGAGCCCATTGTAGCCGCCGGCATCGATAGTTTTGCGTCAGGGCAATTCTGTACAAAGGAATTCTTGCACGCCAGTGTCTATGTTGATGAGCCCATTGTAGCCGCAGGCATCGATGGTTTTGCGTCAGGGAAATTCTGTACAAAGAAATTCTTGCACGCCAGTGTCTATGTTGATGAGCCCATTGTAGCCGCAGGCATCGATGGTTTTGCGTCAGGGCAATTCTGTACAAAGGAATTCTTGCACGCCAGTGTCTATGTTGATGAGACCATTGTAGCCGCAGGCATCGATGGTTTTGCGTCAGGGCAATTCTGTACAAAGGAATTCTTGCACGCCAGTGTCTATGTTGATGAGCCCATTGTAGCCGCAGGCATCGATGGTTTTGCGTCAGGGAAATTCTGTACAAAGAAATTCTTGCACGCCAGTGTCTATGTTGATGAGCCCATTGTAGCCGCAGGCATCGATGGTTTTGCGTCAGGGCAATTCTGTACAAAGAAATTCTTGCACGCCAGTGTCTATGTTGATGAGCCCATTGTAGCCGCAGACATCGATGGTTTTGCGTCAGGGCAATTCTGTACAAAGGAATTCTTGCACGCCAGTGTCTATGTTGATGAGCCCATTGTACCCGCAGGCATCGATGGTTTTGCGTCAGGGAAATTCTGTACAAAGAAATTCTTGCACGCCAGTGTCTATGTTGATGAGCCCATTGTAGCCGCAGGCATCGATGGTTTTGCGTCAGGGCAATTCTGTACAAAGGAATTCTTGCACGCCAGTGTCTATGTTGATGAGCCCATTGTAGCCGCAGGCATCGATGGTTTTGCGTCAGGGCAATTCTGTACAAAGGAATTCTTGCACGCCAGTGTCTATGTTGATGAGCCCATTGTAGCCGCAGGCATCGATGGTTTTGCGTCAGGGCAATTCTGTACAAAGAAATTCTTGCACGCCAGTGTCTATGTTGATGAGCCCATTGTAGCCGCAGGCATCGATGGTTTTGCGTCAGGGCAATTCTGTACAAAGGAATTCTTGCACGCCAGTGTCTATGTTGATGAGCCCATTGTAGCCGCAGACATCGATGGTTTTGCGTCAGGGCAATTCTGTGCAAAGGAATTCTTGCACGCCAGTGTCTATGTTGATGAGCCCATTGTAGCCGCAGGCATCGATGGTTTTGCGTCAGGGAAATTCTGTACAAAGAAATTCTTGCACGCCAGTGTCTATGTTGATGAGCCCATTGTAGCCGCAGGTATCGATGGTTTTGCGTCAGGGCAATTCTGTACAAAGGAATTCTTGCACGCCAGTGTCTATGTTGATGAGCCCATTGTAGCCGCAGGCATCGATGGTTTTGCGTCAGGGCAATTCTGTACAAAGGAATTCTTGCACGCCAGTGTCTATGTTGATGAGCCCATTGTAGCCGCCGGCATCGATAGTTTTGCGTCAGGGCAATTCTGTACAAAGGAATTCTTGCACGCCAGTGTCTATGTTGATGAGCCCATTGTAGCCGCAGGCATCGATGGTTTTGCGTCAGGGAAATTCTGTACAAAGAAATTCTTGCACGCCAGTGTCTATGTTGATGAGCCCATTGTAGCCGCAGGCATCGATGGTTTTGCGTCAGGGCAATTCTGTACAAAGGAATTCTTGCACGCCAGTGTCTATGTTGATGAGACCATTGTAGCCGCAGGCATCGATGGTTTTGCGTCAGGGAAATTCTGTACAAAGAAATTCTTGCACGCCAGTGTCTATGTTGATGAGCCCATTGTAGCCGCAGGCATCGATGGTTTTGCGTCAGGGCAATTCTGTACAAAGGAATTCTTGCACGCCAGTGTCTGTGTTGATGAGCCCATTGTAGCCGCAGGCATCGATGGTTTTGCGTCAGGGCAATTCTGTACAAAGGAATTCTTGCACGCCAGTGTCTATGTTGATGAGCCCATTGTAGCCGCCGGCATCGATGGTTTTGCGTCAGGGCGTTTCTGTACAAAGGAATTCTTGCACGCCAGTGTCTATGTTGATGAGCCCATTGTAGCCGCAGGCATCGATGGTTTTGCGTCAGGGAAATTCTGTACAAAGAAATTCTTGCACGCCAGTGTCTATGTTGATGAGCCCATTGTAGCCGCAGGCATCGATGGTTTTGCGTCAGGGCAATTCTGTACAAAGGAATTCTTGCACGCCAGTGTCTATGTTGATGAGACCATTGTAGCCGCAGGCATCGATGGTTTTGCGTCAGGGAAATTCTGTACAAAGAAATTCTTGCACGCCAGTGTCTATGTTGATGAGCCCATTGTAGCCGCAGGCATCGATGGTTTTGCGTCAGGGCAATTCTGTACAAAGGAATTCTTGCACGCCAGTGTCTATGTTGATGAGCCCATTGTAGCCGCAGGCATCGATGGTTTTGCGTCAGGGCAATTCTGTACAAAGGAATTCTTGCACGCCAGTGTCTATGTTGATGAGCCCATTGTAGCCGCCGGCATCGATGGTTTTGCGTCAGGGCGTTTCTGTACAAAGGAATTCTTGCACGCCAGTGTCTATGTTGATGAGCCAATTGTAGCCGCAGGCATCGATGGTTTTGCGTCAGGGCAATTCTGTACAAAGGAATTCTTGCACGCCAGTGTCTATGTTGATGAGCCCATTGTACCCGCAGGCATCGATGGTTTTGCGTCAGGGAAATTCTGTACAAAGAAATTCTTGCACGCCAGTGTCTATGTTGATGAGCCCATTGTAGCCGCAGGCATCGATGGTTTTGCGTCAGGGCAATTCTGTACAAAGGAATTCTTGCACGCCAGTGTCTATGTTGATGAGCCCATTGTAGCCGCAGGCATCGATGGTTTTGCGTCAGGGCAATTCTGTACAAAGGAATTCTTGCACGCCAGTGTCTATGTTGATGAGCCCATTGTAGCCGCAGGCATCGATGGTTTTGCGTCAGGGCAATTCTGTACAAAGAAATTCTTGCACGCCAGTGTCTATGTTGATGAGCCCATTGTAGCCGCAGGCATCGATGGTTTTGCGTCAGGGCAATTCTGTACAAAGGAATTCTTGCACGCCAGTGTCTATGTTGATGAGCCCATTGTAGCCGCAGACATCGATGGTTTTGCGTCAGGGCAATTCTGTGCAAAGGAATTCTTGCACGCCAGTGTCTATGTTGATGAGCCCATTGTAGCCGCAGGCATCGATGGTTTTGCGTCAGGGAAATTCTGTACAAAGAAATTCTTGCACGCCAGTGTCTATGTTGATGAGCCCATTGTAGCCGCAGGTATCGATGGTTTTGCGTCAGGGCAATTCTGTACAAAGGAATTCTTGCACGCCAGTGTCTATGTTGATGAGCCCATTGTAGCCGCAGGCATCGATGGTTTTGCGTCAGGGCAATTCTGTACAAAGGAATTCTTGCACGCCAGTGTCTATGTTGATGAGCCCATTGTAGCCGCCGGCATCGATAGTTTTGCGTCAGGGCAATTCTGTACAAAGGAATTCTTGCACGCCAGTGTCTATGTTGATGAGCCCATTGTAGCCGCAGGCATCGATGGTTTTGCGTCAGGGCAATTCTGTACAAAGGAATTCTTGCACGCCAGTGTCTATGTTGATGAGCCCATTGTACCCGCAGGCATCGATGGTTTTGCGTCAGGGCAATTCTGTACAAAGGAATTCTTGCACGCCAGTGTCTATGTTGATGAGCCCATTGTAGCCGCAGGCATCGATGGTTTTGCGTCAGGGCAATTCTGTACAAAGGAATTCTTGCACGCCAGTGTCTATGTTGATGAGCCCATTGTAGCCGCAGGCATCGATGGTTTTGCGTCAGGGAAATTCTGTACAAAGAAATTCTTGCACGCCAGTGTCTATGTTGATGAGCCCATTGTAGCCGCAGGCATCGATGGTTTTGCGTCAGGGCAATTCTGTACAAAGGAATTCTTGCACGCCAGTGTCTATGTTGATGAGCCCATTGTAGCCGCAGACATCGATGGTTTTGCGTCAGGGCAATTCTGTACAAAGGAATTCTTGCACGCCAGTGTCTATGTTGATGAGCCCATTGTAGCCGCAGGCATCGATGGTTTTGCGTCAGGGAAATTCTGTACAAAAAAATTCTTGCACGCCAGTGTCTATGTTGATGAGCCCATTGTAGCCGCAGGCATCGATGGTTTTGCGTCAGGGCAATTCTGTACAAAGGAATTCTTGCACGCCAGTGTCTATGTTGATGAGCCCATTGTAGCCGCAGGCATCGATGGTTTTGCGTCAGGGCAATTCTGTACAAAGGAATTCTTGCACGCCAGTGTCTATGTTGATGAGCCCATTGTAGCCGCCGGCATCGATAGTTTTGCGTCAGGGCAATTCTGTACAAAGGAATTCTTGCACGCCAGTGTCTATGTTGATGAGCCCATTGTAGCCGCAGGCATCGATGGTTTTGCGTCAGGGCAATTCTGTACAAAGGAATTCTTGCACGCCAGTGTCTATGTTGATGAGCCCATTGTACCCGCAGGCATCGATGGTTTTGCGTCAGGGAAATTCTGTACAAAGGAATTCTTGCACGCCAGTGTCTATGTTGATGAGCCCATTGTAGCCGCAGGCATCGATGGTTTTGCGTCAGGGAAATTCTGTACAAAGAAATTCTTGCACGCCAGTGTCTATGTTAATGAGCCTATTGTAGCCGCAGGCGTGGATGGTTTTGCGTCAGGGAAATTCTGTACAAAGGAATTCTTGCACGTCAGTGTCTATGTTGATGAGCCCATTGTAGCCGCAGGCATCGATGGTTTTGCGTCAGGGAAATTCTGTACAAAGAAATTCTTGCACGCCAGTGTCTATGTTAATGAGCCTATTGTAGCCGCAGGCGTGGATGGTTTTGCGTCAGGGAAATTCTGTACAAAGGAATTCTTGCACGCCAGTGTCTATGTTGCTGAGCCCATTGTAGCCGCCGGCATCGATGGTTTTGCGTCAGGGCAATTCTGTACAAAGGAATTCTTGCACGCCAGTGTCTATGTTGATGAGCCCATTGTAGCCGCAGGCATCGATGGTTTTGCGTCAGGGAAATTCTGTAGAAAGGAATTCTTGCACGCCAGTGTCTATGTTGATGAGCCCATTGTAGCCGCAGGCATCGATGGTTTTGCGTCAGGGAAATTCTGTACAAAGGAATTCTTGCACGACAGTGTCTATGTTGATGAGCCCATTGTAGCCGCCGGCATCGATGGTTTTGCGTCAGGGAAATTCTGTACAAAGGAATTCTTGCACGCCAGTGTCTATGTTGCTGATCCCATTGTAGCCGCAGGCGTCGATGGTTTTGCGTCAGGGAAATTCTGTACAAAGGAATTCTTGCACGCCAGTGTCTATGTTGATGAGCCCATTGTAGCCGCAGGCGTCGATGGTTTTGCGTCAGGAAAATTCTGTACAAAGGAATTCTTGCACGCCAGTGTCTATGTTGATGAGCCCAGTGTAGCCGCCGGCATCGATAGTTTTGCGTCAGGGCAATTCTGTACAAAGGAATTCTTGCACGCCAGTGTCTATGTTGATGAGCCCAGTGTAGCTGCAGACATCGATGGTTTTGCGTCAGGGCAATTCTGTACAAAGGAATTCTTGCACGCCAGTGTCTATGTTGATGAGCCCATTGTAGCCGCAGGCGTCGATGGTTTTGCGTCAGGGAAATTCTGTACAAAGGAATTCTTGCACGCCAGTGTCTATGTTGATGAGCCCAGTGTAGCCGCAGGCGTCGATGGTTTTGCGTCAGGGAAATTCTGTACAAAGGAATTCTTGCACGCCAGTGTCTATGTTGATGAGCCCATTGTAGCCGCAGGCGTGGATGGTTTTGCGTCAGGGAAATTCTGTAGAAAGGAATTCTTGCACGCCAGTGTCTATGTTGATGAGCTCATTGTAGCCGCAGGCGTGGATGGTTTTGCGTCAGGGAAATTCTGTACAAAGGAATTCTTGCACGCCAGTGTCTATGTTGATGAGCTCATTGTAGCCGCAGGCGTCGATGGTTTTGCGTCAGGGAAATTCTGTACAAAGGAATTCTTGCACGCCAGTGTCTATGTTGATGAGCCCATTGTAGCCGCAGGCGTCGATGGTTTTGCGTCAGGGCAATTCTGTACAAAGGAATTTTTGCACGCAGTCCACGGTGCAGCAGACGCCGAGGAATTATTGGAGCAGACAATGACACACCTGTTAGCAGTGCTACAACGTTCTGTCAACTGTCGAGATGAAGTTGTACTGCCCATCGCCATACGGATGAGGTGTCTATCATCCCATGCTGAAGTAACATTTCGTCATACACTGCCGGATTTGCGGCGTGTCCGGTTCTCGTCAGTCCACTGCTTCCACACTCACATCACTGTCGACATTGCTCTCTGCATGAGTGATTAACATTGAACGATAAGAAAAACTCCCTTCACGAAACCCGATCATTCGTCCGCATTCAAACTTTGTAACTTGCTCATATGGCGCCCTCTGTCGTCGTAGAAGCATAGTGACTTCTTATGAAACGTTTACTCCTAGCAGATAACCATAGACTACTTTCAACGTCCCGCTACAGCTCTCAATTTATACGTTTAAACCAGAAGTTTGGAATGGCGCCGCTCAGCCCATGCATGCGCGGTGACTTTGAAATTTTAATCATTTACATAGCACACCCTAATTTTCATTTGCTGTAAGTTTCAGCTCAATCGCGTGATTTCTTCAAGGGTTTGCAATTTTTACAAACATGAATATAGAATAAATTGTGAACATTTTTTCTTGTTTTGTCGAAAATAAAGTCCAGTTATGGATATATTAAAATAATTTTAATGTTTTAATCTATTTTTTTTCGAAAACATAAAAAGTATCTGTCCTAACGAGTGTTTTATCCGTTTTCTTATTTTCTCTAGAAATATCTTTGAAACTTTAAAAGATAGAAATAAACAGTAAGCGACAAAAATGTATATCAGGAAAATTTAGTTTCTAAATATATATTTATTTTGTAGAAATAGCTGTTATAGTTTTCGAGTAGTCGTCTTGTCAATTTGATGGAGATTGAACATTTTCCGTTTTTGTGAAGATTTTAATGCTTGTATCTCAAAAACTAAAATAGCTACTTCAAATCAATAAGCAAGATTTTGTAGCTTTTTAAAAACCCTATAAGTGTATATAATTGGAATTTGGAAAGAACGCTTAGTTTTTGAAATATGGAGATTACAATTTCGGCATTTTAGTATGTTAACTTAGGTATAATGTTTAAAATGTCGCTGATGTGGCATCTCAGTCTGTTAATTTACTCCTTGCTAAAATATCGGTGCATAAACAAGAGATATTTTATCTTTTTAATAAAGATTAGGATGTTAAACGAACTTTGATATTCTAAAGACGTTTAATGACTGGTGAGTTTTGATCAGAACAGATAAAAATATACTTATTCAAGGTAGTATTTATGTGCCGCCAGATAAGTTTATGGAATAACTTTAATGTGACACTTTGTTAGATATGTAAGTTTAATTTATATACCGGAAGGCAAGTTTGAAAAATAATTGTAAATTTTGAGGTGAAGTGGGAGTTTTCAGATGAAATCGAAGCGAAAAATAAGTGTTTTCTAATTAAGTGTTTTCTAACTAAATGTTTGCTCACAAAGTGTTTGTTAACTAAGTGGTTGATAAGTAAGTGTTTGCTAACTAAGTGTTTGATAACTAAGTGTTTGCTAACTGTTTGCTAACTAAGTGTTTGCAAACTACGTTATTTGCTAACAAAGTGTCTGTTAACTAAGTGGTTGATAAGTGTTTACTAACTAAGTATTTGATAACTAAGTGTTTGCTAACTAAGTGTTTGCAAACTACGTGTTTACTAACTAAGTATTTGCTAGTTATAGACAGTTACCGAGTAACTTGTAGTGCTTTGGAAGTTTGTAAACAAAACAAATGAGTCTAAAAAAATTGAATAAACTTATTGAATCCTTACTGATGTTTACAAAATGTTATTCACGCAAAACCAATCCGGTTCAATCGGACTGGAGCTACCGTCGATTTTTTTTTAACGTTTTGTATATTGGTACCAGTAGCGGAAAAGTCACACGCCAGTCTCTGCGTACACTTTAATACAACTATCTTTTAGGAAAGGGAATGAATATGCCAGAGCACCCCCAGTTGCCGATTCTTAGGTTGAGGTCCAAATCGGGATCTGAAGCCGTGCACTATCCTCTTCTCTACGACGGCTTTCCGGAGGAGTTCAAGCGCATAGCGGAGGAGGAACTCAATGAAACAGAACAAAAGAAAAAAGATGGAATACAGAATCTCAAAGAGATCATCAAGCGTAAGTAAAAGTGTAAATTAAGTGTAAGTAAACCTATATAACCACTGGACTATTCCTGTCCCATGGGCAAGTTACGTCACATGGAGAATTTTGCCCTTTCGTTTCTAACACACAATGGTATGTAAGCTTAGCAGTATGGAAATTTTCATTATTTCTGCATTAAAAACGGCTTCTTTAGAAATTTACAATCGTTTAGCCTCAAATTTTAGTAGGATATACTATCTACATGTATCTCCCTCGATGGATAGTTTTAATTTTCCGGAAAATAAAATATTAACTTTCAATAAAATATATACACAAGTTTTGAGAAAATTCATTATATAGCTTTATCTTCTCAGTCGCATGTACACTGCAGGATTTTCTAGTAAATGTATACATTTTCAGAACACTAGCTAGTGACTACGGTAAAAATGAGTAGTAGTGTACATTCACTTTATATCACTTAAGTGCACTTCATTTTAACAAATGAAATCTTTAAACATAAATTGTTACTCAAGTATTCTTAATAACTTATTTTCAGCATAAAGGTAAATTTCGATGTTTGATGAATTCAGTTTCAATTTTTTACTTTCCTTATATACATAATGTATAAGGAAAGTATTGTGACGGGGTCGAAAATTCGAATTCGAGTTTTCGACGGGAGAGCACGTTTCAAGCATCCCTGATCACGAATCAAACATTTTTGAAGTGATGTCTGTGTGTGTGTATGTGTGTGTGTGTGTATGTGTGTGTGTGTGTGTGTGTGTGTGTGTCAGTGAGTCTGTGGAGACGATAACTGACGAACGAATGGACCGATTCGAACCAAATTTGGTACAAAAATCACAATCCGTAAACACTGGAAGCCTATTGCTTTTATATGCAATCGAATGTTAAAAACCCCCCTAAATTTTCGAATGAAATTTTGAAAAAATCGTCAAAAAATCAAAACCACTAATAAAGTTACGCAAATAAACATTTATTATGTAATTTTTCATTAGAAAACGATTGACATAAATTTTAGAACGCTAACATGAACCGTTCTCGAGATATTGTTCATTTTTTAAAAAAAATTATCAAAAAGTCATATAAAAAAAAATTCCTATTGAGAAACATGTTCACTTTTCATATGTAATACCATGCGATAAATTGGGTGACATCATTCTCGTGGAACTAGCTCATTCCATTCATGAAAAAATATACTTTTAGTAATACTTTTGTGTTTGAACGCCAATAGTCATTTATCTGCTGTAAGAATAACTTATTTCTTAGTGCATAACGCTTGGCGAAATTTTGGCGACGAATTTGACGGAATGTCGCCAACTTGGCGACTTTTTGAAATGTTGCCAAATTAACGAAAATCTCGCCAAATGGATAAAAATGACGACTAATTGTCGAAAATTTAATATCTTGGAAAGAATATTAGTATCTACTATAAGAAAAACCTACTTTTTTTTACTGTAAAAGTAGTAAATTAATTACATTATATAAGGAAAGTCATGTGTTGCCCACATCAGATTTTTTATTGCCATCTTCGTCAGTGCACCAGTAACCACTACATGGTAAAAAAAATTTGATGTGGGCAACACATGACTTTCCTTATCTAATGTAATGAATGTACTACTTTTACAGTAAAAAAAAATAGGTTTTTCTTATAGTAGATACTAATATTCTTTCCAGGATATTGAATTTTCGACAATTAGTCGTCATTTTCATTGATTTAACGTCATTTTTATCCATTTGGTGAAATTTTCTTTAATTTTGCAACATTTCAAAAGTCGCCAAGTTGGCGACATTCCGCCAAATTCGTCGCCAAAATCTCGCCAAGCGTTATGGACGGAGAAATATGTTTTTCTTACAGCAGATAAATGACTATTGGCGTTCAAATACAAAAGTATTACTGAAAGTATCTTTTTTCATGAATGGAACGAGCTAGATCCACGAGAATGATGTCACCCAATTTATCGCATGGTATTACATATGAAGAGTGAACATGTTTCTCAATAGGAAATTTTTTTTTTTCATTTTATATGACTTTTTAATAATTTTTTTGAAAAATGTGCAATATCTCGAGAACGGTTCATGTTAACGTTCTAAAACTTATGTCAATCGTTTTCTAATGAAAAATTACATAAGAAATGTCTATTTGCGTAACTTTATTAGTGGTTTTGATTTTTTAAGATTTTTTCAAAATTTTATTTGAAAATTTAGGGGGGTTCTGAACATTCGATTACGTATAAAAACAATAGGCTTCCACTGTTTAAGGATTGTGATTTTTGTACCAATTTTGGTTCGAATCGGTCCATTCGTTCTTCAGTTATCGTCTCCACAGACTCACTGACACACACACACACATACTTTCACACACACACACACACACATAGACATCACTTCAAAAATGTTTGATTCGGGATCAGGGATGCTTGAAACGTGCTCTTCCGTCGAAAACTCGAATTGGAATTTTCGACCCCGTCACAATACTTTCCTTATACATTATGTATATAAGGAAAGTAATATTGCCCTTTTGCCATTACGTTTATGCGCATTCTACTACGCAGACTGTTTATTTACGTTCGTGCCCATGCACTATTTACGAGATCAATCTGTAGGTCCAAAAGCCCTTCCGAGAGATGACGACTCAGGGGAAGGAGAATATGGTCTCTATGCCCCCCCCCCCTCAATGTGCTCGGGTCTACATTGGGTGGCTCTCTTCTAGTCTCCAAACAGATACATTGCACCTTCGGGTAGATCGGACAGTCTGGGTATACCGAGACCATTCGTTCAACGATGGTTTGAAAGAGAGAGGTGCGACAGCCCAGTGGTTAGCGGATTGCACTGGGAGGATCCGAGTTCGATACACGCCACTGCGATGAATCACGATGTTCAGCGATGAATTACGCTTCAGTCCTTTAGCAGATGACCATCGGGTACGTGTGTGGAGGCGCCAGGGCCACCGGTTCCAATCAGCCTTTGTTTTACACAGGCACACTGCCGGGGCGCGGTAGTCCAGTGGTTAGCGTGTAAGAATTGCACTCGACAGACCCGGGTTCGATTCCCTCCGCTGCTAAAATTGCCGCCGTGTTCACGCGAAGTACAGGGACGTTAAATATGGGGTTCCGCAAGTCCTTCTGTGTGATTGGTGGTAGGGGGAAGAGGGTACTATCCCTGTTGATGCCTGTCCCTGTTGATGCCTGCTTCTGTTACGACATATCCTCTGGAACGTTAGATGCACGCAAAGTATACAAGAATGATTTCAAAATTTCTGAATAACTAACACGTTTAGTTACAGGTACAGAGTACAGAGGCTGTTCGCACATTTTTTAGACGACTTTGGTAAGCGGTAATAAAAAATCGTTTGCTGCAAAAGAAATAATTCCAATTGTACTATGTTTTTAAAAGTCAAAATTATCGTCTGCGGCTTGAAAGTTTTGTTTTTATTCAAAAATGGCGTTTTTAACAAAACAGTGGTTCGAAGGCTACATTTATGCTCTTTCCGAAGAGAAATATGCATACTCTGTTATCCAAAAACGGTGTGAGAGTCATAGTTTTGTGATATCTAAAGCGTCGATAGGTAATATCGTCAACAGGAAAGGAAAAAAACGTCAAATTGGAGCCTCAAGTGGGATAAAAATTCCAAACAAGTATCCAAGGAAAAAACGGACATCTTCGACTATTGCAAAGGTACGTTGTTTAATGTTAATAGAAAATCCCCCTAGTCAAAGAACAGTTGCAAAATCATTAAAATGCTCGGTGTCCACTGTAAACAAAATGATAAACGTTGATTTAAATCTTAAGAAAGCGAAAAAACGCAATGTGCATCGTCTTCTTCCAAATCATATCGCTGAACGCAGGACACGCTGCAGAATTCTATATGAGAAACACTTATCCAAAGAAAAATGGAAAACAATTGTCACAATAGATGAATCATGGGTGTATTTAAATGATTGCAACAAAAAAAGAGCTATTTATTATCATAAAAGGGGAGAAAAAAATTTAAGTACATGGTTCAAAGAATCGAAAGAAAGTTTTTCTAAGGGATTCATGATTGTTGCTGGTTTTTCTTATAATGGCAAGTTAAAAACAAAGAGAGTGGGAAAAAATATCAAGATTAACTCCAAATACTATCAGGAACATATTTTATCGCCAATTTTTCTGAATGAAATACCATCGCTTTACCCACAGTGCCATCAATCTGTGATACTCCATCAGGACAAAGCTAGCAGTCACACATCAAAATCCACTGTAAATTTCCTAAAAGAAATGGAACAAAAAACAGATATCAAGGCCATACCCTTCACTGATATCCCTACTAAATCTCCCGATGTATCACCTATGGATTTTTGTGCTTTCGGACTTTTAAAATCTGCATTATCCAAACGTCGTCCCAAAACTCTTACAGGACTCTGGAAAGCTGTTCAGGAGGAATGGGATAGAATACCTCTTCTGACACTTCAAAAGGCATTATTTTCCTGGAAATTGCGGTGTCGAAAGATAGTTCAGAATAAGGGATGCCAAATAGAACATTTAAAACACAAGAATTTTATGTAATTTAGTTTTGTGAATACAATATACATCATCTAAAAAATGTGTGAACAGCCTCTGTAGACAGGAATACTATTACAGCAAATAGTTCGATACCTACCTCACAAGGTTACTAAACATCTGCCAGGTACAGACAAATAGCAATTAAATGCTCCACTAATTTCACAAAACAGCGGCTACTATTCTCAAATCATTGACGCTCTTAACAATTCACTGCAGCTCGTCACGTCAATTGCCGCGACTGAGCGATGACTCATTTTATATACTCTCCGTACAAGCTTCCAGAAGAGAGTCGTATCTAGTGGAATATTTCTTATATCGAGAAGGTTTGAGTACATTACAAAAGTCGTCCAAAATTGCCAAATTGGTGATAAATCTCCAAATCTAGCATCCTCACACTGAACTTCAGCATATGGAAGCCCTATATTCACGTCATAGGACTGCTTGTAAAGGTGTTTTCTCCTTCTAGTTTTCAAAAGAAACTCCAGTGAAGGCATTTTACACGTTCGTAACATTACTGATCCTTATTATGGAGAAAAAAGAACTGAATCAACATATTGCGGTTACCGATTAAAATAAGCATATAAAATGCTACATATTCATTTATTACTTCCCTTATATACATACTGTAATGTATAGTGAAAATATTGTGATGGGAGTCGAAAATTAGATTTCCAAATTTCAACGGTAAAGCACGTTTCAAGCATTGTTGAGCTCGAATCGAACGTTCCTACTGTGATATCTGTGTGGGCACGCATATATATATATACGAGGCATGTTTTTTATGTAAGTACCGTTTTGCGATTCCGCCGCCGCAGCGCTACGGTCGGCGTTCCGCGCATGCGCGCTGGTTACCTACATCTTGTCTACGCACTGACGCCATTACAGTCTGATTCTTCATTGTATACGTTGTTTACTGAGTGTTTAAGATGCCTCCGACAATCGTGAGTCCCGCCGATTGTGAAGTACGGGCTGTTATACGATTTCTTAGTGCTAAAGGCGTAAAACCGATCGATATTCATCGTGAGATCTGTGAAGTTTACGGACAAAACATTATGAGTGATGGAATGGTAAGGAAATGGGTGAGAGCATTTAAAGATGGCCGCACAAATGTGCATGATGAAGAACGGAGTGGGCGTCCTTCGGTCTTTAATGAAGATTTGGTGCAGAAAGTGGAAGAAAAGGTGAGAGAAAACAGACGCTTTACAATTTCATCAATGTGCGACTGGTTTCCTCAATATTCTCGTAGTGTTTTGTATCGCATTGTGACCGAGAACTTGAATTACCGGAAATTGTGTTCACGTTGGGTTCCAAAAATGTTGACGGATTTGCACAAAACCCAACGTTTAGGCAGTGCATTGACTTTCCTTGAGCGTACCACAATGAAGGTGAAGATTTTTTAGACCAAATTGTTACTGGTGACGAAACATGGGTGGCCTACGTCACACCAGAATCAAAACAACAATCCATGGAATGGCGACATTCATCATCACCCAAAAGAGTGAAGTTTAAGCAAACAATTTCTGCCCGGAAAATCATGTGCACAGTTTTTTGGGACAAAAAAGGAGTATTGCTAGTGGAGTTTCTGCCTCGTAATGAGACAATCAATGCAGCGTCTTATTGTGAGACATTGAACAATCTGCGTCGTGCAATCCAGAACAAAAGACGTGGCAAGTTGAGTAAGGGTATCGTTTTGCTGCATGACAATGCCCGTCCACATGTGGCTAATCGGACCAAAGATCTCATCAAATCTTTTAAATGGGAAACTCTAGATCATCCTCCATACAGCTCTGATCTGGCGCCCAGCGACTACCATTTGTTCCTGCACTTGAAGAAACACCTGGGTGGTCAGCGTCTTCAAGACGATAACGAAGTCAAAACAGTTGTGATACAGTGGTTAACAAGTCAGGCGGCAGAATTTTATGAGGAGAGTATTCAAAAACTGGTGCCACGTTATGACAAGTGCCTCAATATTCACGGAAATTATGTAGAAAAGTAGATTAAGGTACAGGCTTTCATGTAGAAATAAAATTATTGCGATATCTTTGCACGTCTTTTTTTAATTCCAAAACGGTACTTACTTAAAAAACATGCCTCGTATATATATATATATATATATATATATATATATATATATATATGTGTGTGTGTGTGTGTGTATAGATATATATATATATACATATATTTGTATATATATATGTGTGTGTGTGTATATTAAATATCTATATATAAATGCATATATATTAAGAATTTCAATTACTTGTATTAAAAATACCAGAGATTGAACATTTATTGAAAATGATCTGCAGAGCAAATGTGAAAATAAAATAGTCTGAAGTAAAAAATTGAAATCAAAATTGACTCTACGACAAGCTTGTGAAAATTATATAAATAACATTATAAATAAAATAGGTACTAAATATGTATGAAATACCCCTCTTTCTCTTTGGAGCTCACAGCGAGTTTTAAACCTCGCTTTTTCTCCTGTAGATCGTTTCATTTAATTAATTTTTATTTAGTTTTTATTCTTATTTATTTACGTATTTTTGTTTTCCACGTTTCCACGCATGCGTGGGTATTTGTCTTGAAACCAAGAAATGATTTGGCGACGGTTTGAATAGGCGATTCTTTAAAGGTATTATGTAAATAGAGGGCTCTGTTATATTGTGATTTGCAATCCCAATGCAACATTGCAGTTTTAAAAGAGGAAGTAGACCTGAGAAGACGGTTCCTCATGCAGTGAGGCAATAATTATAACGTTCCCTCTAACGCAGCTGTACAGGACATGGTTTCGAAAAAGAAAGGTTACTTCGCAATTTCAAGTCAGTATCAGGTGCTTTGACAAACGGAAGGGGTTGTTGTTGTTGAAACCCAGACCGTCCGACCTACCAGAAAGGTGTAAGGTAACTGTTTGGACGGTCGGGAAGTGCCACCCAATTTAAACCGGAACCCAGTGGGGGAGGCATCCAGAGGGACCGTACCCTCCTTCCCCTACCACCAACCTCTCGGAAGGACTTTCGGACCCACATGTTTAACGTGATCGTACTCCGCATGAACACGGCGGCAGTTTTGGCAGTGGCTGGAATCGAACCCGGGCCTACCGAGTCCAACTCCAGCGCGCTAACCAATGGGCTACCGCGCCCCAAACGGAAGGGGTTGAACTTCCTGACCCGAGAGGTCAATTCATATCACTTGGACCATGGGAAAATTCTCGTGAGAACTTTCAACGCCTTAAAACAGGAGACTTGATATCTTATATTTCAGGGGGGCCTTGACCAATAATATAGCTGGAGGGCGTAGCTGTTAATTTACTTGGCCAATTATGGACAGGGGCGCCTTGTAAAGGGGGAAGAGACAGAGAGCAACTTTGCACTTTAAAATTTTGAAATCGAGGACTTGAATTGTGGCGGTGCGAACGAACGGTCGCAAGAGCGACGAGTGAAGAGCGAACTCGGCGGTATTGTGCCACGACGACGAGCCGACAAGTCCGGGGTCCTTTGATAATGACAGAGGTAGGATAATTCTATACATATTTTTACATGATGGCTTCTATTTGACTCTCTTAACACCTCCACGTAAGATTAGCCTGAGCCATAAGACAATGGAATGTAAGATTAGTACTATAATGTACCTGGATAGGTTATAACTGTAAAATTTATATCTTGCTGAGAGAATGAAGGGAATTTAAATATCTTAAGTAATGCATTACACTAAGGATGTTGGAATGTGAATTGCAGATGTTAAAATGCTAAATGAGGTTTTATCTTAATAAATATTTTTGTTATTGTTTTAAATGCTAAATGAGGTTCTATCTTAATAAATATTTTTGTTATTGTTTTAAATTAAGTCTCTTCATTTTAATTACTTGTATTATGTATTTTTTAACTTGCTTCACTTTACGTGAACGGCCTACTTAGCGTCTTTACTGGACGTGTGGTTTTCCATATAACAGGCTCTTATTTAGGATCCGAGCAACGGCGGGTAATTCGTTCTAGTGGGGTATAAATAAGCCATGGGCACCCATAGAACTTTTCTCCGGATGGGGCAAACTACTATTGTCAGAGGGGAAAATTCACTAATAAGATGTACAACATCGACTATCTTATATGCCTAACTTTGTGACCTTGAGCGTCCAGGGGAGAGCAAGTGGCCTTTCCTGCCCTCCTCTATAGGTGCCCATGAAATGAGCTCTTTTTTAAGTTAAATTATAAGACTGTTAGAAAAGTAAGTTCAATATAGTGTACGTGGAATGATTATTTTATGTACTTTAACTAATCATAATTTTTAATGATCTTTCCTTGTTTTTTTTCCCTCAGGAGAAAACATGCCGAAATTGGATGATAGTATACTTGTAGCAATCCTCAGGTGTAGCAAGTACAACCTCAAAAAATCCGAAGTCAGATTGAGAAACTTCGCTCCTAGGCTCCAGGAAGTTATGGAATTGATATCTGCAATGGACATGGACAAAGCGGGAAGAATATTGGAGGACATGCCGCTTGGATTTCTACCATATAGGACAAAGAATGGTGCTGTCATAAGCTACACACGGCCATGTAAGTGAAGCTTTTGAGGATTTTAAAATCCTATGAATTATTAAATTGCATACTATCATGGGCGGACTCATTCGGTTTAATCACCGGGCCGGTCTGGCTGAGGCAAACTCTCTCGTTTGAGGCAAACTCTCTCGTAATATTTTTACTTTCCTTATATACATAATGTATAAGGAAAGTATTACGAAGGGGTCGAAAATTCGAATTCGAGTTTTCGACGGGAGAGCACGTTTCAAGCATCCCTGATCACGAATCAAACATTTTTGAAGTGATGTCTGTGTGTGTGTGTGTGTATGTGTGAAAGTATGTGTGTGTGTGTGTGTGTGTGTGTGTGTGTGTGTGTCAGTGAGTCTGTGGAGACGATAACTGACGAACGAAGGGACCGAATCGAACGAAATTTGGTACAAAAATCACAATCCGTAAACACTGGAAGCCTATTGTTTTTATACGCAATCGAATGTTCAGAACCCCCCTAAATTTTCGAGTGAAATTTTTAAAAAATCGTCAAAAAATCAAAACCGTTAATAAAGTTGCGCAAATAGACATTTTTTATGTAATTTTTCATTAGAAAACGATTGACATAAATTTTAGAACGCTAACATGAACCGTTCTCGAGATATTGCACATTTTTTAAAAAAATTATCAAAAAGTTATATAAAATAAAAAAAATATTTCCTATTGAGAAACATGTTCACTTTTCATATGTAATACCATGCGATAAATTGGGTGACATCATTCTCGTGGATCTAGCCCGTTCTATTCATGGAAAAAAAATACTTTGAGTAATACTTTTGTATTTGAACGTCAATAGCCATTTATCTGCTGTAAGAATAACTTATTTCTCCGTCCATAACGCTTGGCGATATTTTGGCGACGAATTTGGCGGAATTTCGCCAACTTGGCGACATTTTTAATTGTTGCCAAATTAACAAAAATCTCGCCAAATTAATAAAAATGACGCTAAATCAATGAAAATGACGACTAATTGACGAAAATTCAATATCTTGGGAAGAATATAAGTATCTACTATAAGAATAAAAATTTTTTAACTGTAAAAGTAGTAAATTCATTGCATTATGTAAGGAAAGTCATGTGTTGCCCACATCAAATTTTCTTTATTTCGTGGAAGGGCAAAGTGAAGTCCATGCTCCATTTCTAACGAAGCGAAATCAACATTTGGCTGAATTTTGTGATTCCTTTACTCAAAAGCTATAATAGGTAGAAAGGATAAAATTTTGTATACAGGGTGATAAAAAAAAGATTGACCTAACTTTACGAGGTAGTAGTATACACCAAACCAAATATTTTTAGTCATAAATTACCGGGTCGGAAATGGAACGTAAAGGCGCCAGTGGGCGCTTGATGGTGATACCGATGGGATGAGATGAACACACAATGATTTAGAAGTTATAAAATGACATTTAATAAGCAATTATTACAGTAATGGCTCAAAAGAGCGACCGCCAACCTGAATGCAAGTCTCATAGCGGCGATGGAAAGATTGGCGAACTCTCTCGAGCAGACCAGGTATGTCGCGCACTTCTGCAGCAGCTGCGGAAAATCTGGCCACGAGTTTCTCTTCATATTAAAGGGGAGTGTCATAGACGAAATTCTTGAGATATCCCCACAGAAAGGAGTTAAGAAACGACAGATTGTGAGATCAGTCTCTCAAAAAAAGGAGCTGCGAATAACTGATGCAAATTTATAAGGCCGTACATTCGGTGCTACGAAAATTTGCATAAGAGTTCTTCTTCTTTCCCAGATGAAACTTTTGCATAACTCAGCCAGAAAATAACAACCAGAATGACGCTTATAAAATTGCGGAGCAGAAGCTTCCCAACGAGTAAGCGCCCTGTAACGCCTTTACGTTTCATTTCCGACCCGGTTAACTATGACGAAAAAAGGGTTGGTTTGGTGTGCACTACCACCTCGTAAAAGTTTGACCCATCTTTTTTTTAATTGCCCTATATACACTTGAAATACACTCTTTTGCAAAAAAAAAAAAAAAAAAATGAAGCACCATGAAGAAAGTGATTGCTGTATTGAAATTAAATATGCGTACAGCTCATACATAGGTAATGAAATGATTACAAAATCAAGGTCGCAGGACCCATCAATGGTTAGCAATTGCACATTGAATTTTCAAATCAGTAATTGGTGAAACCCCCCCTTAACGGCAATGCATGCTTGTATACATCTAGACAAGGAGTGATAAAGTTTGCTTATGTCATCCTGCGATACATTCTGTCAGGCATTCTTCAATTGTGCTCCAGATCTGGTACATTTCGGGATGTCCGAATCGAGCGGCCACGCATGTCCCATACATGCTCGATTGGCGAAAGGTCTGGTGACCTTTCTGGCCAAGGAACAGTATCAACAGCACGGAGACAGTTTACAGATATGCGAGCCGTATGTGGCGTGGCATTATCTTGTTGGAAAATGGCCCCAGAATGACGTGCCATGAAGGGTAATACAAACTGTCGAAGGATTTCATCAACATATTGTTGAGCTGTTAATGTTGTACGCAGGATGACTAGGAGCGACCTGTTGTCGTAAGAGATAGCATCCCACACCATCACCCCACGGGTAATGGCTGTGTGCCTGGGTAAAACAAAGGCTGATTGGGACTGCTGGCCCTGGCTTCTTCACACACGTACCCAATGGTCATCTGCTGAAAGACTGAAGCGTGATTCATCGCTGAACACTATGCGATGCCAATCTGCTGGCAGCCATGATGCTCGGCTACGACACCACTCCAAACAACTCTGTCGATCTTGTGGGGTTATGGCAAGACGTCTTACAGGCCGCCGTGAGCGTAACCCCACCTCAGCCAAGCGCCGTGAGATGGTGGAAGGTGCCACAGGTGGTGTGGAAGAGGCTGTAGTACGTTGGATGGCGGACCATGATGCCGTTGGACCATTTCGGGCCTGTCGCACAATCATCCGATCTTGCCTCGCATTCGTTCATCTTGGCCTACCATAGCCTTCATTTCCCCGATGCAGCAACCATTGCTGTCAGCACAGCAGTGTCCGTTCGGTGCAGGTGGAGGCCCATTGCTCGGTATGACCAGCCAGATTCACGCATCCCGACTATACGACCACGTTCGAACTCGTCAAATTGCTTATAAGGTCTTCAGCAATGTCGTAACGGCATTATTAGTTGCGTCTCCATGGAACTGCAACGTCGATAACGAGCAAAGATAAACCGCCCACATTTTGAACCTGTTGCATAGGATGTTAGTTGCGCAGTAGAAACGCGCGCTTTAACCGAAGTTAACGCTCATTGGCCTTGCAAATTTAATCATTTGCATACTTGGTATTAAAGCATTTGCATACTTGGTATAAAAGCATTTGCATACAAAATTTCGAAATGATCGGATTATTTTTAGGGGTGCTTCGTTTTTTTTTCTGCAAAAAAGTGTAGCAGGCAGATTTGCAGTATAAATCACAATTCCAATTATTTAAACGAACTGTAATATTTAAAAGTGATCCTGTATATTAAACAGGATTTTTTCGATTGAAATGTGTTACTTTGATTTTACCGATTTCCTGCTTTCTAATTTATCTAATTTAATATTCAAATTCTAAAAACTTATATGCTCTTTTGTATTAAGATTATTTCATATTGACATTATTTTTGTACTTTTAATTACATAATTATTTGTTTCATTAAGTTTTAATTTGAAATCCTTCACATCTTCTTTTCTATTAATATTCTTTCATATTGACATTATGTTTTATATTTTTAATTTCATAATTATTTGTTACATTAAGTTTTAATTTGAAATCCTTCACATATTCTTTTGTATTAGTATTCTTTCATATTGACATTATTTTTTATACTTTTGATTTCATAATTATTTGTTACATTAAGTTTTAATTTGAAATCCTTCACATATTCTTTTGTATTTGTATTCTTTCATATTGACATTATTTTTTATACTTTTAATTTCATAGTTATTTGTTACATTAAGTTTTAATTTGAAATCCTTCACATATTCTTTTGTATTAGTGTTCTTTCATATTAACATTATTTTTATATTTTTAATTTCATAATTATTTGTTACATTAAGTTTTAGTTTGAAATCCTTTTTATCTCGCATACACGTGAGTCCATTTAAAGCGGGACACTTTGCTAGTTTTAGACCAGTTGTGAATAAGTAACTAAATTATAGGTTTCTTGGTCAAAGTAATCAAACTCATATCTCGTTGAATACTGATTATTTCGAGGTGTTTCTCGAACCTTCGGAAAGTCACCAGATGTCGCCTAATTGGCGATAAATCGCTAAACTTGGCAACCTTTCTTCGAACTTCCGCACATGGCAACTTCAGATTCACAGAAAGATTCCAGTGAAGATATTTTACACGTTACATATGAACGAAAATACAATTTTGAGAGTACAAAACTACAAAAAAAGATAAAAGTCAAAGAATGATAAAAGCATAAAGAAATGCAAAATAATTTTGTTTAAACATTATATCGTTTTAAATAAACATCTAATTTAGGAATATACATTCTTTTATTGTAATGATGATGAAATATAGCATTTATAAAAACTAAATATAATAATACTATATGAAAAATCTAATGCATCAAATAGTATTAGGATCATGGCTAGAATTGAAAAAAAACTAATTCGTTTTCTAAAAGAAAGATCATAAGTGAGTTTATTTTATATTGAATAAATTTTTTATATAATAACTTATTTATCCAATTATGAAAATTTGTTATAGATGGTTTTCTTAAGGAGATTGTTTACACCTTAGGCTATGAAATTATGCATTCCTATTCTTAATATTGTTCTCCAAAAAGTTTACAATAAATTTATATTTATTACATAAAAGTTTGTTAAAGAATACGTATTTTATAGCTATGCTAATATTTTTCAAATTTATAATATTACAATTTTAAATAAACACGCATATTTTTATAGTACATGATCTGAACATCATAAATATACCAAAATATTTATGATTATTATAAGTCGAAAGACTCTTTGCAGTTACAATAAAACAATAAATACGATGTTCGCAAAGAAAAGGACAAATAAAATTTTCATTTTATTAAGCGGTTTATGAAAAAATACTTTATAAAATCACTTCTAAAGAGCAATTTGGTTTAAGATAAATATCCTGAAATTTGGGATGTGGTTTTTAAGATTATGCAGATTTGAAATCAGGAAGAAAAAAAAAATATTTTTTTTATTTTAAATTTAAAACTTTTGTATAACGATCCACCGAGATGAGATTGTTTGGAGTAATTAAAAAGGAAATGTATTGAATTACTTTCATCCGTGTTACAAATTCAATTTGGTGAGAAAATTTCTTTAGTCTTTACCCAAAGGAGGGAAAATGACTATAATTAGTTAGGAACCATGTAAAATATTTAGGAGTTCAAAAGTTAATATTAATCAAGGCCAATAAGGGGTAAATGAATTTTCCCATATTTTACATGCTGTCAATTTATTTCCCAATCTATTTTAAATTCGGCAAATAAATTGTCAAAATGTAGAAACCAGATGGTTCATTTACTTTCGCAAGGTCTAAATAACCTTTCGATTATTATTTCCCTCATTTTATATTATAATATTTATTTCTTTAAATTAATAATTCTAACTGGTTCAGTTGTCAGGCCAATCGCCAGGACAATCAACATACGTTACTGCGTTCCTGAAGTGAAACAGGATAAGTTTTGGATCGTGGGAGATTCGATGATTCTGGCAAGATTTCGACGTGAGTGAATTGGAGGGAAGGAGAAGGCAAAAAAATAGATTTCGATGAGTGCGGCAGTTGGCCGGCAGCCTAGTGGACGGAAACGCATTTATAGATACAACTATGATTGGGAGTGTCTAGTATCCTGGGATTGAGTCGCAATACGGGTCAGGGTAAAAAGAATGCTGTTGGTAATCGCAAAATCTTTGCAAATCGTCTACGGAGAAATAATTATCACCAGGCCTGTCAATGGTAGTATCTTGACAAATTGTAATTCATTCTGAGCATGTGCAATAACAGTTATTGCCTATGTCGTCAGTTGTTTTAAACAGCCAGCTGCTGTACTTTCTGTGCAGTCCACAATAAAAATAATTTGATTTAAATTAGTGTAGTCCTGTGTTATTGCCCTGGACCGAACGGTCTGAATATCACGTACTTTATGTTATGTCACTTTATTGACAGAGATAAGTAATCTCGCAATATATGTATACTCATCCAGTGGTTGGAAAGACTACTTTATTATTGTAGTGATCTACAACTACAACTGCATTATAACAAATGTAGTTAACTACAACTACAACTACTTTTTATAAAAAGTAGTGACTACAAACTACTTTTAAAATAGAGTCACTACATAACTACTTTTATAAGACTAATTTTGCCACAGCTTCTATTTTCACGAAAAGTTAAGGATATGGGTATACTACTGTAGCCATTTAACATACTTATTCTGAATAATCAAAATTTATTCATTTTCAAATTTACTGATCAACTTACCAATCTTTACGCTTTTACCCACTTCTGAAAACAGTAAAATAAAATAAAAGTATAAACTTCAAAATCAAAGACAACCAATAATAGGTTTTAAAGTCCTTTAATAAAATCTCCTTTCCTCGACGTACAAAAATTACACGGCCAAAGCGCTTTCGGCCTTCACAATGCCCTTCATCGCAATACCCTTCATCACAATACCTTCATCACACCTTTCATCACAATGCCTTCATCACACCCTTCATCACAATCACAATGCCCTTCATCACGCCCTTTATCACAATCACAATGCCCTACATCAGCGACTTCGCCACTGATGAAGGGCACTGTGATGCTCGAAAGCGCTTTGGCCGTGTGATTTTTGTACGTCGAGGAAATGAGATTTTATTAAATGACTTTAAAACCTATTTTTGGTTGATTTTGATTTTAAAGTTTAATTAAAGTTGACATGTATCCATTTTATTTATTAAAAGTATAAAATAAAATAAAAGTAAAAACTATTTTTTTAAAAACGTGTTTGTTCATTTTTAGTAGAATTTGCATCTCAAAATTGCAATCAGATAAGCAGGATCTTTTGGGGCATAACACATCTGAATATATCTATATAAAAAATCAACTTCGTGAGGCAATGGCTATTCATTGTACATAGCTGCGCAGAACACTGAATTTTATACAAATGAAGAAAGGGTGATCACATGATATGTAGAATGTCACCTTGTTTGTTTCCTGAAGGTTAAAAGTAGCGTCAAAACTCGAGACAAGCTATTGATTTATTGTATTGCGCTACTCGCTACATTACTTGTTTTTAAAAGTAACGCGTTGCACTACAAACTACGGAAAAGGTAGTGACTACTGTAGTTTCGCTACTTGTAGCGCGCTACTTCCGACCACTGTACTCATCCCTACAACAGAATAACCAACAATAGTCGATGAAGGCAACTACTCTACACGTTATGTTTACAGAGTCAGACAGTCTACACGGTCTACAGCACTCAATACGGGCTCGCACCTGTCGCAAGTGCCGGGGTAAGATGTGCCGGGGTATGATTTTCTTTCTATTTGAATTATTTCATCTATCTGTCTGTTTATTATTTAGAACTCACCCATTTTCTTTCTGTTTGAATTATTACATTTATCTGTCTGTTTATTATTTAGAACTTACCTATTTTCTTTCTGTTTGAATTATTACATCTATCTGTCTGTGTGAATTATTACATCTATCTGTCTGTTTATTATATAGAACTCATCTATTTTCTTTCTGTTTGAAGTATTACATTTATCTGTCTGTTTATTATTTAGAACTCACTTACTTTCTTTCTGTTTGAATTATTACATCTAACTGTCTGTTTATTATTTATAACTCACCCATTTTCTTTCTGTTTGAATTATTACATCTATCTGTCTGTTTATTATTTAGAACTCACCTATTTTCTTTCAGTTTGAATTATTACAAAATTTGAAAAATAAAGACTCCAAATATTAAAATTTCACTACAAATTCTGAATTTTAAGTTTCTTGTATTATATAATCAGTGTGAAGAACGATCATACTGCTAGTCTATTATAAAATATCCCAAAACTAACAACATTATTAAAATAATTTTTAAAATATTTGCAGGAAACTGAATAATTTATGACAACAAATTAAGTACACTAGGCAAATGCAATGAATGATGCAAGCTAACTTGATAAAATATACATTTTAAACATTGATGTTTTTAAATACTTCACAATTATTTAACAAAGCTTAATTTTACAAGTGCCTGGGCAGTTTTCTTAATTAATATGACAACAATAAAATTTTAAAACTAGCTAAGAAAACTCTATAACTAGCTAAGAAAACTATATAGAAGCCAGTTAGCTTTAATTGAAAAGAAATTTGGACAAGTAGGAAAAATATAATTTAAATATTTTGAATGGCATATATTTAAAATGACATAAGAAGAAGCAAAAAATGGTAAGCACTTACTTCTAAGGGGAATATCACACTCTGTATTTCGGTATTATTTATTTCCAATGCATGATGATAAAAGTAATAAGGTATTTCCCTGATTTGATACTGATTTTACATAAGAAATTATACACACAAAATACAATATTGGAATAGCGTCTAAAGAAAAAAATCCGTTGACTGTTACATCCACCACGAGCCACACGAGTCAGCTATTCAATGATTTTCTTCTTTGTGTGGGCTGCTAGGGGGAGAATTTTCCAGAAAAGGTCAGGCGAAATTCGAAGGCCAGCTTTGGGTCTACAGACGATGCTGAGGTCCATTTTGGGGGGATTGTACTTCGGCTTCTATTCTCGGAGGTGACGGCCTAAATATGTAAAACCGGTGAAACGGAAATTGGCTAAAGGCAGATTTAGTAATCCCACCTCATGTGATGAAAGAAACCGGAAAAAGAATCTGATGTGGGCAGCACATGACTTTCCTTATATAATGCAATAAATTTACTACTTTTACATTAAAAAAATAGATTATTTTTATAGTAGATATCTATATTCTTTCCAAGATATTGAATTTTCGTCAAGGAGTCGTCATTTTCATTGATTTAGCGTCATTTTTATCCATTTGGTGAGTTTATAGTTAATTTAGAAACATTTAAAAATGTCGCCAAGTTGGCGACATTCCACCAAATACGTCGCCAAAATCTTGCCAAGCGTTATGGATGGAGGAATAAGTTATTCTTACAGCAGATAAATGACTATTGGCGTTCAAATACAAAAGTATTACTCAAAGTATATTTTTTCATGAATGGAACGAACTAGATCCACGAGAATGATGTCACCAAATTTATCGCATGGTATTATATATGAAAAGTGGACATGTTTCTCAATAGGAAATATATTTTTTTATTTTATATGACTTTTTGATAATTTTTTGAAAAATGTGCAATATCTCGAGAAAGGTTCATGTTAACGTTCTAAAATTTATATCAATCGTTTTCTAATGAAAAATTACATAAGAAATGTCTGTTTGCGTAACTTTATTAGCGGTTTTGATTTTTTGACGATTTTTTCAAAATTTCTCTCGAAAATTTAGGGGGCTTCTGAACATTCGATTGTGTATAAAAACAACAGGCTTCCAGTGTTTACGGATAGTAAATTTTGTACCCAATTTCGTTCGAATCGGTCCATTAGTTCGTCAGTTATCGTCTCCACAGATTCACTGACACACACACACACACACACACACACAAGTAGTATATATATGCACGTATGAGCGCACATGTACTTTATACACTAAAAACTATATTTTATAGCTTATTTTTTATCTTTTTTATATAAAAAAAAAAGGTCTCGATCCATTTTAATATTAAAAACATGATTTTATAGCTAAATAAGGCCTTTTTTACATTTAGACCAAATTTTAACTTTTTTTTAGATAAATGCGTGAAAAAAGAGGACTTCCAAATGAATGGAAGTCCTCTAAGCTTTAAAATAAATGGGGGGACTAACGGTCCCCCCCATAAAAGAATCTCAGATAAAGAAGAACCTAATATATAGATGAAAATAAAATATATTATAAAAATGATTAAGCTTTCTCTAATTCATATTCATCATCACCCGAAATACTTAAATATATATAGTCATTCACCTAAACACTCATCCATTTATAAATAACCATATTTATATGTGCGATTGTAAAATCTGTGCTATCTGAAATATCAGTCGCGATTTCAACGATGTTGAAAAAGTCTGAGGTCATTTATTATCTAAAAAATTCCCAGCTCGCGGTGTTTTTTTCCAGCGCTGTCGGAAAATAATATTTTTTGACACCGCTTCATGGATTTGACCCCGCGCCGTGGAACAGACACCATATCCCGGTGCTGTGATGACTCATCTTCTGACTCATAAGAGCAGTCAAAGCAGAATGGAATCAGATGATGAAAAAATAAATGCACGATTCGAATCTTTTTTATAATCTAGGAAGCTTTTATCAATTTAAAACCAGTTAAAACTATGATAAATATAAAATTGAGAATAAATTATATTAAAACTAATAATTATCAATTAGGTTGAATTTAAGAGTTATAAAATATACTTTTTTCTTTTAACATCTATATTTTTTTATGGTATGTTATGTACCATCTCCAAAAAAAAAGTATAAATATATATTGGATAAATCACCCGAATACTCTTTATTGATTAATCAGAAAGTTTTTTACATGGTCTCTAATTTAATATATTTAGTTATCTCAGATAAAGAATCTTATAAAGAAGAAATATAAAGAATCTCAGATAAAGAAGAACCTAATATATAGATGAAAATAAAATATATTATAAAAATGATTAAGCTTTCTCTAATTCATATTCATATTTATCATCAATCATACCTGAATACTTAAATATATAACCAACTTTATTGATTTCATTTATTGATTCATCAGAAAGTTTTCCATGTTTATTCGCTAGGTAATACTTTTTTTCTTCATCCGCCACATATAACTTTGCGATTACTGTATCTCCATATTTAGTTTTAATTTTTTTCAATGATATCAGATTATATTTCCCAGGATATAAATCATTTAATTTAAGCGTCTTAGGATAACCTCTCAGTCTATTGAACTCTTCCATTTATTAGTAAACATTTTTTATAAATAAAATATCTTTTTGATTTTCTAAACATTATATGATATAGGGGGGGATGGTCATCCCCCCTGAATTATAGAGATATTAAGAAAATTTTAGATAATATGATTTTATAAAATAGTTTTATAAACAAAATTAAAAACCCCTCTAATATATTAAAAAAATGAAATCATATATTGATTAAGCTTTCTCATACTTAAATATATATGTACCTTTATTATTTATTGATTCAACTAACTTTAAGGTTACTGTATCACAACAATATTTAGTTTTATCAAAATATATCCTAGGATATAAATCATTTAATTCAAACGTTTTAGGTCTCAGTCTATTGAACTCTTCCATTTATTAGTAAACATTTTTTATAAATTCATGACCAATAGAATAAATTCTTTGAAATAACATATAAAACTCCTAATCCATTCAATTTAATATCTTCATTTTCTTCTTTTTCAATTAATTCAGTCAACCTTTGAAAACTTTCTGATAATAGGTTTTTAGTATGATCATATTTTATATACAAATCATACATTTCTTTACAAAGATAAGTCATATAGTAAATTTCTTCAGAATTTGTAAAATTTAAGGCTCGAATATCACCTAAGCACTCATCCATTTATATAGAAACATTTTTATAATGTCCTAAAGCTCTAGTATTCATACCATCTTCTAATATAAATCTTTTATCATCTTTTGCTGATAAAGCTATCTTGTTTACTTGAATTGAATACAATTCATGTTTCTTACTTCTAATTAAATTCTGTGTTCTATATTGATCTTTTTTATTTAATAAACAGTCTTTATAATCCTCAAATGATATTCTGTTTTTAACGGTACTAGTCTTAGTACCTTTAGACTTCTTAGTCTCAAATTTTTTATGGTTTTCTTTATCTTCTTCATTATTATTGTATTCTTCAACACTCTGCTTTTCTAATCTTAATGAATACATTTTACTTCTTAAACCTACAAATTCTTCCATAATCACACCGTTATTTTCATCTTTCATTTTACCTAATACTTTTTTATTACATCTAGACATATTATACAGATTATTTACTTGATAATCAGATGTATCGAAATAATCAATCATAGACTTCATATCTTCATAAAAGTCCTCTGTTTTAATATCATATATAAAACTATCTGTATCCATATATAATAACTTAATATTATCCTTATATCTCGGTTTCATGACATTATAATGAAAATCATACATTAAATGTTTAGATAAATCTAATATACTCATTCCAACATAAATCGGTTTATTAAAATATAGTTTTGTTTTTTTCATGTGAACAGCTACCAAATTTTCATCAAAAATAGTTCTACATTTGAAATTAGGTTTAGCAATTAATTTTTTAACTTGATCATAATTACAACATAATCTTACATCGATTCGTTTTCTTATATTTTCCATAGTTTTTCCAAATACTGAATTATTCATTAATTTATAAAAATCTTTCTCAAAATCATTAGCAGCTTTCTTTCTCATTTCAGTGTTTAAATCTATATATTTTTTTAACCAATTCGATTGTTTAAATTGTAATACTCTATGTACTCTTACAGCCTTTAAACCCATTTTCAAATATTGTTTTAAACTTCTATAATGAACTACATATTTCTCTTTATCGTGTAAAGTTGTTAATAACTTACCTTGTTTCGAATTTTCGGGAATTCTATTTTCAGGACATAATGGTAAATCTGAATGATAATCATGTAACTCTTTTGGATATCTTAAACTAATTTCAAATATATATCCAATCTCTGAATCATCTTTTATTTTATTGTTATATAATTCACGTTTAACATAATTTATTTCATCACACCATTTAAATTCTCCATATGGTAAATATTGATTCATAGCCCATCCATATAAATTATTAGCATCTAAATGCATTAAATAATTGGATTCTTTACTATCATCATAATTTTTCATATATTTATTATTTGCTTTTCCATATCTATTACAACATTGTGAAACACCTCCTCTTAAACCTTTTTCTATCATGAGAATCATATCATAATCATTTAATAAATCTAATTTAACATTTGTTATTTTTAACATTGCATCCCAAGATAAACCAGGAGCAGTAAAATACCAATCTGAATCTAATTTATAAGTTTTTAAACAAACATCTCTAAAATTTTCAAATACATCTGTTAAAATTAATACATCTGTTTTGACATATAAAGCTGTATATTCACCTAAATTTTTTATATTAAATTCTTTCCAAACGCGTTGAGCATGTTTATATTCTTCATCAGTTATATTACATTCATTCAATTTATTATAAAATTTATCTTTTGAAGGTAATTCTGTTTCTTTGTATTTATCTCTAGAATCCATATAATCATAAGGATATACACCTTTTCTTGTAATGAGATCTAATTTATCATCAGGAAAATGTAATGATGTCTCTCTAAATTTTGATTTTAAGTATTTAATATATATCATTTTTTGTATTTTTGGAGGATATCTATTTATTTCATTCTCTGGTCTCAAGTTTTTTGATAAATTATCTAAACTGCAAGACATAAATTTAAATGAATCAATAAATCTCAATTTCATACCTCTTATTTTTTTGCTGAAAGATATATATTTTTCTTCAGTATTAGGTATAACAACTATTTTTGATTGATCAAATCCAAGTTCTTTTATAAACAAATGAGAATCATAACCTGTTAAATTATGAATTTTTACTGGAATAAATTTTGGAATTTGATAATTTAAATTACAAACATTATGAGCAGGACCCCTATATTTTCCAGTTATATGACAATGATCAATTACTTTTTCATCATTTAAGATTTGATTTTCACATATATGACAAATATTAGTTCTTTTATAATTATTTTCATCGAACTCTATCATTGATTTGATACTTTCATACTTTTTAGTTTTGTCTTCTATCATTTTTTCAATTTTAAGAGTATCCTCTTTTAACATAGATACAAACTTTTTGATTGTATCTGGTCCTCTATAAACAGCAGGAGGTTTAAAGTATTCCTTTTCATATTTGATATAATAACAAAATGCATCTGCTACATGTTTTTGATATTTCACAGTATATGATTTAGTTTGATCTTGCTCACATGTATCAATTTTAGGTAAGAGAGATTCAAAATCAGCATATATAGTATATGGTACTCTCATTTTTCTTTCATGATTTTTAAATTGAATAACTTCATCTTTTTTAGGCATATTAATTGTGACAGCCTCTTTACAGTATTCCACATGTATCTTTAACCTTTCCTCAGAATAAAAATAATTTAAACATCTATCACATAAAAATATACGATGATTAGTAATTTGTGATCTGATCAAACTATTCATATTTTTAATCCAACAATAATGATCTTTCATATAAAACAAGTTTACATGTTTTTCTAATTTATTGTCAGTTATTCTAAGTGGATAAATTGAACCATCATAACTATAAACATTTACAGATATATTATTTAGTTTTTCAAATTTCTTAATATTGTCTAATGAAACAGGAAAATCAATTCCTTTAAAATTTAATTCATCTTTATATTGTTCATATTTTGACAGTCTTTGAGGATCTTTTTTACAGGATGAATTGCTGATAATATTGACCACATAAAACATTTATTATCTTTATTTTTTATATTTATTATGGCTTGTTTAGATTTAATTTTTTCAGGTAAATCAATATAACTTGATCCTCTCAAGGGTTGATACTTATTTATTCTCAATTCCAAAAATTTAATTTCTTCAAGACTCCAACCAGATCCTTTCGATATAAAATCATCAGATTCATTTATTAAGTTATCAATAACATAATCATAAAAAGTATGTAAATCATTAGATTTTAATATAATTTGATTCTCAGTTTTGAATGTAAATTCTTGAATTTCTTCATTCAATTTATACAAACAAAACAATTTAAAATTTACCTTTATTCCATTAAATTCTTTCATAATTTGCTTTATTTTTTCTATTACAACCTTTCTTTTCTCTTCTAAAAATTCTAGAGGGATTTTAATATTATTACAATTATTAATTCTGTATGATCTTAATCTAGATTTATAAGCAGTTTCATATTCCTTAATTTCTACATTACCTTCATCATTTAATAATGCTTTTTTATGTTTTCGACTTGATATGTGATTTTCTAAATGTTTATAATATATGCCGCAAATAATACATTTTCTTTTTTGTTTTGATCTTTTAATCATTAAGTCTTTCTTTATATGTTCTTCATCTTCATAATATTTACCACATATACGACATTTTCTATCTTCTGTAAATAACTTTTCCAGATTAACACTTTTTTCTTCAGGAAAGAAAATTACAGATTTAAAATCATTTTTATCAAATCTTAAACTAAAAGAATCAAAAATTTTCTTAATTTTTTTATGTTTTTCAGGTTTTTCAATAAATATTTTCTTCTTTTTTTCTAAGTATTTTGATATATCTAAATTTAATAAATCTACTAAAACAGGTTTATATTCACCTGTTTTTCTGATATATTTAGTTAATAATTTAATTAAATCAACCTTCTTACAACCTTTAGGTTGTTTAATATTCAATTGTTTTACTACTTTTCTAAGCTTATTAATAGTCTTTGACTTTAATGTAAACTCCATTTATTAGGAAACATTTTTTGAAATACTTTTTCCTGGAAGATGCTTACTGTGATAATTACTTTTCAAATGTCTCTTTTTGTGTGTATATGTATATTGCTTTCCACATTCACATATATTTTTTTATATTTAATTATGGATTCACAGCATTTGCAACGACTTTGGAAATTAATTTTTCCATTTCTATGATATATGTAAAACTCATTTACTGATTTCATAGTCAAACAGTGTATGCACTTTTTTGTAACCTCCATTTATTAGGAAACATTTTTTGAAATACTTTGTAAGAAATCATTCCATATTTTTTCATGTTTCTTTTTAACTTTTTGGACTTTTATATTATTTTCAATATTAAAAATATCACAAATCTTTTTCATAAAATAGTAATAGTTAATTGATTTCTCATAATACATAAAATCTAAAAATTTTAAAAACATATCCTCAACTTCTTGAGAAATATTATATCTCCTTCTTAATCGATTAAAATAACAAACTCTACTATTATATCTTTGTTTTAAACTTTCGTAATCGATAACATAAAAATATTCTTCTTCTTCTGAATCATAGATTAATTTTGTCTTTAAATTATGCTTATTATCATTCATTTATATATGAACTAATTCAGATGTCCAACTATTAAATTCATCTGGATATCCTAGCCATTTTACAAAATACTTTCCTTTCTTTTTTATGATTTTTTCAATTTTATATACATCATCTTTTTTATTATATTTTACCATTTCATTTTCATAAAAAGTTCCTTCAATTTCTTTACTGTTTAAATCTTTTAATCGATAAGTAATAGGATCTGTTTTTAATAGTTCAGAAACTATAAAAATCTCTTCAGTAAATGTAGAATCATCTACTTTCCTGAATGTTTTCTTAATTGTAGATATTCTAACACTATCCCCTATCTTAAATTTAGGTTTTTTTATGATCTTTTTCATATATAAATTTTTATAAACTTGAGATTCATTTTCTCTAGCCTCAACAGGTGTCATTTTTATTGATCTATGATATGAATTGTTATAATTTTAAGTAATTTAGGTAATACATTAATATATCTTTTAGTATTGTTAGCATGCATATATTTTATAATCTTTTCTCTTATACTTCTATTAAATCTCTCAGCTATTGCAGATTTTATTTCTTTATTTTTAGTTGTAAACCAATGTATATTATTATCTTTGAATAGTTTTTGGGTCTGTTTTCCTGTAAATTCAGTACCTTCATCTGTCAAAATGAATTTTGGTATTCTTTCTTTAAAAACTTGTTTAAAACCTTGTACAACTTCTTCAGATGTTTTTCTTTTTATAGGGAAAGCCCAAGCGTATTTATTAAAAGCATCTATAACCGTTAACAAATAATTAGTTCCATCATTATATTTGCTATAATTTTTTATAAATAACAAATCAGCGTCAAATTGATTATTACTGTTTGGAACATAAACTCTTCTTCTTTTAAATTTACGAATGACAGGTTTATATCTAGTATATACATCTTGTTCATGTAAAAATTCTTCAACATTAGGTAACCCTGTTTTTCTTTTCAATTCATTAATTCCACAATAACCTGTTTCTGGATTATAATAGACCTCTTTTGAATTCCTAAAAAAGTATTCTTTTTACTTCCACAAATAGTACAGATACCTTTACCAACAGGTTTATTATTTTTAGAAGTAGTTTTATGATAATTTTTAGTTGAGGTTTTATCTTTACACTTGACACAATATATAGAAAGACCTAATCCAAAAGTTTTTTTAGCTTTAATAATAGGTTTAATAATTCCTCTAGCTAATCTTTCTTGAAATGTTGGATCTTGTATAGCATTTAAATCATCTATTAATTCTTGATCTGCAACATGTCTCAGTTTTGTATCTTTTGTTTTATTGTAATCAATATCATGTTTTTTACATAACTTATCAACTCTGTTTATTCCTGGATCACCTCTTTTTAATCTTTTTTCTAATTTTGTAAATGGACCACAATATTGATATCCTGCTAAATGCATTTCTGGAGGATTTATTTTATCTTGTAACCATCCAATAATATCACCACCTCTAATTAAACCTATATAACCTCCACCTTTTATTTCTTTAAAAATATGAATATTTTTTTTACACACCATTTATTTATTTAGAAATTTATATCCATTCAATTGCATTTGTTTTACGTATTTTTCAACTGGATTAAATTTTAAACTTTTTATGAAATCCTTTTCACACATATAAATTTCTTCTTCTGTCATATCCTTAGCTTTAAACGAATTAATGAGTTCTTTATAAAAATTATAACAATGTCTATATTCTTCCTTTCTTTCTACAATTTTTAATGCTAGCTCAATAGCTTCTACTATTCCAACCGATAAACTTAAAAATGCAAGCGGTAGAAAGGCTATTGCTGATAAACCTGTTCCACTTAGAATAACCTTACTTACTGATAATGAAATACTTATCTTTTGATACATATTTCTACTCTTTCTGTAAACATACAATCTTTTTTCTAAATATACATCCATTTATATAGGATTAAATTTTTTCCTGTATCTTATTTCTGGATTCACTGAATCTAACATAAAAAAATCGTATTTTTCTGGAACACTTTTATTATATATTTGTTTGAATTCTTCAGTACTTAATATACCATCTATCTCTCTTATAATCTGTTGATTTTCTTTTGGTTGTAGAGTGAAAAATATATCGTAATTACAGTTCCTTCTTATATCGATAGGTGTTAAAAAATATGACTGAGATAAATAAATAAAGGATGCGTTTTTCTTTCTACCTCTGATAAATAATTCTTTAA
The DNA here is from genome assembly GCA_951213105.1 of Amaurobius ferox. Lineage (NCBI taxonomy): Eukaryota > Metazoa > Arthropoda > Arachnida > Araneae > Amaurobiidae > Amaurobius > Amaurobius ferox. The sequence continues at coordinate 25,634,343 of OX578152.1, forward strand.
TGTTTTTTTGATCTTTCTCAGTCACACAATCATCAAAAATAACTAAATTCTTTAATGTAGGATTTAAATCATCTACAGTAATAAAATTTTGATCTGAAGAAAATAATACTTTTTTTTTGTATTTATCATATAATTCTAATAATCTTTTCTTATTCTTTATATTCTTACATTTCAAAATATCTTCTCTTTCTATATCTTCAAACAATGTATATATTTCTTGTAATTTAGAATATTTAGGTTCGTATAAATCTTTTGCACATATATATAATGCATCAAAAAATAATAAATCATAAATCAAATTTAACAGTAAATTTGTTTTACCTGAACCTGAAGATCCTACTATAAGCAATCTAAATGGATGTTTAGGTAACAAAGGATGTTGTTTAGGATCAGGTAATTCTTCTGGTTCCGTGTAATCTTTAATTTTTATCATAATTTACTAGCAGTAAAAATAAAATTTGCTGCAGTAAAAATAAAATTAGCTGCAGTAAAAAAATAATATTATATAAATGGGTAAAAAAGGACGAAAGCTTATAAAACAAATAAGAAATAAGAATAGTCAAGAAGGTATACTCATCTGTGTAATCTTTATCATAAGAGTAAAATTAGCTGCAGTAAAAAAATAATATTATATAAATGAACTTAGAAAAAGAACGGAAACACAAGTTTTTAAAGCAAATAAAAGATTCAATTAAAATAGTAAAAATAGAAAAAGAAATAAGAAAGAATAATGAAGATCAACTAAAAGAAAAAATAGGTATTCAAAAAACCTTAGAGGAATTTCATAAACCAGTCACTCAAGAAATTGAAAAATATGAAAAATCAAATAAAGAAGTTGTAAAAAGTATTCAAAATGTTGTAGAAAATATTTCATTTCCATCTATAGAAGAGCCTATTGAAGCTGTGAAAGAATAAGTATCTTATACTTATGATATCGATCAAAATTTAAATTTAAAATATTTAAAAGAGGAAAAATTATACAGACCGTCAGTATTTTTAAATGATCAAGAAAAATTAGAGGAGATGTATGGAAGAGCTAAACATTTAAAAGAAGGATTATCTAAGAAAAGAGGCAACTTAAAAAGTACAATTTCTAGGGCTAAAAATTTTTCAGAGGAGGAATTAAACCAGAAAAATAATGATATAAAAGAAATTAAAAATAAAGAAAATATGTTGCAAAATTATATGCATAGATTAAATATGATTCGAAGTAGTAAAGAAATGAAGGTGGGTAAAGGATTGAATGTATTATCAAATTTAACAGAAAAAATATGTAATGGAAGTAAATCAAAGAAATTGTATATACAAGTAGCTTTATTGTTAGATATGTTATTAAAAAATAAAGAAATGACTTATAATGATGTACAACGATATCATAAACAATTTCTCTGTTAATAAATGATAAAAAATAAAGTTTATTTGAGTGAAGGTCAGAAAAATAAACTTAAATCAGCTTTTAAAAATAAAGAAGAAGTAACATTACAAATAATTATATCTAAAACTCCTAATCATGAGATGTATTTAACTAAAACTCAAATTAATCATATTAATGATGGAAAAAGAATTACAATCAGTAAAACTCAATTAGATAAAAATGGAGGATTTTTACCATTTCTTATACCCATTGCATCAGCCTTGGCTAAATTTGTAGGTCTACCATTAGCAACAGGTGCTTTAACAGGATTAGCTAGTTCAGCTGTACAAAAAAAGATGAAAGGATCTGGGGAAAAAAAAAACTTGGAAAGGGAATATATCAACCGTGGGAATTAGTGACAAAATGATTAAAGAAAATATGAAAAATGAAAAAGGATTTAGAGGTGTGTTTACCTCCGATTTATTACCTAAAACAATAGGAAAATTTGAAAATGGAATCATTAATTTAGATGTATCAACAGGCCCCGGAACTCATTGGGTTTGTTATTATAATGATCCTAAATATAAATATGTGGAATATTTTGATCCGTTTGGTGAATATGACAATATGAAGAAGGACTATATTCCTAAAAATATTAAATCATTTCTTGTTACATCCAATAAAAAAATAGGTTATAATGATAGTTTTTTACAGAAACCTTCATCTGTGAAATGTGGTATATTTTGTATGAAATATATAAGAGAAAGGAATAAAGGTATATCACCTAAAAATGTTCTCAAATCATTTCCTACACAAAAACCTAGTGACTATAATGAAAATTTTGTTATGTATAAATGATAATATTAAAATCTGAAGGTCATGAGAGATCAGAGGAATTTACTGTAAATTTTATTACACCTCTTAAAATAAAAAAATTAGCTTTACACTCATTCTCTATGGAAGTTTCCTGGTTTAATATAAGTAAGAATTATGGAAATAACAAATTTAGAATGTATACATTAGACACAGATATAACAATTGTTATCTCAAATGGTAATTATACTGTAAGAGGTTTAAATGAGTATATGATGAAAATATTTGGTAAGGATCCACCTGTCAAATTTGGTATTATTGAAGCAAGACAAAGAATATCTATTAAACTGAAAAATGGTTGGGTAATTGATTTTACAAAAAGTAACTTTCATAAAATTATAGGCTTTTTAAAACAGACATATGGAAGTTATGATGAAGAAACAGAGGTTAAAGGTGAACATATTGCTGATATATCCAATGGAAATGATAATATTTATATTCACTGTGATGTTGTAAAAGGATCTTTAATAAATCAATATAATTCAGAAGTTATATATTCTTTCACTAATAAAAACCCTCCAGGTAGTATAATTTCAAAAGAATTTAATAATTGGATATATTTTCCTGTTAAAGTGGATCCTGTTGAAAGAATAAAAATGAGGATTACTAATCAAAAAGGTGAATTAATAGATTTAAATAAAGGAGCTGTAGAATTTAATTTTATTTCTTCTTAAATAAATGAATAAACATAGATTATATAGAAAAAGTAAAAAAATACAAGGATTTTTAAAGGTTTTGTTACCCAATGTAATGAATAAATTAAATGAAATATTTTCTATGAAAAAGAAAGGAGGTGGTTTAAAAATTCTTCCTAAATAAATGATTTATGATTTAAGTGATACTCGTTATTATTATAATGATCACATTAAAAGTTATGAATTAAGAGAAATTCATCCAAAAGAACATAGTTCAGATGAGAATGCTACCTATGTTTTTCATATTAATGATACTAAAGCAAAAATTTTATATTCTAGAGGATATCTTGAACAAAAATTAAAAATTACAAAAAATGATAAATCATCCATTGGAAACGAAAATGTGAGTCTGGTAAATGGCGGAGGTTTTATCAAAACTTTAAAAGTACATATAGGAGATACTGAAATTGAATCAAATACACAGTCAAATTTTTCAATCATGAATCATGTTTTAAGATTAATTCATTATACTCCTGATTATGCAACATCACAAGCTCAAAATGAATTTTTTTATCTAGATACATCTGATTCAGCTGACCGTAAAAAGTCCAAATATGATGGTACTTTAGAAGATACTACTAAAATAACTGAGTTTTTTAATAATTTGAAAATGAATAAAGATTATAACGAAGGATTCGCAAAGAGATGGGAATTAACGAAAGATGTCATTAAAATATGGACACCTTTAAAAGATATAATCGATTTCTTTAGAGAATATGAAAATGTTATTTCAGGTTTTGAAGTGAAAATAGAAATTCAAAGAAATGAAAATAAGAATATGATATATACTAATATAAGAAACGAAAATTATAAGGTAGTAGTTGAAGGTTTAACCTTGCTCTTACCTTATATAGAATTAAAAAATTCTGCAGAAAGCTTGTTTATGGAATCATATCTATCTGATAAAGATATAGAGGTAAATTGGGATCGATATAGATTTAAGATGGTAGGCCCATATAGAAGTGATAGTGGATCTGTGACAGCAACTACAGCGTCAGATGAAGTTTTAGGTGTCTATGTTATTCCTTAGTATGTTGAAAGAGATGGTAATTATGAAAAAAATAATATGATATTTGATAATATAGATATGACTGAATGCTGGTTGATAATTAATAATAAACAAGTTCCTCTTATGCGTTACAAAACAAATTTTACCAATAAAGATTATAATAGAGTGTATGAAGCTCTTTTACATCCAGGATTAAACGATATTAATACAGAAACAGGATGTTTGATAAATAAGAAGAATTTTGGTGATCTGTATCCTATTTTTTATTTTGACTTATCAAATCATGAAAACTATACCGATTTAAATAATTTAGATATTGAATTTAATTGGGTAACGAATAGTCAAAAGGAATATAAGTTTTATTTTATTTTTAAAGAAAGAAAGAGATGTTTTATAAATTTGAAAAATAAAACTGTAACAATGGTTAAGAGTTTAAAATCTTAAAATTAATAAATGAGTGCTTATTATCCACCTTATGATGATCAAATGAAAGAAGGACCTATTGGACCTCCTGGTATAGGTTTTAAATTAATGAATGACGGAAATTATGATATGGAAAATAGAATTTTAAAAAATTGTGAAAATCCTATAGATGATTTAGATTTAACCACTAAAAGTTTTGTTTTGAATAAAATAGAGAATAATCATCATGAATTGAGAGATCTTATAAAAACTAAATATGATGAGGGTTTTTTAACCTTTACTGAAGAAACAGGCAAGAGAATAAAAGAATTAAATGATACAACTTTACATACTTTAGAAGGTAAACCTTACGATGCAAAAGGAAAAAGAATAGGAAATGTAGCAGATCCTAAAGATGAAAAAAATGTTGTGAATAAAAGATATTTTGAAAAAAATTCGTTAATATTACAGAATGATAAATTTGATGCAAAAAATAAAATAATTACGAATGTTTCTGAACCTGAAAATGATAACAATGCTGTCAATAAAATATATTTAGACAATAGAGATATCTGGGTTACTATACTAAATGATTTTCATACAGATGGGGATTATAAAAAAGTAAATTTCAACATGATGAGCTCAAAATTACTGGATCAAGAGATGCGATTATCTACCGATATGTATATGAAAATTTCCATATATATAGATATATATGATACAGTAGAAAGTAAATATATATATGATAAAAGTCCACTGATATCTCTGGAAATCAATGGTAAGGAAATTTTAAATGTTAATAGAGATGCAGTAACCTGTTTTGCTTATGGTAAACGTGATGATATCATCACATTAAAGATAAAATGTGATGGTAACGCTTTAAAACCTTATATGCATATTGAAAAAATTTCTTTCTAATAAATGGATATTGATTGGAATGAATTTTCCAGAAATAATTTATCTGAAGATGTAATTAGAAATCTTAAAGATCATGTAAATTGGGATTTAGTTTTACAATATTCAACACTGTCTGAATCTTTTATTGAAGAATTTGCTCAACTTGATGATTGGTCTAAAATTTCTAGATATCAAAAATTATCAGAAGATTTTATAGAAAAATGTAAAGATAAAGTAGATTGGGTAAACATATCTCAATATCAAACTTTAAGTAACGAATTTATCGTAAAATTTTCTGATAATTTAGATTTATATAAAGTATCAATATTTCAAAATCTTACAGAAGATACTATGAGAAAAAAAAAAGATGATTTAAATTGGCTGTATATAACTAGATATCAAACATTTAGTGAAAATTTTATAGAAGAATTTATGCATAAATTAGATTTTTGTTATTTGATTAAATATAAATTTGGTCTATTACCTGATCACTTTTTTAATGTTTATTGGAAAAAAGTACAAGCTATACAGATGAGTGAATTAAATAAAAAGTTTGGTCATCATGAAATAGAACCTTACCGAGAGAAAATAATTAGCGAGATATATGAAGCTAAATCAATCTTGAGAGAGTGTGTTTATCTTTTGAGACAATTAACTAACAAAGATGAAAAATAAATATTTAATAAAAATGTTTCTATATAAATGGATGTTACATATAATAATGGTATGGAAAAAAAAACTATGTCTTTCTTAAATATAGAGAATCCTACTGAAGTGAAATCTATTTTTATATTTAATTGTATAGGAGATACATCTCTTGAAGGAATAGAAAATTTAACTAATTTAAAAGAATTATATTGTGTGAGAAATAAATTAAAATCTCTTGAAGGAATAGAAAATTTAATAAATATAGAAACATTAGATTGTAAAGATAATAGATTAAAATCTCTTGATGGAATAGAAAATTTAACGAATTTAAAAGTATTAAAATGTAGAGGAAATAAATTAACATCTCTTGAAGGAATAGAAAATTTAACGAATTTAGAAACATTAAATTGTAATAAAAATAAATTAACATCTCTTGAAGGTATAGAAAATTTAACGAATTTAAAAGTATTAGATTGTGAGGGAAATAAATTAAAATCTCTTGAAGGAATAGAAAATTTAACTAATTTAAAAGAATTAAGTTGTAAAGATAATAGATTAACTTCACTTGAAGGAATAGAAAATTTAACTAATTTAGAAATACTATCTTGTAGTGAAAACGATATTACATCTCTTGAAGGAATAAAAAATTTAACTAATTTAAAAGAATTATATTGTGTAGATAATAGATTAACTTCACTTGAAGGAATAAAAAATTTAATAAATTTAGAAATACTATCTTGTAGTGAAAACGATATTACATCTCTTGAAGGAATAAAAAATTTAACTAATTTAAAAAAATTATATTGTAGAGAAAACGATATTACATCTCTAACTGAATTAATATTTTTGCCTAGAATAAATGAAATATGGTATGATGAAGATAAAATAAATTTACGCCTGATGTTAAGAATATTTCGTAATAATGTATATAATAACTCTTATTTGGAGGAGGAATTCCATATCGCAAGATGGGACAGCATTTTTAAGTCTTAAAAAAACTCAGTAAGAATATTTAGAGAGTCTGAAGACAGAGGTTTTACAGATTATGAAGAATGGATGGATTTATAAAAAAAAAATGTTTACTAATAAATGGAAGAGTTCAATAGTCTGAGTGGTTATCGTCAAACATATGTATTAGATGATTTATATCCTGGAAAATATGATCTGATATCATTGAAAAAAATTAAAAATATGATTGCAGGTACAGCAATCGTAAAGTTAAATGTAGAAGTTGAAGAAAAAGAGTATTACCTTGCGAATAAACATGGACAACTTTCTAATAGATCGATAAATAAAATCAATAAAGGAAGATATATATTTTTATATTTAGGTGATAATAAATACATATTAGAGAAAGCTTAATCACTCAGGAATAGAAAATTTAATAAATTTAGAATACTATCAAGATGATAATTTTATGATCTATCTGTCCATAAATAACTCTATAAAACACGTCCGTAATTTACGGGCGTGTTTCGTCATCAATAAGTTCCAATATATTTTGAGTTACTTTGTAATGATGGAAAAGAACTGAAGATCCCATTTTGGGATCTCATTTATTTTAAAGCTTAGAGGACTTCCATTCATTTGGAAGTCCTCTTTTTTCACGCATTTATCTAAAAAAAAGTTAAAATTTGGTCTGAATGTAAAAAAGGCCTTATTTAGCTATAAAATCATGTTTTTAATAATAAAATGGATCGAGACCTTTTTTTTTATATAAAAAAGATAAAAAATAAGCTATAAAATATAGTTTTTAGTGTATAAAGTACATGTGCGCTCATACGTGCATATATATACTACTCACACACACAGACATAACTTTAAAAATGTTCGATTCGTGATCAGGAATGCTTGAAACGTGCTCTCCCGTCGAAAACTCGAATTCGAATTTTCGACCTCGTCACAATACTTTCCTTATACATTATTGTATATAAGGAAAGTAATAATAAATATTCAAGGAAATACGAACTTGAGAAGCAAATAAGAAGAAAATATAAAGTGCAGGATACTGAACATGAAGAGAAAAAAACGAAACAGAGAAATAAAAAATGGACATAGTTTTGCCATCCTTCAAAGAAATAGGGTGTCATTGATATTTACTTAACCAGATTATCGGAATTTTTATTGATATGAAAAACTTTACAAAATCCAAATCGTAAACTGAAGAGTTTTGAATAATGGAGCAGAAGAAAATTCAAACTGGTGACAAGCCCTCTATCAATAATTAGAGATTGAAGATTCATTGATTTCTTACTTTTTAACACAATTTTGCTATTCTTTCAAGCAGTAATTTAAGACATATTCAGTTTGATATGATAATCCGCATTGACAAGGAATTTGATAAATATTATCGTACTTTTGAATAGGTTCTTTAAGGGAAAATATCCTTTCATTTTATTGATAGTGGAAAATATCACATTGAAGTGCTTATTTAGAACTTATAGAGAATTCTAGAAATTTCGTGACTAATTTTAAGATAGAAAGAAACTCAAACAATATTACCAAAAATTTTAATTGGTTTTTCTTTGCTCTGAGGTGGCGTAAAAAAGCAGCTTACTTATTACTTTCATTATATACATGGTATAATGTATAAGGAAAGTATTGTGACGGGGTCGAAAATTCGAATTCGAGAGCAAGTTTCAAGCATCCCTGAACACAAATCGAACATTTTTGAGGTGATGTCTCTGTGCGTGTGTGTATGGAAGTATGTGTGTGTATGAAAGTATGTGTGTGTGTGAAAGTATGTGCGTGTCAGTGAGACTATGGAGACGATATCTCATGAACGAATGGAGCGATTCGAACGAAATTTGGTACAAAAATTACAATCCGTAAACACTAGAAACCTATTGTTTTAAACGCAATCGAATATACAGAACCCCCCCTAAATTTTCAAGTGAAATTTAAAAAAACATTATCAAAACGTCAACGTTAAGCCAATAGTCATTTCTTATGTAATGTTTTATTAGAAAACAATGGACACAAACTTTAGAACGCTATCATGAACCGTGCTCGAGATATTGCACCTTTTCCAAATAAATGTATAAAAAAATAACATAAAATAAAATATTAACTATTGTGAAATATGTCCACTTTTCATATATAATATCATATATCATATATAATATCATTTCATATATATGGATCTAGCTCGCTCCATTCATGAGAAAATATACTTTTGTATTTGAACACCAATAGTCATTTATCTGCTATAATAATAACTTATTTCTCCGCCCATAACGCTTAGCGAGATTTTGGCGACGAATTTGTTTGAATATTGCCAACTTGGCGACATCTTTAAATGTTGCCAAATTAATGAAAATATCGCCAAAATGGATAAAAATGACGCTTAATTAATGAATTAATTTTTAAAATATTTTAATATATGGACTATATCGCTTATTGAGGATGCTATCAATATTGTTAATTGTTTATTTAGAGTTGTGCGAAATAATTGGGTACTTTGAAATAGTTTTACATGTTGTCATCAGGAAAATCGCCGAATGTTTTAAACGTTCAACGTTAAAAACACAGTACCGTATACATTATTGTTTTACTTTAAAAGGATTCATTGCTTAATTCATTGCATTAAAGAAAGTCATGTGCTGCCCACAACAGATTTTTTTTTATTTCCGATGTATTTTGCGTGGTGATCCAGTTTAACCTATATTTCCTCATCGTCCTAAAAATAGGACAACACACATAAGTGGTCTTTATATAAATTCTGCCAATGCGGTGGTCGAGCGGTCAGGGGCATGCGTTTCCGTCTGATCGCTGGATTGCCGGGTTGCGGGTTCGAATCCCGCCAGCGGGCATGGATGTTGTCATGTCGAAGCCAAGTCAGACTTCCACACTTCGGGGGTTTCTATAAAAGTGAAGCTGCAAATCTCCGCCCCTTCACCACGGGGGAATTAGTACGCACACACATATAAATTCTTTTGCATATTTTAATTCAATTTAAAGACAATATATTGTTTTCGCCAAATGGGTTGCTAAATTCATGTAACCCGGGCTTCATTGCAATGACAACTGGTTTAAAACTTGAAACATCACCCTTACCTTCTGACAACTTTAAAAACATGAAAAATATATACTAGATAGTTTTAACAGTAAATACAGAAGAAAATATTTTAACAAGTTTTTAATATTATCAAAAATACATTCTATGTGCATATTTTATATATAAATGTTTTACTAATTCTTCCTCAGATGGCTTGAACATGGATCTGTATGACACAGATGATGTAGCAGTGGTTGCGTTCACTGCCGTCTTGTTCTTCTTATCCCAACCCATAACATCGGTCGCCGGATTTGTTTACTTCGGAGAGTGCAAGTCTCCATCTATTCACCTGTTTTATCCAATAATTAAAACAGCAAGACGCTTTCTTTGGCATTTGGTAATGTTTTAATCTTTTTTATTTTTATTTCTAAGACCTTTTTTAATTATCTTATTTCTAAGACCTTATATGTATATGTATTTCTAAGACCTTCCTATGTATTTTTGATAATATTAAAAACTTGTTAAAATATTTTCTTCTGTATTTACTGTTAAAACTATCTAGTATATATTTTTCTAATTCTTTTTTATTTCTAAGTTCGACAGAATTGTTTTAACTCCGCTGTCAATGACATAGAGGAAAGAGTGTATCGGAGAACACAGTATATGTGAACATCCAAATTCTCTCACAAAATATCTTAGATTGTAAAAGAAGATGTTTGCTGGTGGGCTTGTAGCGTGAATGCGAAATCACCGACTTGGTTGTGCCGGGGTTTTATCCGTCCGGGGACTAAAGCGTGGTAGGCCAGTATCATAGCGTTGATCTAAAGTTGTTTCCAGCTGGGTGAGCGTCAGTAAATCTTCTGTCCTATCCGCGCTTTGTTAACTTCCGCGGCACACATTTTCCGCCGAAATTCTACTCAAACAGTTGCGAAATATTTTCTGAAAGATAAAATGCAATGCTTAGATTATATTAAAACTAAATTTAATACCCCAAAAAACATAGAACATTTTTTTTATTTTAATTCAAAATATTTTTGGTGCTGCCATCTGTTGTTGTTGTTGAGACCCAGACCGTCCGACCTACCAGAAAGGTGTAAGGTAACTGTATGGACGGCCGGGAAGTGCCTCCCAATTTAGACCGGAACCCAGTGGGGGAGGCATCCACAGGGACCGTACCCTCCTTCCCCTACCACCAACCTCTCGGAAGGACTTACGGACCCACATGTTTAACGTGATCGTACTCCGCATGAACACGGCGGCATTTGTGGCAGCGTGCAAATCTAGCGCGCAAACCACGGGGATACCGCACCCGAGATGGCCAACAGCACGCGGCGTTCCGAGGTGGTCACCCACCAAGTACTAACCGCGCCCGATGCTGCTTCACTTCGGTGATCTAACGAGAACCGGTGTTTTCAGCACGGTACGGCCGTTGGCCCGCTGCCATCTGTTGTCGTAATTTAATTCATACCGATTATTTATATTTTTTAATGAACATTTTTAAATATCTATTCCTTCTAATAAAGTATTAAATACAACAACAGATTATATATAATAATGCTACAATCACGGAAAGGTAATTTCTCATTCTATAAATTTGATAAGGGGATCTGACCGTACATCACTGAGGACTGCAGTTTTGTCTTCAAGTCAAAGTTCAATTACGTTTCCGTGATTGTGGCGTTATTATATATGATCTGTTGTATTTAATAGCATATTAGAAGGAATAGACATTTAAAAATGTACATTAAAAAATAAAAATAGCCGGTATGAATTAAATTACGACAACAGATGGCAGCACCAAAAATATTTTGAATTAAAATGAAAAATATATTCTATGTTTTATGGGGTATTAATTTAGTTTTAATATAATCTAAGCATTGCATTTTATCTTTCAGAAAATATTTCGCAACTGTTTGAGCAGAATTTCGGTGAAAAATGTGTGCCGCGAAAGTTAAAAATCTGATGTGGGCAGCACATGACTTTCCCTGCAGACTTATATCCACGTTCTCTTTATTTTAATTAAATTCATTTCACTTTTAATTCAATTTCCGTTCTCATTCGGTAACCGGACTTGTTTTCAAAGGTGGTGTAGAGAAAATACGAAAAACTAAAATATCTCGAGAACGGCTAGTCCTAGTGTAATGGGGTTGGTCGTATTATTTTCGTCGTTAAAAATTACGTATTAAACGAGCATTTAATGGATATATTTGAGTATACCTAGTTCTTTAGTTTAGATTTGGACGATTTTTGCGGGCCATTTTGCAAAAAAAGGCAGGTTATTTTTTTCCGAATCGTACCAAAATCTAATCAGCACCAGGTTGGCCTACAAGCGACTTATCCACCAAATTTTGTGAAATTCGGTCCATTAGTTTTTCAGTTAGAGTGGATACAAGCTTTTGCGGGCCATTTCACAAAAAAAGCGGGTTCTTTTATTCCGAATCGTACCCAAAACTAATCAGCATTAGCCCCGCCCACAAGTGACTTACCTACAAAATTTTGTGAAATTCGGACCATTAGTTTTTTAGTTAGAGTGGATACAAAATCTGCACAGACAGACACACAGACAGACAGACAGACACACAGACAGACAGACAGACACACACACAGACGTCACGCTAAAAATGGTTTTTTCGTATTCTAGAGGTCTCGAAACGTGTAGATCCGTCGAAAACTCCAGTTGTGATTTTCGGTATGATTCCAATACTTTCCCTATACATTACCATGTATTGCAGGGAAAGTAACAAAGCGCGGATAGGGCAGAAGATTTACTGACGCTCACCCTTAAGGCATTTATTGCTGCTTTATGGGCGTTCTAAACAGGACTCGTCAAAACCGAAAGTAGCTGAGGTTGGTAAATTGTCGATGGGGTTGCAGATGAGGCAGCGAGCTCTAGGTTGAAGTAAAAGAGTTGTTAGAATCGGTCTCGTAGTGAGTCACAAGGCCCTATGACGTACGGTTAGTCGACGTCAGAGAATCTCCGAAGATCAAGAAAGGGTGGTAGCGCCATCTCATGGGGAGTACAGAAAGTACATTTATCAAGTGCACATACTTCTTTATGAGCGTTCGATTCAGGTCTCTATGTATGTGTCGCCTGGAGCGGAAAATCGGAGATTCAAACAGCGGCGAGATTTTGTACAGGTGTACTTCAGGTCCACGAATAAAATGACTGATTTTGTACCAAATTTTATGAAATGTCTTCGAATAGTTTTTGACTTAGAGTGGATACATGTATTGCAGACATATACAAGGCGTCAAGCTAAAAATGCTATTTTCGTGTTCCAGAGATCCCATAACATGTGAATCCGTTGAAAACTCGAGCTGCGACTTTGGACACAATGCCAATATGCATTAATATGTACTGCAGGAAAAGTGAAAAGTTGTTGTAGGCAGCACATGACTTACCCTACAAATTTAAATTCATTTTCTTATTTCATCATGCATTGTGTTTAATTGCAGAAAATAACATGGATCATTTTCTGATATTATATTCCTCTTTAACACTTTACAACATAGTTGAAAAGTCTCGATTACAACATAGTTGAAAAGTGTTTATGACTTTGTTCTGTCTGTCTGTCTGTGCGTTAGCACGATAACTGCCGTAAAAATGACTTTATCAAAATGAAGTTTTAGTATGTTTTCCAGATTATCTGTGGGATCTATGGGAATGTCAATGAATAATATCACACAATTAGTTTTGGATTGAACTCGGGTTGAAAAAATGAAATACATTGAACACTATGGGACCTAATTTTTCAAACATTTTTAAAGCGAATTTAAAATTCACAAATTGCTTCGAAAATTTTAGAAAATATTCAAATTATCCCATAAAATATATAAAAAAAATTTCAGTAAAATATGTTAAGTAGTTTTTTAAATAAAAATTATTTAATATAGGGAAAAAACAAATTCAATTAAATTCTGACTCTTACTATATCCTCCAGAAAGAAAAAAGAGATTTATTATATAATAAATATCTTTCCAAGAGTTGAATTATTTGTATGTAAGAGTGGTTTCATTTTATAATAAGTATGGTAAAAAACAATTTTTCAAATTTTTAAATAAAATAAATTATTATAGTATTGTGATGAATGAAACGATTGGAAAAATGTTTATGAATAAAATGCTGCTTTTATAGAGAGGAGATTTATATTTTGATGACGTCATTTGAATAAAGTTCATTTGTTTTCGATGAAATTTTCAAATATAATAAATTAATGCAGTATTATGATAATTTTAAAAATATGACCGAGGAATGTATCGCATTTTAGAGATGTTTAAACCAGGCAATTTATATTTCAATGCCGTCATTTGAATGAAGTTCATTTTCTTCGATGAAGTTTTCAAATATAATAAATCAATGCAGTATTGTGATAATTTTAACAATATTACCGCGGAATGTATCGCATTTCAGAGATGTTTGTATAAAATTGCATTGAAGTTCGAAAATGTTTCATAATCAATGCTTTATGCATGATTGATCTTTCTTGTTGTATTTTTAATGCATCTTCGTTTCATTTGGCAACTTAATGCATTTTAAAACTTATTCAGCTAATCAAATTCAAAAATAAGTAAAATGTCACGAGAACGGTTCATCCTAGATTAATAACGGTAGATTAGCGGTTCATCCTAATTACGGTTCAGATTAACGGTTAGATTAACGGCTAGATTTGTTACGGCTAGATTAACGGTTCATCCTAATTTAATCATAAGGTTACTCTTATTCACTGAAACTGAAAAATCTATCTGTTTATTAGTGTGTTTGTTTCATCATCAATGGAGAACGCCTGCACAGAAATAGTGTAGCCTTGGAATAGTAGCATTTAAATTTAGTCCATATTTCGAGATTCTAGGATCAGGGATTGTCCAGATATTAATGGAAACGCTCAATTAAAACTTCCATAGACTTTGAATTATAAAGACCGTATTTTTCTGTACATTTATTCGAGAAAAATAATATCATATTGCTAAGCAACGAAATTAAATATAATGTCATTATACAGCAGATGATTTTAATTAAATACTAGCAGCATACCCGTTCTTCGTACGAAATCTATATATAAACAAGAGAGATCAATCATGCATAAAGCATTGATTATGAAACGCTTTCCAACTTCAATTAAATGTTATTTAAACATTTCTAAAATGCGATACATTCCTCGGTAATATTTTTAAAATTATCACAATACTTCATTAATTTATTACATTTGAAAACTTAAAACTTCATCGAAAAAAATGAACTTTATTCAAATGACGGCATTGAAATATATATTGCCTGGTTTAACCATCTCTAAAATGCGATACATTCCT
This sequence comes from Amaurobius ferox, assembly GCA_951213105.1. Classification (NCBI taxonomy): domain Eukaryota; kingdom Metazoa; phylum Arthropoda; class Arachnida; order Araneae; family Amaurobiidae; genus Amaurobius; species Amaurobius ferox. Next base: position 25,649,525 of record OX578152.1, read on the forward strand.
CGGTAATATTTTTAAAATTATCATAATACTACAATAATTTATTATATTTGACCAACTTCACCGAAGACAAATGAACTTTATTCAAATGCTAAGCAACGAAATGTAAATCGCGTGGTTCTCTCGATAAAAGCAGCATTTCATCCATAAACTTTTATCCATTTCTTTCATTCATCACAATACTACAGTAATTTATTTTATTTAAAAACTTAAAGCCATGGAGATACAAGTAATTTAACTCTATGCTTAAAACTTCATCGAAAAAATCGTCGTTCTCTATATAAAATCAATGGATGTTTCATTCATATCAGCTATATTGCAGACTCCATGAGCTAAATAATTTTGCGTTTAAGAAATACAGCAATTCTTATGCAACTCATTCTATATTCTTTAGAGTTTACATTCTCCATAAGTGAAAATTAAGCTTCGTTGTAGAAATAATCAAAGTTGGATGATCATTTAAACTCAAATATATTGTAATTGTGTTGTTTCAGAATGTAGATGCACAGAATTTAAGTAAAATTAAAGCAGTTTTAGGACGGATACAACACTATGATTAAAATGAAATCCCGATTTTGACACGAGACATATGCCATATTTTATTTTGAAGTGGGTCACGTGATCTCTTCATATAATGGTCACGTGATCCCTTCATATAAAATGTGTAATTATTATTTTAATTTTTATTCAAAAAATCACTGAATATATTTTGCCGAAATTTTTTTTATATATTTTATGGGACAATTTGAATATTTTCTAAAACTTTCAAAGCAATATGTGAATTTTAAATCCGCTTACAAAATGTTTGAAACATTAGGTCCCATAGGGTTCAATGTATTTCATTTTTTCAACCCGGGTTCAATCCAAAACTAATTGGGTGATATTCTTCATTTATATCCCCGTAGGTCGCACAGACTGTCTGAACAACATACTAAAATTTCATTTTGTTAGAGCCATTTTTACGGCAGTTATCGTGCTAAAGGACAGACAGACAGACAGAATGAATAAAGTCATAAACACTTTTCAACTTTGTTGTAAAGTGTTAAAACGCACAATAAAACCTTCCATGGAGATGGCATTATGCAGATGATATATTTTCCGCTAATTTATTTAAAGAAAATTATATCATGTCGCTTAGCAACGGATTTAAATCCAATGGGTTTATGCCGCACACGATTGCTTTACAACATAGTTGAAAAGTGTTTATGACTTTGTTCATTCTGTCTGCCTGTCTGTCTGTCTGTCCGTCCGCACGATAACTGTCGTAAAAATGACTTTATCAAAATGAAATTTTAGTATGCTGTTCAGACGGTCTGTAGACCTATGGGAATATAAATGAATAATATCAACCAATTAGTTTTGGATTGAAACCAGGTTGAAAAAGTGAAACACATTCAACCCTATGGGACCTAATTTTTCAAACATTTTTTATGGAGAATATAAATACCAAAAGATGTAGAATGAGTTGTGTAAGAATTGCTGCATTTCTTTAACGCAAAATTATTTAGCTCATGGAGTCAGCAATATAGCTGATATGAATGAACATTCATTGATTTTACAGAGAGAACCAGAAGATTTTCTCGACGAAGTTTTAAGCATAGAGTTAAATTACTTGTACCTCCATGGTTTCAAGTTTTTAAGTAAAATAAATTACTGTTATAGTATTGGGATGAATGAAAGGAATAGAAAAATGTTTATGAATGAAATGCTGCTTTTATATAGAGGCGTTTTATATTTCGATCAGTTTCGAAGTTTTCAAATATAGTAAATTATTGTAGCATTATGATAATTTTAAAAATATTACCGAGGAATGTATCGCATTTTAAAGATGTTTAAACCAGGCAATTTATATTCCAATGCCGTCATTTGAATGAAGTTCATTTTTTTTAATGAAGTTTTAAGTTTTCAAACATAATAAATTAATGTAGTATTGCGATAATTTTAAAATTATTACAGAGGTGCCGCTTACCAATATGTTCAATTTTGCTAATAAATGAAACGCGCTACCTTTTAAATGTGATAAAGGCCTGATATTTGGTATCAATCATCTGTTAAAAAACCCAAGACGAGCAGAGTTTTTCAAAAATGTTCATTTACAGGTGTGCTCCATAGAAAACAGTTCGAAAGGTTAATGATAAAATAGCATACTTCGGGATTAGATAGAAGCTTTAATTTGGTGTACGGATAGATAGTTCGAAAGGAAGAAGTTCGCAATTTAGGTTTTCCAATATTTTTTTCTTTAGGGGTTCTGCACAACAAAATATTCGATTTACCGTAAGAGTGTGAAACGCGAATTATTCAAAACTTTCCATTATTCAGGGGTTGCTTATTTCAAGACCGTTGATTTTCAACGGGTATCCGGCTAGTATCTATATATACTAATTGCCAAGTGTCCGTCTGTTTGTCACGCTTTTTTAGGCACTTCCCGAATAGATAGAGACTTGCAATATGGTACACGGCTCGGTCGTTCGATAAAATCCCCTGGAAAAATCGAATTTTTCAAAAACGTTCTCTAGAGGGGGTGCCTCACACCAAAACGTTCGAAAAGTGAAATGATGGGAAACCATGCTTTGCGATGAGATAGAGACTTCAAATTTGGTGTATGGGTAAATCGTTTGAAAAAAAGACAGTATGCGATTTCGGATTTCCAATATTTCCTACTTAAGGGGGTACCGCACACCAAAACGTTCGAAAAGTTTAATGATAAGAAAGCATGCTTTGCGATGAGATAAAGACTTCAAATTTGGTGTATTGGTAAATCGTTCGAAAGGAAGAAAGTGTGTAATTTTACATTTCCAATATTTTCTACTTAAAGGGGTGCTACACACCAAAACGTTCGAAAAGTGAAATGATAGGAAAGCATGCTTTGCGATGAGATAGAGACTTCAAATTTGGTGTATGGGTGAATCGCTCGAAAGGAGGAAAGTGCGCAAAATCAGATAACCAATATTTTTTATACTTAAGGGGGTGCCGCACACCAAAATGTTCGATGTACCGAATAAATGAGAAACGTCTCCTTTAAAATTTGATAGAGGCTTGAAATTCGGTATATGGACTAATCATTTGATGAAAACACCCAAGACGAATGCAGTTTTTCAAAAACGTTCGTTTAATGGTGTGTTCTAGAGGAAAACGTTCGAAAGGTGAATTAATAAGAAAACATACTGCGGGATGAGATAGAGATTTGAAATTTGGTGTACGGGTGGATAGTTTGGAAAAAAGAAAGTGTACAATTTCAGTTTTCCAATATTTTATACTTTAGGTGGTGTTGCAGACAAAAATGTTCGATTTTCGGCATGAAGTAGAAATATCCCTTTTAGAACGAGATAGAGGGTTGATATTTAGTATATAGGCGAATCATTTGATAGAAAACCCAAGAAGAATGGAGTTTTTCAAAAATATATATTTAAGGGGGGTGGGTTCTCTACAGAAAAAAATTCGAAGGGTTAAATGATAGAAAAAATATACTCCGCGATGAGTTAGAGACTTCAAGTTTGATATACGGGTATATAGTTTGAAAGGAAGAAAGTGTGCAATTTCAGTTTACAAACATTTGCTGTTGTAGGGGGTGCCGCACACTAAAATGTTCGATTTCACGAACAACTGAAAAACGCCTCCTTTAGAGTGCGATCGAAGCATGAAATTTAGTATATGGGCTAATCATTTGATAAAAAAGAACCTAAGATTATTACGATTTTTCAAAATGATCATTTAAGGGGGTGCAACACAGAAAAACGTAAAAACGTTCGAAATATGAAGTGATAGTTTTTCTATATGTCGTTAGATAGAAAGTTTTTCTTTCCTATCTTCATGCTCCACAATAGGATAGAGACATCAAATTTGGTGTACTTGTGGATTCTTTGAAAGGAAGAAAGTGTGCAAATTTCAGATTTCCAATATTTACTACCTTAGGGGGTGTCGCACGATAATATGTTCGATTTTCGGAATAAATGAGACACTCTTGCTTTTAAATGTGATAGAGACTTGATATTTGGTATATGGGCCAATCATCTGATAAAAAACACAACACGAACAGAGTTTCTCAAAAATATTCATTTATAGGGGTGCTTCAAAGGAAAACGTTCGAAAGGGGAGATGATAAAATAGTATGCTTCGGGATGAGATAGTGTCTTTAATTTGGTGTACTGGTAGATTATTCAAAAGGACGACGTGCGCAATTTAAATTTTCCAATATTTTCTTCTTTAGGAGCTTCTGCACACTAAAATATTCGATTTGCCGAATAAATGTGAAACACGAATTATTCAAAAATTTACATTATTCAGGAGATGCTTATTGCGAGACCGTTGATTTTCAACGGGTATTCGGCTAGTATATACTAATTACCAAGTGTCCGTCCGTCTGTCCGTCTGCCTGTCACGCTTTTTTTAGACATTTCCCGAATTGTTAGAGACTTTCAATTTGGTACACGGGTCGATCGTTCGATAAAATCTCCTGGAAAAATGGAATTTTTCGAAAATGTTCTATAGAGAGGTTGCCCCACACCAAAACGTTCCAAAAGTGAAATGATAGAAAAGAATGCTTTGTGACGAGATAGAGATTTGAAAGTTGGTGTATGAGTAAACCATTCGAAAGGAAGAAAGTGTGCAATTTCAGATTCTCAATATTTGCTACTTTAGGGGATGCCGCACATCAAAATGCTCGATTTTCCGAACAAATAAAACACACCTGCTTTAAATTTTGATAGAGGCTTGAAATGTGGTTTATGAACTAATTATTTGATGAAAACATCCAAGACAGAAAAGCTTTTCAAAAATATTCGTTTAAGAGGATGCTCCAGAGAAAAACGTTCGAAAGGTTAAATGACGAAAAACTGAGCATCGGGGTGGAATAGAGGCTTCAAATTTGGTGGACGGGTAGATAGTTCGTAAGGAAGAGTATGTGCAATTTCAGTTTTCCAATATTTTCTAAATTAGTGGGTGCCGCATACTAAAATGTTCGAGTTTCCAAATAACTGAGACACGCATCCTTTAAATTTTGATAGAGGCTTAAAATTTGGTATATATGCTAATCATTTAATGAAAACATCCAAAACAAATAGAGATTCTCAGAAATGTTCGATTGTCTAAATGTTCGGTGCTCCAGAGAAAGATGTTCAATATGTGAAATAATAAAAAACATGCTTCGGGATGAGATAGAGATTTTGAATTTGGTGTACTGGTAGATAATTTATAAGGAAGAAAGTGCACGATTGCAGTTTTCCAATATTTTCTACTTTAGAGGGTGCCGCACACCAAAATGTTCGATTTTCGAAAAAAGGAAGAACGCCCCTTTTAAGACTTGATAGAGGCTTGATATTTTACATATAGTCGAATCATTTGATAGAATTTCCAAGAAAAATGGATATTATCAAAAATGCTCATTTAAGGGGGTGGGTTCTCCACACAAAAACATTCGAAAGGTGAAATGATAGAAAAAGCATGCTTCGCGGTGAGATAAGAGACTTCAAATTTGGTGTACGTGTAGATTGTTGGAAAGGAAGAAAGTGTGCAATTTCAGTGTTCCAGCATTTGCTATTGTAGGGGATGCCACACACTAAAATATTCGATTTCACGAACAAATGAAAAACGCCTCCTTTACAATGTAATAGCGTCTTGAAATTTGGTATATGGACTAATCATTTGATAAAAAACCCAAGATGAATACAATTTTAAAAAACGTCCATTTAAGGGGATGCTATACAGAAAAACGTCCGAAAGGTGAAATAATAGTAAAAGCATGCTTCTTGATAGGATAAAGACGTCACATTTGTTGTACGGGTAGAAAGTTTGAAAGAAAGAAAGTGTGCAATTTCAGATTTCCAATATTTACTTTGGGGTGCCGCACACCAAAATGTTCGATTTTTCAAATAAGTTATACACGCGTTCTTTTAAATGTGATAGAGGTTTGATATTTGGTATGTGGGCCAATCATCTGATAAGAAACCCAAGACCAATAGAGTTTTTCCTAAATGTCCATTTATGGCTGTGCTCCACAGTAAAACTTTCGAAAGGGGAAATGATAAAATAGCATGCTCCAGGATGAGATAGAGACTTTAATTTTATATACTGGTAGATAGTTCGAAAAGAGAAAGTGCTCAATTTAAGTTTTTCAATATTTTCTTCTTTAGGGGGTTCGAATTATTAAAAAATTTACATTTTTCGGGGGATTGCTTATTGAGAGACCGTTGATTTTCAACGGGCATTCGGCTAGTTAATACACTATTTCAGCAGTTTTAGTTATTTATTTTATAGATTTTCACGATCTTGAAGGGTAATTTCGCAGTAAAAATTATGTTCAGTTATATTTTCCCGAATCATACTGAAATTTAAGAAGCTTCAGGATAACTCTCAGAGGACTTAACTACTAAATTTTAAGAAATTTCGCCAAATATTTCTTTTAACTAGAGTCTCCCGTGTTTAGTTCTTCAAAATTATAAAACTTCAATAACCTGAAAAGGGCCCATCTTAGAGAAATAGGGTTAATTTTATTATATTCGTCGTAAAGAATTACGTATAAAACAAGCATTTAATTCATACAGTTCAGCATATGCAGTCTTTTATTTTAGACGTTGACGATTTTTTGGAGACCGTTTCGCAAAAAATAGGCGGATTCTATCCCCCCCCCCCCCCGAAAATCTAATCAGCACCTATACATTTCTGTATCACATCCCCGAAGTGACTTATCTGCCAAATTTGGTGAAATCTGGTCATTTAGTTTCTCAACTAGAGTGGATACGTATAATTTAACAGGCCATTTTGCAAAAAAAGGTAGGTTCTATTTTCTCGAATCATACCAAAATCTAATCAGCACCAGGATAGCCCGCAAGTGACTTACCTACCAAATTTTATAGAATTTGGTTAATTTGTTTTGAGTTTTGGAGGATACATATTGACATAGACATATGACATTTTAGGAGATACATTTGCACAGACAGGCATACAGACACTCACACAGACATCACGCTAAAAATAGTTTTTTCTTATTCTAAAGTACTCGATACGTTGTGAGGTTTAAAGAACCTTTCGCTTATTATTTCCCTCAGTTTTCATTATAATTTATGTTTACTTAAACTAACGATCCTAACTGGTTCGGGTGTTTAGACGAATCACCGACCCAATCAGCAGTGTCTGCGTTCCTACGGGAGAGTAGGATTAGATTTTCGGATCAGGAGAGTTAAGTCTGATAATGTGAAGGTCGTGAGTGTCTTGAGGGAGTACTGGAAAGGAAAGAGGCCTTATTGACTGGTGGCTGTTTGAGTAGAGCCTTCTGGGAAGGATGAAGGATTCGAGTAAGGGAGTCTCCATTTAAGAATGTCACCAGGTCAGTTAATGGTAGTATCTTGTATATTTGCAAGTATTCTGGGCGGGTGCAATAATAATTACTGTCTATCGTTATCATTTGCTTGCAAACAGCTGTTATTTCTGTGAAGTGCGCATTAAAGTTAGTTTCATTTACTTAGTGCAGTCCTGTATTATTGCCCTTGGATCGAAAGGTCCGAATATCAAAGAATTTAAATTTGAGTTAAGCCATTTTGGTGACAGTGATAACTACGGATCTGTAATCCCGAAACATAATGATACTCAACCGTAGAATAAAATAATCAGAAAGAGCCAAGGAAGGGCAGTTACTTTACAGCATGCAATCGAAAACTCGATCGGCTGAAAACTCGAGTTTTGATTTTCGGCATGATTTCAATTCTTTCCTAATACATTACCATGTATTGCAGGGAAAGTTACAATAATAGATTCTAATAGTATAACTTTTCAGTGTGTTGTAAAGAAACATTCATTGATATATGTATCGTCTCTTATTTTCAGCTAGGGCTGCCATTACGAATTCGCAAAATAGAAATTCTTAATGAAAATTACCTTGTCCGCTGGTTCTTTCGAATCGCTCGTCCTTTCTTCCCTGAAAAAGTTTATGGAAGGGTAAGTAGTTTAAATGCTCTTTATCAAATTGAGAAATGCATAACCCCAATGCCGGAGTAAGAATTTCCGTGCCCAAAGACTTACAATAACTTGGGCCTCCTTTGTGTAATGTCTAAAGTCAAGGTATTTAAATTAATCTCAGAAAATTAAAAATAACAGATATACAGGTTCGGCGAAGAAAATATAAAGAGCAAATTACTTTATAAGTTAATTCATCCAGATTTTTTGAAAAAGAAAAATGAAAAACTTTTGGAAAAAATATTGAAATTGAAATAGTAATGTAATGACACAAAACGCGAATTTTACGTTGTTACAAATAACATAAAAAATGACTGTAGACATTAAAATAGCATTGAAAAGAACAAAATATTCAAATATGGCAATAATCATTTCTTTTCTACGCTTCTTTGGCAAAATTAACAATTAAAAGAAATAATAATTGATGATAAAGCCAATGTGATATCTTCTACATTATTAAAACGCGTCTAACTATGTATGTGCACTTATTGCTATGCATGTACATCAATTTAAAACGCTAATTCTTGGCGTATTAATTCGAGCTTATGGCTTTTTAAATCGAAGTCTTGGCGTTTCAAAATGTTGATTCTTGGCGTAATAAATCAAAAGCCATGGGTTTTTAAATAGAAGATTTGGCATATACCCAAACACATTCGAGAACCTAAAAAAACTAAATTTTAATGACAGGTCCTAGCTGCCCTTAATATTATTTAGGTACTGAATTAAAAAATAACAACAAATATATACCGGGTGGTCAGAATTAAAACACCCCTACTCTGAGCTCTCTATACATCGAACTACTCAGTGTAAAGGCTCCAAAATTGTTGAACCTACTATTCAAGGCATGGGGAAAGGGATTACGCGAAAAAAAAAATTAGTTCCAGAAACACCGACAGGTGACGCTGTACAACAGAAAATATGCTGAAAAGACACACACACACACAAAAAAAAAACATGCGATATGGAATTTTTCCTTTTTAATTTCTTTTGCTGATATGAAAAAAAAGAAGATAAAAAAGTGAAGGCACTTAAACTGTCATTGTAACTGCAATTTCGCACTGTAAGCACAAAAATTTGCATAAACCCTTGGTTTGCAGCTACTATGTTCTGGGCATAAAAGGGGATAAAACTGGGAAATTTTCATTCTTATCAGCGATGGCTGTCACACTACCAGAACGCGCTTTGCTTGTGAAGCTGTTTTATGAAAACAAAGGACATGCTGCAGCTGCACTTCGAGAGTTTCGTCGACTTAAGAATTTGCGCAAAGGACAATTACTTCCACAAGCTCTCAGGAGAATGATCGCTCGATTCGAGAAAACTGGACATCTTGGAGTTCAGCCGGATCGAGGACGCAAATCGACTCGTTCAGATGTCGTTGACGATATTGCCAATACGATATTGTTTAACAAACAATGGATAACGTTATACGCAGCATTCTCTGCATCGATAAGGTCCTTGTGATATGAATGTTTGGTATGTTCGAATAAAATGTGTTACAAATGTGTATTTTGTGTCTTTTCAGCATATTTTCTGTTTTCAGCGCCACCTATCGGTGTTTCTGGAACTATTTTTTTTTTTGCGTAATCCCTTTTCCCATGCCTTGAATAGTATGTTCAACAATTTTGGAGCCTTTACACTGAGTAGTTCGATCTATAGAGAGCTCAGAGTAGGGGTGTTTTAATTCTGACCACCCTGTATATATATGTATCACTCACCATTTTTCACAAACATTATTTATTTTATATACTAACTGTGTTTCATTTGCTTATTATATGTAATCACAACGCTCAATTTAAATGAATCGTAAAGAAATTTTTTTATTCAACAAATTTTCTTTGTCAACAAACTTGAATATATAATTATACATAGAAGAAGAATTACATAGAAGAATTACATTATACATAGGCGAAGAATGATTAAGAATTTTTAAATACAGCTTTTACCGCAAGGGAATAGTTTACAAAAATTGCTTATCGCCCAATAAAAACCAATATTCATAGTAAAATTTCCTTTCAGCAAATAAACGCATGCTCCCAGTTAAAAACTGGGGAACATGAAATCCGATCCCACCCAAGGCAGGGAAACAATCAATTCTGTTATTAAACAAATTTCTGAAGAATGAAAATAAAATGAAATCCCTTCTGTTCTGTAAGCTTTTAACATTAAACATATTACGTAGAAAAGTAGCAGATAAGGCATAACAAAAAATACTAGTTTTCTTATCATAGAGATCTCAATTTATTTTGAATAATCTCGATCTTGTTTGCATGAACAGCTTGAAAAGGCCTCCACACCTCATACGCATACTCAAACCCAGACCTGACCAAAGCATTAAAGAGAACAATGAAGGTATTCTCATTAGTAAACTCCTGAGTAATTCTCTTAATGTAGCCAAGTTCCATGTAGGATTTAGCACAAATATGAGAAATATGAGGAGAAAAAGAAAATTTAGACGTATAAATAAGGTCAAGATTAGTAACAGAGAATTTTCTAGACAAAATAGAGTTGCTAATATCATAAGAAAATAAAATAAACACTTTTCTACGAGTAAAAGACACAACACTGCATTTAGTAACATTGAGAAAACAATTATAAAAAAATCTGATGTGGGCAGCACATGACTTTCCTTATATAATGCAATGAATTTATTACTTTTACAGTAAAAAAAAATAGATTATTTTTATAGTATTTATTTATATTCTTTCCAAGATATTGAATTTTCGTTAATGAGTCGTCATTTTCCATGTCGTCATTGATTTAGCGTCATTTTTATCCATTTGGCGAGTTTGTCGTTAATTTAGCAACATTTAAAAAAGTCGACAAGTTGGCGACATCCCACCAAATTCGTCGCCAAAATCTCGCCAAGCGTTATGGACGAAGAAATGAGTTATTCTTACAGCAGATAAAAGTTTATTGGCGTTCAAATACAAAAGTATTTCTCAAAGTATCTTTTTTCATGAATAGAACGAGCTAAATCCACGAGAATGATATCACCCAATTTATCGCATGGTATTACATATGAGAAGTGAATATGTTTCTCAATAGGAAATATTTTTTTTATTTTATAAAACTTTTTGATAATTTTTTTTAAAAATGTGCAATATCTCGAGAACGGTTCACCGTAGCGTTCTAAAATTTATGTCAATAATTTTCTACTGAAAAATTACATAAAAAATGTCTACTTGCGTAATTTTATTAGCGGCTTTGATTTTTTGACGATTTTTTCAAAATTTCACTCGAAAATTTAGGGGATTCTGAACATTTGATTGCGTATAAAAACAATAGGCTTTCAGTGTTTACGGATTGTGATTTTTGTACCAAATTTCGTTAGAATCGGTCTATTCGTTCATCAGTTATCGTCTCCACAGACTCACACACACACACACACACACACAGAAATCACTTCACAAATGCTTGATTCGTGATCAGGGATGCTTGAAACCTTCTCTCCTGTCGAAAACTCGAATTCGAATATTCAACCCCGTCGCAATACTTTCCTTATGCATTATGTATATAAGGAAAGTAAAAATATTATTTAGGAAATACAATCGACAAGATTTAATTGTAAAACGCCGAGTTAACATGTATGAATAGTTTATTTGCCACGCCCAATTTTTTCATTCGGACTTCTCTTTAAGTATTGAAATGGTGTTTATTTTCAATAAATATGAAAGTATGGGGGGGGGGGTTGTAAATTTTCAATTAGATGATTTAATTCCAAACCACTATTTCAGCAAGTAAAAAAAGTGATTAGGGAAAATTTCAAAAATTGAAATAACTTTTCAGGGTGGATTTTGTATTGGCACCAGTTTTGCCATATAAAGTCTCAATTTTCCTTTTATTTTTAGCTTGAAGGGGCATTGGTAAATTTTTCACAGCAAACTAACAAAGGGTAGTCATTTGTTAAGCCTTAAATAGGTAATAGCACTCTATTGTCTCACAGGGCATGAAATTGTTAAAATGAAATATTTATGCAAATCGTTAACAGGTACCGTTAATATTTTATTGATATATTTTATTTAAAATATGCTTTCTTTTCATCGAATCGAAAATGAAAACTAATTGTCTTTTTATCAAGGACGCTGCACCAATATAGAGCGCAGCCAATAAAAGTAAGGGGAAGAATTTTACTGGGATTCGATAAGTAAAAGTTTAAATAGCTTAACAATTTAAATAGTATAAACAAACTGTATCGAAGGTACGCGGGATTAATTTCTACTTTCTTTAAATAGTACAATAATGTATAAGGAAAGTATTGTGAAGGGGTCCAAATTTCGAATTCGAGTTTTCGACGGGAGAGCACGTTTCAAGCATCCCTGATCACGAATCGAACATTTTTGAGGCGATGTCTGTGTGTGTGTGTGAAAGTATATGTGTGTGTATCTCACGTACGATTGGAGCGATTCGAATGAAATTAGGTACAAAAATTACAATCCGTGAATACAGGAAGCCTACTGTTTATAAACACAATCGAATGTTCAGAACCTCTCTAAATTTTCGAGTGCAATTTTGAAAAATTCATCAAAAAATCAAAACCTTTAATAAAGTTACGTAAATAGACCTTTCTTATGTAATTTTTCCTTAGAAAACGATTGACATAAACTTTAGAACGCTAGCATGAATCGTTCTCGAGATATTGCACATTTTCAAAATAAATTTATCAAAAAAATTCCCATAAATTAAAAAATATATTAACTGTTGAAAAACATGTTTAATTTTCGTATGTAATATCATGCCATAAATATGACGTCATTCTCATAGATCTAACTCGTTCCATTCATGAGAAAATATACTATGAGTAATAATTTTGCATTTGAAAGCTAATAGCCATTTATCTGCTATAAGAATAACTTATTTCTTCATCCATAACGCTTGACGAGATTTTGGCGATGAATTTGGCGGAATGACTTTTTTAAATGTTGCCAAATTAACGAAAATCTTGCCAAATGCATAAAAATGGCGCTAAATCAATGAAAATGACTAATGAAAATGACTAATTCATGAAAATTCAATATCTTGGAAACAGTATAGTCAGTATCTACTATAAGAATAACCTATTACTTTCCTTATATACAAAAGTGTATAAGGAAAGTATTGTGACGTGGTGCAAAATTCCAATTCGAGTTTTCGACGGGAGAGCACGTTTCAAGCATCCCTGATCACGAATCAAACATTTTTGAAGTGATGTCTCTGCGTGTGTGTGTGTGCGTGAAAGTGCGTGTGTGTGTGAAAGTGTGTGTGTGTGTGTGAAAGTGTGTGTGTGTGTGAGAAAGTGTGTGTGTGTGTGTGTGAGTGTGTGTATGTGTGTGTGTGTGTCTGTGTGTGTGTGTGTGTGTGTGTGTGTGTGTGTGTCAGCGAGTCTGTGGAGACGATAACTGACGAACGAATGGACCGATTCGAACGAAATTTGGTACAAAAATCACAATCCGTAAACACTGGAAGCCTATTGATTTTATACGCAACCGAATGTTCAAAACCCTCAAATTTTCGAGTGAAATTTTGAAAAAATCATCAAAAAATCAAAACCGCTAATAAAGGTACGCAAATAGGCATTTCTTATGTAATTTTTCATTAGAAAACGATTGACTTAAATTTTAGAACGCTGACATGAACCGTTCTCGAGATATTGCACATTTTTCAAAAAAATTATCAAACAGTTATATAAATTAAAAAAATATTTCCTATTGAGAAAACATGCTCACTTTTCACATGTAATACCATGCTATAAATTTGTGACATCATTCTCGTGGATCTAGCTCGTTCCATTCACGAAAAAAGATACTTTGAGTAATACTTTTGTATTTGAACGCCAATAGTCATTTATCTGCTGTAAGAATAACTTATTCCTCCATCCATAACGCTTGGCGAGATTTTGGCGCAGAATTTGGCGGAATATCGCCAACTTGGCGACATTTTTATTGTTGCCAAATTAACAAAAATCTCGCCAAATTGATAAAAATGACGCTAAATCAATAAAAATGACGACTAATTGAAGAAAATTCAATATCTTGGAAAGAATATAAGTATCTACTATAAGAATAACATTTGTTTTAACTGCAAAAGTAGTAAATTCATTGCATTATATAAGGAAAGTCATGTGTTGCCCACATCAGATTTTTTGTCTTCCGGATTGGACGTTGTGAGCTAGGTTTGAGTCAAGAATGCCTTAAAAGAGACGAGGAAGGCAGTATCAGCAGCTTAGTGAGTTTGCACGAGGCCGTATAATAGGACTAAGGGAAGGTTTATTTTCTCTCCGCGGTATTGCAGAAAGACTTGGCAGTGATGTATCCACTGTGCATGATTGTTGGCAGCAGTGGTCACGGGAAGGCACTGTCTCAAGAAGACTGGGGTCCGGCCGCACACGGGACATTACTGAGAGAGAAGGCCGCCGTATTCGCCGCATGGCTGTGGCGAATCGTACTGCATCTGCAGCAGCAATTAATGCTTCTGTTGGCCCCAGAGGGACACAGCGAACTGTAAGAAATCGATTACTTGATGGACAGCTCCGAGCCAGACGGCCTGTAGCGTTCATACCACTGACTCCGAATCACTGTCATCTGCAACGTCAGTGGTATCACGGTCATTGGAGGGCGAATTGGAGATATGTTGTATTCCCAGATGAGAGCCGTTTCTGTCTTGGTACCAGTGATGGTCGTATGTTGGTAAGAAGGAGGCCAGGTGAGCGCTTGGAACCAAGCTATCTGTGGCGTAGACACACTGGACCTGCACCAGGAGTTATGGTCTGGGGAGCCATTTCCTATGACAGCAGGAGCACATCGTCGTTATCCCAAGTACCTTGACAGCAAATTTGTACATCAGTCTGGTGATTGAACCGGTTGTTCTGCCATTCATGAACAGTATTCAAGACAGTGTTTTCTAGCAGGATAACGCTCGTCCTCATACCGCTATTGTCACCCAACGTGCTCTACAGAGTGTCGACGTTGCCTTGGCCTACGAGATCACCAGATCTTTCTCCCATCGAGCACGTATGGGACATTATTATTTTTATTTCCAATGGCGGGTACAAAAGACAAACTGAAGCCAAACAACAGAACACGAGAACAGATAACAAAAGGCAACAGAAGAAAGTCTATGGTCCCATTCGGTCCCTTGCTTTCCAGTAGCGTTCCCACATAAGTGTAGCAGAGAGCGCAGGACAGCGTTGCAGATGAGAATAGTCCATGGATTCCCGAAGACTGCAGAGCATGCAACAAGGGTCATCAAGTATATGCAATGTATATGCCCGGCAAGGCAGTCATGTCCAGTAGCGAGGCGGAATTCTGCTATGGCTTTCTTCCTAGGCCTGTCAGAAAGATTTGAGATGTTTTTCCAGCAGGGTTTGTGGGAATTCCTTTCCGAAAGCTCTTTTTCCAAATTATTCTTAAAAATCGATTTAATGATTGACTTTACATTATGGTAAGGAATTTCGTCAATGGTAGTTTGAATAATCGCTGACCCTTTTTTGGCCAGTCGATCTGCTTTTCCGTTACCCTCTGTACCGCAGTGGGCAGGAATCCACTGCAGACAAATAGTCTTATTTTTGTGGGACAAAACACTCAGGAGAGATTGGCAATTCTTAATGGCTGCAGAACACGGGGCTCTTGTAGTATGGGAAGATAAATCCAGCGCCATCCACAACCAGCATTAACCGTTGCTGATTTGACTGACCAAGTGCAACAGGCATCGAACTCCATCCCGCAAAATGCCATACGGCATCTGTACGACACAATGCATGCAGGTTTGCATGCTTGCATTCAAAATCGTGGCGACAGCAGCTGTTATTAATGTACCGCCATTTCACATTTGAAATGGCTCTTCTTGCGCATACTTTAACCTGTGATCTTGAAACTTTAATCAAATAAATATGTTACCTACACAATTGCTTTGCCTAAATTTCATTCCTCTAAACTAATTTCTTCTTGGTGTTAGGATTTTATTTTCAGCCAGTGTATAAGGAAAGTCATGTGCTGCCCACATCAGATTTTTTTTTCTGTTAACGAGGATACTTGTTT
Source organism: Amaurobius ferox (assembly GCA_951213105.1). Lineage (NCBI taxonomy): Eukaryota > Metazoa > Arthropoda > Arachnida > Araneae > Amaurobiidae > Amaurobius > Amaurobius ferox. Next base: position 25,665,481 of record OX578152.1, read on the forward strand.
TTACTTTCTATACAATCCATGGTAATGTAGAAAGAAAGTATTGGAATCGTGTCGAAAATCGCAACTCGAATTTTCGACGGATCTACACGTGTCGAATACGCTAGAACCCGGAATAACTATTTTTAGCATAACGTATGTGTGTCTGTACAATGCATGTATCCATTCTAACTCAAAAACTAATTGACCAAAAGTCGCAAAATTTGGTTGTCACTTGTGGGCTACCCTGTATGCTGATTGGATTTTGATACAATTCGAAAAAATAAAACCTGTCTTTTCTGCAAACCCTCTTTTTCCAGAGGCCGTCAAAATCTCAAACATAACATTTGACATATGTTCAAATTTAACAACTAAATGCTTGTATTTTCACATTTTTTAACTACGAAAATAATAAAAAAATCTGATGTGGGCAACACATGACTTTCCTTATATAATGTAAAGAATTTACTACTTTTACAGTAAAAAAAATAGGTTTTTCTTATAGTAGATACTAATATTCTTTCCAAGATATTGAATTTTCGACAATTGGTCGTCATTTTCATTGATTTAGCATCATTTTTATCCATTTGGCGAGATTTTCGTTAATTTGGCAACATTTCAGAAAGTCGCCAAGTTGGCGACATTCCGACAAATTCGTCGCCAAAATCTCGCCAAGCGTTATGGACGAAGAAATAAGTTATTCTTACAGCAGATAAATGACTATTGGCGTTCAAATACAAAAGTATTACTCAAAGTATCTTTTTTCATGAATGGAACGAGCTAGATCCACGAGAATGATGTCACCCAATTTATCGCATGGTATTACATATGAAAAGTGAACATGTTTCTCAATAGGAAATATTTTTTACCGTAGATGACTTTTTGATAATTTTTTTTGAAACATGTGCAATATCTCGAGAACGGTTCATGTTAGCGTTCTAAAATTTATGTCAATCGTTTTCTAATGAAAAATTACATCAGAAATGTCTATTTGCGTAACTTTATTAGTGGTTTTGATTTTTTGACGATTTTTTCAAAATTTCATTCGAAAATTTAGGGGGATTCTGAACATTCGATTGCGTATAAAAACAATAGGCTTCCAGTGTTTACTGTTTGTGATTTTTGTACCAAATTTGGTTCGAATCGGTTCATTCGTTCGTTAGTTATAGTCTCCACAGACTCACTGACTCACACACACACACACACACACACATACTTTCGCACACACACACACAGACATCACTTCAAAAATGTTTGATTCGTGATCAGGGATGCTTGAAACGTGCTCTCCCGTCGAAAACTCGAATTGGAATTTTCGACCCCGTCATAATACTTTCCTTATACATTATGTATATAAGGAAAGTAATAGCACCATAACTCTGTGGATAACCGTTCTTGAGATACTAAAGCTTTTGTAATTTTAAAGAGATGACGATGTTTTTCATTGTAGTTAAAGACTATTAGATGAAATTTACTAAAATTTGGTAGGTAAATTACTTGCGAATTACCTCCGTGTTGATTTGATCTTGGCATATTTCGGAAAAATAGAACTAGTCATTTTATACTTTCCCTGCAATACATGGTAACGTATAGGGAAAGTATTGGAATCATGCAGAAAATCGCAACTCGAGTTTTCGACGGATCTACACTTTCGAGACCTCTTGAATACGAAAAAACTATTTTTAGCGTGGCGTCTGTGTGTGTGTCTGTGTGTCTGTCTGTGCAATGTATGTATCCACTCTAACTCAAAAACTAATGGACCGAATTTCATAAAATTTGTCATGTACGTCACTTGGGTGTAACCCTGGTGCTAATTAGTTTTTGGTACGATTCAGGATACAAGAACCCGCCTGTTTTTGTGAAATATCCCGCTAAAATTGCCTGCATCCACTCTAGCTGAAAAACTAATGGACCGTATATCACGAAATTCAGTAGATAAGTTGCTTGTAAGTTACACTGCTGCTGATTGGATTTTAGTATAATTCGGAAAAAAATAACCTGTCTTTTTTTGCAAAATGGCCAGCAAAAATTGTCAATTTCTAAAATAAAAAACTACGTATGCTCAAGTATATCCATTAAATACTTGTTTTATACGTAATTTTTACCGAAAAAAATAATAAGATCAACCCCATTACACTAGGAGTAGCCGTTCTCTAGATATTTTAGTTTTTTCGTATTTTCTCTACGTCACCTTCGAAAATAAGTCCAGTTATCAAATGAGAACGAAATTTGAATTAAAAGTGAATTAAATTTAAATAAAATAAAGATAACGTGGATATAAATCTGCATGGAAAGTCATGTGCTGCCCACATCAGATTTTTACTTTCCCTGCAATACATGGTAATGAAAAGTATTGAAATAATGCCGAAAATCGCAACTCGAGTTTTCGACGGATCTACACATTTCGAGAACTCTAGAACACGAAAAAACTATTTTTAGCGTGACGTCTGTGTGTGTGTCTGTCTGTGCAGATTTTTTATCCACTCTAACTAAAAGACTATAATGGATCGAATTTCACAAAATTTGGTAGGTAAGTCACTTGTGGGCGGATCTGGTGCTGATTAGTTTGAGGTACGATTCGGTATAAAAGAACTCGCCTTTTATTATAAAACAGTCAAAATTTGAGACTAACTTAAGTATGCTTAAAAGTATTCATTAAATGCTTGTTTTACACGTAAATTCTACCAAGGGAAAGAATAACATCAAGTACATTATTCTAGAAAAAAGCAGTTTTTCGAGATATTAAAGTTTTTGAGATATTTTGAGAAGGTGGAGCGTTTTAAAATGCATTAAGGTTCCTAATAAAAAGAAAACATATAAAAACTGTAAACTGGATATGTTATCAAGTGTCCATGTCAATTTAGGCAATTAAATTCAATTTAATGGAACATGAGATTGAGTCTGTAGTGAATTATATTTCCCTATATACATATTACAATGCATAGGATTACATGCCTTTTTTTTTAATTAATTAATGCAAAGGCACATAGATACAAATCAACCTTCCTAAACTCAAATCGAAAGTTTTTGAGGAGATGTTTGTGTGCATGTGTGTGTGTGTGTGTGTGAAGACGATATCTCACAAAGGAATGGAGCGTTTTGAACAAAATTTGATACAAATGCTACAATCGGTGAATACTGGGAGCCTATTGATATTAAATACAATCAAATGTTATGAACCGCTCACATTTTTGAATAAAATTTTGAAAAAAAGTCATTAAAAAATTAGATTCTTCAATAATGTTATATACATGATCATTTCTTATGTAATTTTTCATTAGAAAATGAATGACATAAAATTCAGAACGGTAGCATATACCATTTTTGAGATATTGTACATTTATCAAATAAATTCATCAAAAAAATCACATAAAAATAAAAAATGTATTAACTATTGTGAATTATGTTCACTTTTTATATGTGCACTTTTTACATGTAATATCATGCAATAATTTTTTTAACACCCATCTCATGTATCTAATTCGTTTCCATTCAAGATAAGAGATCCTTTTGGTAATATTTTTGTGTTTTGGCGCCTAATAATTTGCCAATAGTCATTTATAAGAAAACTCTTCTCTCTCCGTTTTTATGTACCGCTTGGCTATATATTTGGCAAAATTAATGATTCATTTAGCGAAATATCGTCAGCTTGGCGATATTCAGTTCCAGACTGACGAAAATATTGCTAGAATTGCAAAAATGGCACAAAATTAAAGAAAATGACGCGAAATTAATTAATTTTTTATTAAAATATTTTAATATACCGGGTGGCCATAAAATGCTGTGAGGTGTATAGAGCCCTCTAGCGAGTAATGTATTGGACGAAACGCAACAAAATTCAACTTCGGTAGGCGTACACAGTGGAACACGCGGTTTCGATTTCTAAAAAAAAAAAAAAAGTTCCAAAAATCACCTCCGGGGGAAATTTTGGCGCTGTAAAACTGTAGTAGTGTGAATAATGAAACAGTACACATCAACTTAGTTAACAGTGCATGACAACGTTTATTGTTAATTACAAATGAGGTTCAATATGAACACCATTGTGGTGTTCCAAGAACTGTATGCGTTGCACGACATTTTCCACAGGTAGTTTCAAATCGTTGAATCATGTTTCGTAAGTTTGTTAAGCTCATTGGTGATCGTAACTCCTTCAACAGCTGAAATTCACGAAGGGCAGCATTGACATTCTCGTTCCGCTAATAATACAGCTTGACTAACAAAGCGCGGTCACGTAAAGTTAGAGTCATCGAAAGGTACCAGAAAGTTCGCCTCCGAATGATGAGAATTCTCCTAGTCTTTCTTTTTATCCACATAACGCTACACGGAATGCGATTATGCTAATTAGTGCATTTTACCCGGTAAACAGCGCCAAAATTCCCCTGGCGGCGACATTTGGAATTTTTTTTTTAGAACTCGAAACCGCATGTTTCACTGTGTGCGCCCATCGAATTTTGTTACGTTCCGTCCAATACATTACTCGCTAGAGCCCTCTGAACACCTCAATTTATTTTATGGCCACCCGATATATGCTACCAAAATATTGCTGCTTGTTAATTTAGAATTGCGTGAAGTTAATTGAGTGCTTCGAGTTTTACATGTTGGCATCCGAAAAAGCGCCGAAAACACAACTCAATGTTCAAACATTGTGCAGCGGTTCCTGTACATCATTTTTTCACTGCGAAAGAAGTAAATTCATTGCATTGTATAGGGAAAAGCATGTGATGTCCACATCAGATTTTCTCATGCTGTAGAATATAGTATTTGAAATTTTCAGAATATTACACCTCAAATACGTACCTGACATGATAAAACAATATTTTGAAAAAATAAACAAATAAATAAATTTTATTTTGACCTCTTATCGTTATCCACACATTTGACGTATGAACGTTTTACTTGAAGAATTTTTCATTCTTTTACAGTTATACTCTCAAATATTTTGATAAGGGAAATTATCAGGTAGTGAAATTAATCAATGGCTACTGGCAGGGTCTTGCAAGCCGGACAAGCCAACTGCGAGACTTCAGACCATCGAGAAGGAACTAATGCTTTCTGGATGCCCAGACTAAAGATAACATACACCCGGATCCTACAGGTTGGACTGACTACTCCACCTCGTAGAAACTTTCCAATTCAGAAATCCCAAGAAGTAAAAACCGGACTGAATTTATCCAGACGATTTGCCCGAATTTGGAATTGAGAATTGGAACATGTAACTTTTGCACATTCTACACGAGTGGAGGACTAAGAAATCTGCTAGATGTCTTTGACATATATTGTGTTAACATCCTAGCCATATAAGTGGTTAATGGATATTTCATAGCATTTTCGAGAGGAATAACTGCAATGTATATTATAGCTCTAAGATAAATATCACCATTTTGGTACTGGCTTTATCTTTTATATGTGAACCAAGAACAGAGTAATCGATTTCAAACCTGTTAGCGAGAGAATTTGTAAACTACGTTTAAAAGGCAAACATCAAGACCTTAATATTATCTGTGCATACACACCCACAGAGGATAAATCTGAACATGATAATGAAAACTTTTATGACCTATTGGAGATGACCTATGATGATTGCCCACGCAGAGACATTGAGATGGTGGTCGGAGACTTTAATGCAAAATCAAAAGAACACATGATTTGAGGCCTGTCGTTGGTGAGGCCTACCGTTGATGAAAATAATGATAATAAAGAGAGACATTGATTTTGCTACTGCAGTTAGCCTAGCTTTTGAAAGTACTATATTCCAATACAGAACCATGCACAAAGCTACCTGGAAATCACTAAATGGGAATACCCTGAATCAGATTGACTATATCCTTATTAACTTAAGGCATAGGAGCAGTTTGATTGATGTGTGTAGCTATAGAGGGGCTAATGCAAATTCACACCACTACTTCATAATCTCTGAGATACCGACTAAATAAATTATTTTATGAGAACAAGGAACAATGATCTAATGGTAATTACAGGGAGATTTTCTTGCTGAATACCGTATTTAAAATATTATACAATTTACTGTATAACAGGCTTATATCACATGTGACAAAAGTAATTGGAAGCTGCCAGTGTAGATTTCAAAGAGGAAAATCAACTATCGACCATGCCTTAAGGCAAATTCTAGAGTAAAACAAAGTATATAAATTGATACCTTCCGCCTTTTTGTCAATTTTAAAGCAGCATCAAGAGAGATTAGTTGTTTCATTTAATGAAAGAATTTAGAATCCTTACAAAATTAATCACTTTGTTTAGAGCAACACTACGAAGTGTCAAATGCAAGATCAAAATTCAGAATGAAGGTATAGAGGGCAGAGGCAGGATGATGCCCTTGCGTGCCTACTATTTAACATCGCCGTCGAAAATGTCATCAGAGATGCAGATTTTGCAACAAAAGGAACCATATTTCAGAGGTCCCTGCAGATTTTAACCTATACCAGCAATATGTCATTGAGGCCTTTATGGCCTTGAGTATTCAGCTAAAGATAGGGGACTAACTATTAACGAAAAGAAGACAAAGTTCATGTAAATAACCAAGCGAAGTGCTGACACTGCCTCTGAAGGTGAATGATTTTCCTTTTGAGAGAGCTATATAGTTCAAATACATTGGGACGACAGTAACTATTGAAAATGAAATCAGCACTGAAATTAATAATTGCTTAATGATGGTAAACATATATTACCATGGCTTAAAAAACTTACTTAAAATACGACTACTTAAATATATCATCAAAATTATAGCATGTATAAAACTTTGATCCATAGTAATTATATGGCAGCGAGAGCTGGTCACTCAGTAAATCTACTGAAAGCAAACTACTAATCTTTGAAGGAAATATCCTGAAAAGAATCTTTGGAGATGATCTTGAAAATAATGTCTGGCGCTATAGCCATGAAATTTATATCATATATAAACAACCTGGCATTGTTAAAGTTGTTAAAGCTGTAAGGATAAACAATTTCTACTCTCAACTAAATATGTATTACTTTCCTTATATACATATAACGTATAAGGAAAGTATTGTGATGGGGTCGAAAATTCGAATTCGAGTTTTTGACGAGAGAGCACGTTTCAAGCATCTCTGATCATGAATCAAACATTTTTGAGGTGATGTATGTGTGTGTGTGTGCTTGTGTGTGTGTCGGTGAGACTGTGGAGACGATATCTCACGAACAAATGGAGCGATTCGAATGAAATTTGGTACATAAATTATAATCCGTGAATACTGGAAGCCTATTGTTTTTAAACGCAATCGCATGTTCAGAACACCCCTAAATTTTCGAGTGAAATTTTGAAAAATTCATCAAAAAATCAAAACCTTTAATAAAGTTACGCAAATAGGCTTTTCTTATGTAATTTCTACTTAGAAAACGATTGACATAAACTTTAGAACGCTAGCGTGAATCGTTCTCCAGATATTGCACATTTTTCAAAAAAATTATCAAAAAATCATGTAAAATCAAAAAAAGTATTACCTATTGAGAAACATTTTCAATTTTATAATCGGTTTATAATGTCATTTCAAGGATATTTAGAATTCAGGTTGATCATATTTATTCATGACTCATAGCAATATGACATTTGCTATGCCGTTATCTTTTGCGGTACATTTTACTTTTATTTCGTCATATGGATGTACTAGTTTTTTGGGAATAATTCGAGAACCGGAGCAGCTATAACGTCCAAATTCAGCATGTCGTTTTCTTTAATGGTACATTTTTTTGGGATACTTTTGCTGTTCAACCATGTTTGTATATACGTTTTCTTGGAGATGTCTTTGAAATGTTTTCTGAATGTGCATTATGATAAGGAGCATTGTCAATAGCGATCATGCTGTTTTGTTCAATTTTCGGAAGGAGTTTTCCCCGAACCAGGTTTCATACGATTCACCATTCATTTCTCCGTGACTGTTTACTGCATATTTTCTGACTCATACCATTTCACGAGCGTTTAACACAAACCATCGTCGCTTCCAGCGTATATAAAAAAAATCTGATGTGGGCAGCATATGACTTTCCTTATATAATGGTATGATTGTACTACTTTTACAGTAAAAAAAAATCTGATGTGGGCAACACATGACTTTCCTTATATAATGCAATGAGTTTACTACTTTCACAGTAAAAAAATAGGTTTTTCTAATAGTAAATACTTATATTTTTTAAAATATATTGAATTTTCGACGATTAGTAGTCATTTTCATTGATTTAGAGTCATTTTTATCCTTTTGGCGAGATTTTCGTTAATTTGGCAACATTTAAAAAAAGTCGACATGCCGCCAATTTCGTCGCCAAAATATCGCCAAGCGTTATGGACGGAGAAATAAGTTATTCTTACAGCAGATAAATGACTATTGGCTTTCAAATAAAAAAGTATTACTCAAAGTATCTTTTCTCATGAATGGAACGAGCTAGATCCACGAGAATGATATCACCCAATTTATCGCATGATATTACATATGAAAAGTGAACATGTTTCTCAACAGTTAATATTTTTTTTAATTTTATATGACTTTTTGATAATTTTTTTGAAAAATGTGAAATATCTCGAGAACGGTTCGCGTTTGCGTTCTAAAATTTATGTCAATCGCTTTGTAATGAAAAATTACATAAGAAATGTCTATTTGCGTAACTTTATTAGAGGTTTTGATTTTTTGACGATTTTTTCAAAATTTCATTTGAAAATTTAGGGGGGTTCTGAACATTCGATTGCGTATAAGAACGATAGGCTTCCAGTGTTTATGAATTGTGATTTTTGTACCAAATTTCGTTCGAATCGGTCTATTTGTTCGTTGGTTATCGTCTCCACAGACCCACTGACACACACACACACACACACACACACACACACACACACAGACATCACTTCAAAAATGTTTGATTTGTGATCAGGGATGCTTGAAACGTGCTCTCCCGTCGAAAACTCAAATTCGAATTTTCGACCCCGCCACTTTCCTTATACATTATGTATATAAGGAAAGTAAAAATGTATATGAAATAAATATTATTTTCCAATTTAAATAATAAAGAAATGTATATGAAGTAAATATTATTTTCCAATTTAAATAATAAAGAAATGTATATGAAATAAATATTATTTTCCAATTTAAATAATAAAGAAATGTATATGAAATAAATATTATTTTCCAATTTAAATAATAAAGAAATGTATATGAAATAAATATTATTTTCCAATTTAAATAATAAAGAAATGTATATGAAATAAATATTATTTTCCAATTTAAATAATAAAGAAATGTATATGAAATAAATATTATTTTCCAATTTAAATAATAAGGAAATGTATTTGAAATAAATATTATTTTCCAATTTAAATAATAATATGAAATAAATTTTCTCGAAATTGCATTTTTGTCTGGATTATATCAATTACAGCCTTCAGGTTTAAAGATTACTTTGGAATTATTGATATTTTCGATTTATTATGTCATCTGTTTTCTTTTGGCAAAAACGGTTGAAACTCATATATTGTAGTTCAGGAAATCTTCCATTACTACAAGGGTATACCTTCTAAAATACAAGTAACATGGTTATATCTTCCCATACAATTTTAGCGCTTTCATTTTGACATACCGGGTGGTCAGAATTAAAATACCCCTACTCTGCGCTCTCTATAGATAAAACTACTCAGAGTGTAAATGCTCCAAAATTGTTGAACATACTATTCAAGACATGGGGAAAGGGATTACGCAAAAAAAAAAAAAATAGTTCCAGAAACACCGATAGGTGGCACTGTACAACAGAAAATATGCTGAAAAGACACAAAATACACATTTGTAACACATTTTATTCGAACGCAACAAACATTCATATCACAAGGACCTTATCGATGCAGGGAATGCTGCGTATAACGTTATCCATTGATTGTTCAACAATAGCGGTGGCAACATCGTCAACGACATCTGAACGAGTCGATTTGCGCCCTCGTCCCGGCTGAACTCCAAGATGTCCAGTTTTCTCGAATCGAGCGATCATTCTCCTGAGAGCTTGTGGAAGTAATGGTCCTTTGCGCAAATTCTTAAAGTGCAGTAAAACTGAACTGTGCAGTGACTAAACTCTCGAAGTGCAGCTGCAGCATGACCTTTGTTTTCATAAAACAGCTTCACAAGCAAAGCGCGTTCTGGCAGTGTGACAGCTATCGCTGATAAGAATGAAAATTTCCCAGTTTTATACCCTTTTATGCTCAGAACATAGTAGCTGCAAACCAAGGGTTTATGCAAATTTTTGTGCTTGCAGTGCGAAATTGCAGTTACAATGACAGTTTAAGTTTCTTCACTTTTTTATCTTCTTTTTTTTCCATATCAGCAAAAGAAATTAAAAAGGAAAAATTCCATTTGTTTTTTTATGATTATTTTGTGTCTTTTCAGCATATTTTCTGTTGTACAGCGCCACCTATCGGTGTTTCTGGAACTAATTTTTTTTTTTCGCGTAATCCCTTTCCCCATATCTTGAATAGTAGGTTCAACAATTTTGGAGCCTTTACACTGAGTAGTTCGATGTATAGAAAACTCAGAGTAGGGGTGTTTTAATTCTGCCCACCCGGTATATTGGAATTAATTACGGCTCCCAAGTTTAAAGATAATTGATATTTTCACTTTATCACGTCATCTGTTGTATTTTGGAAAGGATTTTTGAAAGTCATATATTGCCCTACAGGTAATTTTTTACTAATACACGGGTATATCTTCTAATATTCGGGAATATAAGTAGTACAGGTTCAATACAACTTTAGCGCTAACTTCGGATACAATTTCAGCGCTTTTATTTTGGCATATATTGATTCAATTTCATATTTTTGCAAATTTGTTTACCAACGGGACCAGGTTGTTTTATTCTTCAGATCTGTCTGTGAAGATAATTTTTGCATAGCGAGAACAGATATTTTCTAATCTACGAGAATGTAAGTATTAGAGGTGTATCTTCTCATACAGTTTTGGAACTTTCATTTTTCATATATTTGCATCAATTACTGCCTTTAGGTTTAAAGATTAGAGGGATTATTGATATTTTCAATTTATTACGTTATCTTTTTTTATCTTTTGCAAATATATTTCTCGTACTGATACTCAGGTATATATATCTTCTTTAGCCCTTTTATTTTTACATATATTGATTTAATTTCATATTTTTTGTAAATTTGTTTACATGCGGAACCAGGATATTTTATTCGTCAAATTTTCCTGAGAAGAGAGTTTTGTGTAGTAAGAACATGATTCTTAAATTTCTTTTTAAGAGCATTAATTTAAATATTTTAATAAAATTCTTTGAATAACAATGGCATTTAAAATATTATAGGAATTTGCACATGATTGTGAATTTCAAGTTTTTTATATTATATACTCCGTACGAAGAACGGGTATGGTGCTAATATTTTTGTTGTTGAGACCCAGACCGTCCGACCTACCAGAAAGGTGTAAGGTAACTATTTGGACGGCCGGGAAGTGCCACCCAATTTAGACCAGAATCCAGTGGAGGAGGCATCCACAGGGACCGTACCCTCCTTCCCCTTACACCAACCTCTCGGAAGGACTTACGGACCCACATGTTTAACGTGATCGTACTCCGCGTGAACACGACTGCAGTTTTGGCAGTGACGAGAATCGAACCCGGGCCTACCGAATGAAATTGTCGCGCGCCAACCACTGGGTTACCGCGCTCTTGCTGCTAATATCGTATATAAGGAAATTGATAATTTAAATTACGCTGTGGAAGTTAATGGTATTAAAATACTATAAAAGAAAATATCTTCTCTCTGTCTGTTTTTCCACACTTAGCGACAAATTCAACGAAATATAACCAATCTTTTAAAAATATCGTGAAATTAATACAAATATCTCCAAATTATTGAAGATTAAATATCTCGGAAAATTTAATTTAATTTCTTAGGTAACCCCAGTTGTTTAGTGGAAATTATTAACCTAGAATTCATACCTAATTATCCTAGTGTTAGTAAAAATATTAATTATTTAAATTTAAATTTAAGATTGGATACCCTATATAACAATTTTATTACCAAGATATTTGATAGATTCTTATAACTTCAACATCATTAGGCTGATTTCTTTTCCTTCTTGTAATTCTATTCAGTTGTTTCGAAACATCATTTTAAATCAATTCTTTCGAATACATAGATTCTCCGATCGTAAGTATCACTGTCAGCACATTAATAATCTTAACCGCATTTGTAAAATTTACCACTATCTTGAATATTTTGTAAATATTATTAATAATTTGAAGTATTTATCATAGTATTATTGCAATTGAATACTTTATCCTTAGTGGACGATACCTTTTTCTATGGATATCACTTTTTCTGTTCTCCATGTCTTTCCTCATATCCTAAATATGTTATTTAAAAGTTAACAGTCAAATCTTTTCCGTTCACTCTCTAATTCATTCCGGTTAGTGTTCACTGCGGAGAGCTTGCGTATTGCCGGGAGAAATGAATCTCGTATTTTCAGCCTTTCTCAGGACGTTTTAGTCCCACATTTAATTCTTCTCATATAATGTATCTATTTTTAAATTATACTTCATTTTAATTTCATTTTTACTTTCCCTGCAATACATGGTAATGTATAGAGAAAGTATTGTAATCATGTCGAAAATCGCAACTCGAGTTTTGGACGGATCTACACGTTTCAAGACCTCTAGAATACGAAAAATCCATTTTTAGCGTGACGTCTGTGTGTGTGTCTGTGTGTCTGTCTGTCTGTCTGTCTGCGCAGATTTTGTATCCTCTGTAACTAAAAAACTAATGGACCGAATTTCACAAAATTTGGTAGGTAAGTCACTTGTGGGCAAGTCTGGTGCTGATTAGTTTTGTGTACGATTCGGGATAAAAGAACCCGCCTATTTTTGCGAAATGGCCCGCAAAAGCTTGTATCCACTCTAACTAAAACACTAATGAACCGAATTTCACAAAATTCGGCAGATGAGTCATTTGTGGGTCACCCTGGTGCTGATTAGATTTTGGTATGATTCGGAAAAAATAACCTGCCTTTTTTTGCAAAATGGCCCGCAAAAATCGTCAAAATCTAAACTAAAGAACTACATATGCTCAAATATATCCATTAAATGCTTGTTTAATACGTAATTTCTAGCGAAGAAACTAATAAGACCAACCCTATTACATTAGGACTAGCCGTTCTCGAGATATTTTAGCTTTTCGTATTTTCTCTACGCCACCTTTGAAAATAAGTCCGGTTACCGAATGAGAACGAAAATTGAATTAAAAGTGAAATAAATTTAATTAAAATAAAGAGAACGCGGATATAAGTCTGCTGGGAAAGTCATGTGCTGCCCACATCAGATTTTTTTAACACTTTACAAGAAAGTTGAAAAGTGTTTATGACTTTGTTCATTCTGTCTGTCTGTCTGTCTGTCTGTCTGTCCGTTAGCACAATAACTGCCGTAAAAATGACTTAATCAAAATGAAATTTTAGTATGTTGTTCAGACGGTCTGTAGAACCTATGGGAATATAAATGAATAATATCACCCAATTAGTTTTGGATTGAACCCGGGTCGAAGAAATGAAATACATTGAGCCCTATGGGACCTAATTTTTCAAACACTTTTTAAGCGGATTTAAAATTCACAAATTGCTTCGAAAATTATAGGTAATATTCAAATTGTTCCATAAAATATATAAAAAAAAAATTCAGCGAAATATATTCAGTAGTTTTTTAAATAAAATTAAAATAATAATTACACCTCTTATATGAAACGATCACGTGACCATGATATGAAACGATCACATGACCCACTTCAAAATGATATATGGCATCCATCTTGTTTCAAAATCGTGATTTTTTTAAGTTCTTTTTAATTCATATTGAGTGTTGTATCCGTCCTAAAACTACTTTATTTTTGCTTAAATTCTGTGCATCTACATACTGAAACAACGCAATGACAATATATTTGAGTTTAAATGCTCATCTAAATTTGATTATTTCTACAACTAAGTCTATTTTTCACCTATGTAAAATGTAAACAGCAAAATATATAGAATGAGTTGTATTAGAATTCCTGTATTTTTTTAACACAAAATAATTTAGTCCATGGAGTCTGCATGGCTGATATGAATGAAATATTAATTGATTTCATAAAGAGAAGGACGATTTTTTTCGATGAAGTTTCAAGCATAGAGTTTAATTTTTTGTAGCTCCATGGTCTTAAACAAAATGTTTAAATAAAATAAATTGTTATAGTATTGTGATGAATGAAATGAATGGGAGAAAGTTATGAATGAAATCCTGTTTTTATAGAGAGATCCAGGCGTGTTATTTTTTCTATGACGTCATTTGAATTAATTTCAGTTGTTTTCGATGAAGTTTTCAAATATAATAAATTATCGTAGTATTATGATAATTCTAAAACTATTACCGAGGAATGTATAACATTTTAGAGATGCTTAAACCAGGCAATTTATATTTCAATGCCGTCATTTGAATGAACTTCATTTTTTTCGATGAAGGTTTAAGTTTTCAAATATAATAAATTAATGCAGTATTGTGATAAGTTTCAAAATATTACCGAGGAATGTATTGCATTTTAGACTTCTTTAAATAAAATTGCATTGAAATTGGAAAGTGTTTCATAATCAATGCTTTAAGCATGATTGGTCTTTCTTGTTTTCTTCTTAATATATCAGCCAGTTGACAATGCCAATGGGCTTGATAGTGATATACTATCGCCATTGTTAGAAACTGGCTGCTATTTCGGCTTTAATTTAGAATGTACGCGCTGTCCTGATGATGAGTGCATTTCTAAATTGACCTCTATTTTTTAAGTTATGTGCTTTCCTTATCTTTTAGCTTATTTGCTTATCACCTTCTATTGGTTTCAACTGTTTGTTACTCTGTATTTTGATATATTTTATCATGTGTATTTTGTTATTGAATTTCATGTTTATCACTATAGTATTTGTTTCTGAACAGCTTCTGTGATGTAGGGCTAGGATCGTTTCGGATTACATGAGTTTATTAACATGTATTATATTTACTTTGACCCTTTCTTTAGGTCGGTTTTCTTACTTATATTTTTTGATAATTTTTTTAATATGTTTTTGATCTATGTTTTTAACACTTTACAACATAGTTGAAAAGTGTTTATGACTTTGTTCATTCTGCCTGTCTGTCTGTCTATCCGTTAGCACGATAACTGCCGTAAAAATGACTTTATCAAAACGAAATTTTAGTATGTTTTTCAGACGGTCTGTGGGACCTATAGGAATATAAATAAATAATATCACCCAATTTGTTTTTTATTGAACCCGGGTTGAAAAAATGAAATACATTGAACCCTATGCAACCTAATTTTTTAAACATTTTTTAAGCAAATTTAAAAATCACAAATTGCTTCGAATATTTTAGGAAATATTCACATTATCCCATAAAATATATAAAAAAAATTTTCAGTAAAATATGTTAAGTAGTTTTTTAATTAAAAATTATTTAATATAGGGAAGAAAACAAATTCAATTAAATTCTGACTTTTGGGATATCCTCCAGAAAGGAAAAAGAGATATATTATATAATAAATATCTTTCCAAAAGTTTAATCATTTTGTATATGAGAGAGGTTTCACATTTTGAAATAAATTTGGTAGATAACAATTTTTAACACTTTACAACAAAGTTGAAAAGTGTTTATGACTTTGTTCATTCTCTCTGTCTGTTCGTTAGCACGATAACTGCCGTATAAATGATTTAATCAAAATGAAATTTTAGTATGTTGTTCAAACGGTCTGTAGGACCTATGGGAATATAAATCAATAATATCACACAATTAGTTTTGGATTGAACCCGGGTTGAAAAAATAAAATACATTTATCCCTATGGGACCTAATTTTTCAAACATTTTTAAGCGGATTTAAAATTCAGAAATTTTAGGTAATATTCAAATTGTTCCATAAAATATATAAAAAAAAATTTAGCGAAATATATTCAGTAGTTTTATAAATAAAAATTAAAATAATAATAACATCTCTTATATGAAGCAATCACGTAACCATGATCTGAAAAGATCACGTGACCCACTTCAAAATGATATATGGCATCCATCTTGTCTCAAAATCGTGATTTTTAAATTTCTTTTTAATTCGTGTTGAGTGTTGTATCCGTCCTAAAATCACTTTATTTTTGCATAAATTCTGTGCATCTGCATACTGAAACAACGCAATTACAATATATTTGAGTTTAAATGCTCATCCAAATTTGATTATTTCTATAACGAAGCCTATTTTTCACCTATGTAAAATGTAAACAGTAAAATATGTAGAATGAGTTGTATTAGAATTGCTGTATTTCTTTAACACAAAATCATTTAGTTCATGGAGTCTGCATAGTTGATATGAATGAAATATTCATTGATTTTACAAACAGAAGGACGATTTTTTCGATGAAGTTTTACGCATAGAGTTTAATTACGTGTAACTCCATGGTCTTAATTTTTAAATAAAATAATTTATTATGGTATTCTGATGAATGACATGAATGGGAAAATGTTATGAATGAAATGCTGTTTTTATAGAGAGATCCAGACGTGTTATTTTTTCTATGACGTCATTTGAATGAATTTCAGTTGTTTTCGATAAGTTTTCAAATATAATAAATTATCGTAGTATTATGATAGTTTTAAAAATATTTCCGAGGTATGTATCGCATTTTAGAGATGTTTAAACTAGGCAATTTATAATTTAATGACGTTATTTTAATGAAGTTCATTTTTTTCGATGAAGGTTTAAGTTTTCAAATATAATAAATTAATGCAGTATTGTGATAAGTTTTAAAATATTACCGAGGAATGTATTGCATTTTAGACGTGTTTAAATAAAATTGCATTGAAGTTGGAAAGTGCTTCATTATCAATGCTTTAAACATGATTGATCTTTCTTATTCAAATTTGTTTTTAATTTTATATAACTCTTCATGATATACTTATTTGATGGCATTTTTAATGCACTTTCCTAATTCCTAGAGAGTTAAAATTTGGTACACAGCTTACATTTTTTGAACATTTTATTCTAGATAAATTTGGTGGATCTTTAAATATAGATCATACATTTTTTTCGAAATGGCCGGCAAATAATCACCGTTCACTTCTATAAATCATTGTTGTAATATTATTAAAAATTCTGATGTGGGCAGCACATGTCTTTCCCTGCAGACTCATATTCACGTTCTCTTTATTTCTTCAATAATAATTTGAGTTTATCTGCACAAAATAACAGCCATAAGTATTTTAAATGACATTGAATTTGCACGTTAAACTTAAATTTGGTTCTCATTTGATAGCTGAACTTATTGTCAAAGGTGGCGTAGCGAAAACGCGAAAAAACTAGAATATCTCAAGAACGGCTAGTTTTAGAGTAATGGGGTTAGTCTTATTCTTTTTGTTGTCAAAAATCACGTACAAAATAGGAATTTAATTGATATAATTGAGCACACGTAGTCCTTTATTTTTATATTTAACGATTTTTGCGGGTCATTTCGCAAAAATAGCCGGTTCCTTTTTCCCGTATCGTACTAGAATAACCGACAAATGATTTATGTACCAAATTTTGTTAAATTTGGTATATAAATCACTTGTAGGCATTGAAATATTATACACCAAATTTTGTTAAATTTGTTCCATTAGTTTTAAGCTAGAGTGGATAAAGGCAATTTCTGCCGGCCATTTCGCAAAGAAGGCAGATTTTTTTATTACCAATCGTACTATAATCTAATGAACATCAGGATTTCCCACCAAAAACATACCTACCAAATTTTATGAAATTCGGTCCATTGGTTTTTCAATTAGAGTGGATGTAATATCCTCACAGACACACAGATTTTTAATACTTTAGTATTATCTAGAATAAGGTAATTATTACTAGAGTAACGCAAACTATCATTTAGCACTTATATCTCTCTTCTTTTACAGATTGGATTTCACGGCGATAGTTACGACAAAATACACGAGACATACAGTTCAAACCTTCTTCCTGACGTGTTTGGTGGATCTATGGGGACCCTGAGCAACACACATTGTAAGCAAAGAATTCTGGACTTTATGGTGAAACTGAAAGCATAGAGTTCAAGACGTATTAACTATTTTTAAGTTATTCGAGGGTGATTACAAATGAACGATACAGAGCGTCGCTGAAACGAGGTGTCGCACTGAGATACCGTTGCTAAGGTGTTTCAAAATCAAGACGTTTTTCAAACTTCCTTCTGTGATTCATAAATAGTGGAAAATAATATAGAAAAATATCATCATCATTATTGCAAAGCAGTGAACTCTTAAGAGACAGATTGTGGCGTTCTGGGATCTTTTGAGGACATAAGAGAGATTTTAAGAAGGTGCCACGCAGAGGCGGTGTCAAGAATTCCCAAACAAGAACGCTAATTTTCATCCTAAAGCGCTCATTAAGATTCCATGAATCACAATTCCTCGAATTCCTCTTTTTAAACTCAATTTCATAAAAGCAGGAAATATTCGATAATCCGAACCTCATTAATCCAAATATTGTGTAGTCCGAACTACGACTAAAACGACTACGACTACGGTAAAACTAACATATCGATCTCTTACGATGCCTTGTATATATTGGTTCAAAATTTTAAGTTTCAAAATGCGATTTTTTTTTATACTCACAGACCCGCACAATATTTACGACATAGTTTTCAAAATAAGTAAGCGTTTTATATAAAAAAATAGTGCTGGACAAGATGCCAACACATTTAAAGTACAATTACATTTGGTTGAAAATTGTAAAAATTTGTACAAAGTTCAAGATGTACTACAACTAATTACATATAAAATATGTTAGTACATTACAAAAATCTATTAAACAATAGCATTGAAGAAATTTAAATTATTCAAACTATTCTAAAACATGTAATTATTATACTAAATTATAAAATATTTTATAACATTATAAAAATCTATTAAACAATAGCAATGAAGAAATTTAAATTATTCCAACTATTCTAAAACATGTAATTACAATACTAAAAAATAATACGTATTATATTATTTATAATTCTAATACTAAATTATATATAATATTTATAATTATAATACTAGAAAAGAAATTATAAGCGTTCAAAATTGTCTCACATTTAATAGTACATAATAAAAATAATCTTACACTAAGTAACTTAACAATTAGATGATTTGAACACAAGACATTTTTCTACATATTAATATATTGGTGGAAAACTGTAAAACAAACTAGATCTTCTTTATGACTCCATTTTCAATCTGCTTGCTATTGGTACCGATTACAATAAGCAATAGCCGTGCTTTTACTAACTGCTCTTCTAAAACTTTTAGGCCTACAGTTTAAGAAGGGAGAGGAAGTGATACAGATTAGACAAAAGCTTTTAGACCGCCCATTAAGCTGTATGGGACCCTCGCAGCCGTAAAATACAGAAAACAACGAAACTAAACTTATATAACAAAAAAGATCAATCATGCACAAAGCACTGACCATGAAACACTTTCCAACTGAAATGCACTTTTATTCAAACATCTCTAAAATGCGATACATTTCGCGCTGATATTGTTTTTTAATTATCACAATACTACAATAATTTAGTTTACTTGGGAACTAAAACTTCATTGAAGAAAATGAACTTTATTCAAATGACGTCATCAAAATATAAATCAACTGCTCTCTATGTAAAAACAATGAATATTTCATTCATATCACTTTCATATCAGACTCCAGAGCTGAATAATTTTGCGAGAAAAAAATTCAAAAATTCATATACAACTCAACATACAATCACTTATTTACATTCTGTATCCAGTAAAATTAGGCTTCGTTGTAGAAATAATCAAAGTTTGATGATCATTTAAACTCAAAAATATTGTAACTGCCTTGGCGCAGAAAATATAGATGCACAGAAAATGCAAAAAATAAAGCGGTTTTAGGACGGATGCAACACTAAATATAAATTTAAAAAAACTTTAAAAATCACGATTTTTACCCTGGGAAAAAAATGGATGCCATATTTTATTTTGAAGCGGGCCACGTGATCTCTTCATGTAATATGGGTGTCATTATTATTTTAATTTTTATTAACACTTTACAACATAGTTGAAAAGTGTTTATGACTTTGTTCATTCTGTCTGTCTGTCTGTCTGTCTGTCAGTTAGCGCGATAACTGCCGTAAAAATGACTTTATCAAAATGAAATTTTAGTATGTTTTTCAGAGGGTCTGTGGGACCTATGGGAATATAAATAAATAATATCAACCAATTAGTTTTTATTGATCCCTGGTTGAAAAAATGAAATACATTTAACCCTATGGGACGTAATTTTTCAAACATTTTTTAAGCACATTTAAAATTCACAAATTGCTTCGAAATTTTTAGGAAATATTCATATTATCCCATAAAATATATAAAAAAAATTTCAGTAAAATATGTTAGGTAGTTTTTTAATTAAAAATTATTTAATATAGGGAGAAAATCGAATTCAATAAATTCTGACTTTTGCGATATCCTGCAGAAAGAAACAAGAAAGATCAATCATGCATAAGCATTGATTATGAAACACTTTCCAACTGAAATGTAATTTCATTTAAAAATTTCTAAAATGTGATTCATTCAGTGGTAATATCTTTTACATTATCACAGTACTACAGTAATTTATTATACTTAAATATTTAAAACTGTATCGAAATATAAATCATCTGATTCTTTATGCAAAATCAATGAATATTTCATTCATATAACTTGTATTCCAGACTCCAGAGCTAAATAATTTTGTGTGAAAAAAATTCAGCAATTCTTATGTAATTCATCTTACAATCGCTTGAGATATTTGCATTCTGCATATGTTAAAATTAGGCTTCCTTGAAGAAATAATAAAAGTTTAGGGATCATTTAAAATCACAACTATTGTAATTGCATAGGCACGGAATTTAGATACACAGATAATACACAGATAATATATATGTGTATATGTATGTACTCAAAGTATTGGAATCGTGCCGAAGATCGGAACTCGAATTTTCAAAGTATCTACACGTTTTGGGACTTCTAGAACACGAAAAAACTACTTTTAGGAAGACGTCTGTGTGTGTAAGGGTGTATCTGTGTATGTTTCTGTGTGTCTGTGTGGATATTACATCCACTCTAATTGAAAAACTAATGGACCGAATTTCATACAATTTGGTAGGTATGTTTTTTGTGGGAAATCCTGATGTTCATTAGATTATAGTACGATTCGTAATAAAAGAATCTGCCTTCTTTGCGAAATGGCCGCAGAAATTGCCTTTATCCACTCTAGCTAAAAACTAATGAACCAAATTTAACAAAATTTGGAGTATAATATTTCAATAACCTACAAGTGATTTATATACCAAATTTAACAAAATTTTGTATATAAATCATTTGTAGGTTATTCTACTACGATTCGGGAAAAAGGAACGGGCTATTTTTGCGAAATGGCCAGCAAAAATCGTTATATATAAAAATAAAAGACTACGTGTGCTCAATTATATCAATTAAATTCCTATTTTATATGTGATTTTTGACAACAAAAAGAATAAGACTAACCCCATTACTCTAGGACTAGCCGTTCTTGAGATATTCTAGTTTTTTCGCGTTTTCGCTACGCCACCTTTGACAATAAGTCCAGCTATCAAATGAGAACCAAATTTAAGTTTAACGTGTAAATTCAATGTCATTTAAAATACTTATGTTGTGCAGATAAACTCAAATTATCATTGAATAAATAAAGAGAACGAATATGAGTCTGCAGGGAAAGACATGTGCTGTCCACATCAGAATTTTTAACAATATTACACCAATGATTTATAGAAGTGAACGGGGATTATTTTCAGGCCATTTCGAAAAAAAATGTATGATCTATATTTAAAGATCCATCAAATTTTTGTCGAATAAAATGTTCAACAAATTTAAGCTGTGTACCAAATTTTAACTCTCTAGGACGTAGGAAAGTGCATTTAAAATGCCATCAATTAAATTTATCATGAAGAGTTATATAAAATTTAAAAAAAATGAAAAATTGTTATCTAACAAATTTATTTTAAAATATGAAGCCACTCCCATATGCAAAACGTTTAAACAAATGGAGAGATATTTATTATATAATATCTCTCTCTTTTCTTTCTGGAAGATATCCCAAAGTCAGAATTTAATTGAATTTGTTTTTCTCCCTATATTAAATAATTTTTTTAATTAAAAAACTACTTAACATATTTTACTGAATTTTTTTTTATATATTCTATGGGATAATGTGAATATTTCCTAAAAATTTCGAAGCAATTCGTGAATTTTAAATTTACTTAAAAAATGTTTGAAAAATTAGGTTCCATAGGGTTCAATGTATTTCATTTTTTCAACCCGGGTTCAATAAAAAACTAATTGGGTGATATTATTTATTTATATTCCCATAGGTCCTACAGACCGTCTGAACAACATACTAAAATTTCATTTTGATAAACTCATTTTTACGGCAGTTATCGTGCTAACGGACAGACAGACAGACAGACAGACAGACAGACAGACAGACAGAATGAACAAAGTCATAAACACTTTTCAACTTTGTTGTAAAGTGTTAAAAATAGATATATTATATAATAAATATCTTTCCAAGAGTTTAATTATTTTGTATTTGAGAGAGACTTCACATTTTAAAATAAATTTGGTAGATAAAAATTTTTCAATTTTTAACACTTTACAACAAAGTTGAAAAGTGTTTATGACTTTGTTCATTCATTCATTCTGTCTGTCTGTCCGTTAGCACGATAACTGCCGTAAAAATGACTTAATCAAAAAGAAATTGTAGTGTGTTGTTCAGACGGTCTGTAGGACCTATGGGAATATAAATGAATAATATCACCCAATTAGTTTTGGATTGAAACCGGGTTGAAAAAATGAAATACATTGAGTCCTATGGGACCCAATTTTTCAAACATTTTTTAAGCGAATTTAAAATTCACAAATTACTTCGAAAATATTAGGTAATATTCAAATTGTTCCATAAAATATATAAAAAAAAATTCAGTGAAATACATTCAGTAGTTTTTTAAATAAAAATTAAAATAATAATTACACCTCTTATATGATCACGTGACCATGATATGAAACGATCACATGACCCACTTCAAAATGATATATGGCATCCATCTTGTTTCAAAATCGTGATTTTTAAAGTTCATTTTAATTCATATTGAGTGTTGTATCCGTCCTAAAACTATTTTATTTTTGCATAAATTCTGTGCATCTACATACTGAAACAACGCAAATACAATAAATTTAAGTTTAAATGCTCATCCAAATTTGATTATTTCTACAACGAAGCCTATTTTTCACCTATGTAAAATGTAAACAGCAAAATATGTAGAATGAGTTGTATTAGAATTGTTGTATTTCTTTAACACAAAAATAATTTAGTCCATGGAGTCAGCATGGCTGATATGAATGAAATATTCATTAATTTTACAAAGAGACGGACGATTGTTTTCGATGAAGTTTTAAGCATAGAGTTTAATTACTTGTAGCTCCATGGTCTTAATTTTTAAATAAAATAAATTATTATAGTATTGTGATGAATGAAATGAATGGGAGAAAGTTATGATTGAAATGCTGTTTTTATAGAGAGATCCAGGCGTGTTATTTTTTCTATGACGCATTTGAATGAATTTCAGTTGTTTTCGATGAAGTTTTCAAATATAATAAATTATCGTAGTATTATGATAGTGTTAAAAACATTACCGTGGAATGTATCGCATTTTAGAGATATTTAAACCAGGCAATTTATATTTCAATTCCGTTATTTGAATGAAGTGCATTTTTTTCAATGAAGGTTAAGTTTTCAAATATAATAAATTAATGTAGTATTGTGATAAGTTTTAAAATATTACCGAGGAATGTATTGCATTTTAGACTTTTTTAAATAAAATTGTATTGCAGTTGGAAAGTGCTTCATAATCAATGCTTTAAGTATGATTGATCTTTCTTGTTTTTTTAAATTTTATATAACTCTTCATGATATACTTATTTGATGGCGTTTTTAATGCACTTTCCTACTTCCTAGAGAGTTAAAATTTGGTACACAGCTTAAATTTGTAGAACATTTTATTCTACAACAATTTGGTGGATCTTTAAATATAGATCCCACATTTTTTCGAAATGGCGTGTAAATAATCCCCATTCATTTGAATAAATCATTGTTGTAATATTGTTAAAAACTCTGATGTGGACAGCACATGTCTTTCCCTGCAGACTCATATTCACGTTCTCTTTATTTCTTCAATAATAATTGGAGTTTATCTGCACAAAATAACAGCCATAAGTATTTTAAATGACATTGAATTTGCACGTTAAACTTAAATTTGGTTCTCATTTGATAGATGGACTTATTGTCAAAGGTGGTGTAGCGAAAACGCAAAAAAAAAAACGAAAATATCTCAATAACGGCTAGTCCTAGAGTAATGGGGTTAGTCTTATTCTTTTTGTTGTTAAAAATCAAGTATAAAATAGGAATTTAATTGATATAATTGAGCACACGTAGTCTTTTATTTTTATATTTAACGATTTTTGCGGGCCATTTCGCAAAAACAGCACGTTCCTTTTTCCTGAATCGTACTAGACGTACCTACAAGTGATTTATATAACAAATTTTGTTAAATTTGGTATATAAATCAGTTGTACGTTATTGAAATATTATACACCAAATTGTGTTAAATTTGGTCCATTAGTTTTTAGCTAGAGTGGATAAAGGCAATTTCTGCCGCCCATTTCACAAAGAAGGCAGATTCTTTATTACGAATCGTACTATAATCAAATGAACATCAGGGTTTCCCACAAAAAATTTACCTACCAAATTTTATTAAATTCGGTCCATTAGTTTTTCAGTTAGAATTGATGCAATATCCTCACAGCCACACAGAAACACACACAGATACACACTTACACACAGAGATGTCTTCCTAAAAATAGTTTTTTCGTATTCTAGAAGTCCCAAAACGTGTAGATCGTTCGAAAATTCGAGTTCCGATGTTCGGCACGATTCCAATACTTTGAATACATACACACGCGCACTTATATATTATCTGTGTATCTGTGTATTATCTGTGTATCTAAATTCCGTGCCTAAGCAATTACAATAGTTGTGATTTTAAATGATCCCTAAACTTTTATTATTTCTTCAACGAAGCCTAATTGTTACTTATGCAGAATGCAAATATCTCAAGCGATTGTAAGGTGAGTTACATAAGAGTTGCTGAATTTTTTTCACACACAATTATTTAGCTCTGGAGTCTGGAAAACAAGTTATATGAATGAAATATTCATTGATTTTGCATAGAGAATCAGATGATTTATATTTCGATACAGTTTTAAATATTTAAGTATAATAAGCTACTGTAGTACTGGGATAATGTAAAAGATATCACCACACACACAAACACACACACTGAATGTATAACAACTCTGTACCAGCATGGGTTTATACCAAGACGATCAACTGTAACTAATTTAGCTTGCCTTACCAGTGACATTGTTGATGCTATTAAAACCAAGAGACAACTTGATGTAATTTATACTGACTTTAGTAAAGCTTTTGATCACATCGATCTGGGGTTATTAACCCGTAAACTGATTACTAGCGGTTTTAGTGTTGATTTGTCGACTTGGTTATACTCTTATATTTCAGATTCTGTATAGTACTGTTCTGTATAGTTCTGTATAGTACTTATTCTGTAAAGTACTGTGGTGTAAACTCTAGAATATACAGTAATTCCTCTGGTGTTCCTCAGGGTTCTAATCTGGGCCCACTTCTTTTTTTAATTTTTATTAATGAAATTCGCCGGATTTTTAAAACAGCTAAATGTCTTATGTTTGCAGACGATTTGAAGCTTTATATGAAAATCAACTCATTAACTGATTGTGAACTGATGCCGAGAGATCTAGATGAGAACTGTATAACTGGACTGTACTAAATAAACTTCATTTAAATATTTCTAAATGCTATGTTATGAGTATTGCTAGGATCCATAATATTCTTAATTACAATTATATTTTAAATAATTCATCTCTATCTCGATGTACTCATATCATTGATTTAGGTGTCACTTTCGTTGATACTTTTAACTTTCAGATTATTAATAATTAATATTATTAAAAGAGCCTACCAAAGATTTTGTTTCACCTTAAGACGATCTCGTGTATCTGCCAGTTCTGATACGATTATTTGTATTTATAATACTCTTGTTAAACCAGTCTTGGAATACTGTGCAATGATTTGGGACCCTGTTTACAATCTACATTCTCAACGGATAGAAATCGTGCAAAATAAACTATTACGTACTATTGATTACAGATTGACTGGCTATTATCCTTATGATATGCAGACAAGGGAACTCAGACAGAAATATAGTTTAATGTCTCTTAAAAAAAGAAGAAGCCGGTCCTGCCTCTTGTTTTATTATAAGGTTTTAAATAATACTATTGATCGTCCTACTTTACTTTCATGCCTGGAATTCCACATACCTGTCAATAATACCAGGAAAAAAACTATTTTTCACAATACTACTGTTAAACACAACTACATTAAATGCCATTCTATCTATAAATTTGTTGATCTATATAATACCTATTTTGCTGATATTGATATATTTAACTTGACTCCTGCCTGTTTTAAAAAAGCCTGTTTCAATGCGCATGACATGTTTACTAATTAGTATTCTTGTATCCTATGTTCTGTACTTTTTAATTTCTTGTGTGGCTACTGTAACTGGATTTCATCTGTAGTTGCCACGTAAATTGAATAAATAAATAAATAAATAAATAAATAAGTAAATAAAAAAACATTTTAGAGATTTTTAAATGAAATTGCATTTCAGTTGGAAAATTTTTCAGAATCAATACTTATGCATGATTGATCTTTCTTGCTTAAAATTTTGTATTACTCTTCATGATATACTTATTTGATGGCATTTTTAATGCACTTTCCTACATCCGAGAGTTAAAATTTGGTACACAGCTTAAATTTGTAGAGCATTTTATTCTACAATAATTTGGTGGATCTTTAAATATAGATCCTATGTTTTTTTCGAAATGGCCTGTAAATAATCCCCTTTCACATCTATAAATCATTGTTGTAATATTGTTAAAAATTCTGATGTGGGCAGCACATGTCTTTCTCTGCAGACCAGTGGCGCAGCAACTGGGGGGGGGGGGGGACCAAGGGGACCGGACCCCTCTCCCCTGAGCCTTAAATTAAAAACAAAAAAGTATTGATTACAATAAAAATAACTACTTTTTTTTCTCATTCTTGGTATTTATATTTTTTCTTTTTCTCGTACTTCGTTCAACCAAATTTAATTCCCCTAAAATTTTGTTTTTACTCGACACTTCATTTTTGGTTTAAGGGAAATTCCCTTCGGAACGGAAAAGTCCTTCAAAAAAGGAAAAATCCTTCGGATAGGGAAATTTCCTTTCGAAAAGAATTTCCTGCTGTCATATGTCTGGTCTTGTTTTGGAAGCACGTGTTGAAGCTTTAAAAAATAGAACCTATACGTTTTTCGATCAAGGGATCTTTAATCTGTTCTTTTATATTAGCAATTTTATAATGAATAGCAGCAAAGGCAAGTTATTTGAGAGTAGCATATACAATTTCTTTAAAAGAGAAAAAAAAGAAGATAGTGAATGTAATGAAAATAAGTTGAAAAATGTTCAATGCTCTGAAGATGACAGTTCAGAAAGAAAAGCTCCAATAGACGTTGAGACATCATTATTTACACCATCTGAAATCGACGTGAATCCCAATGATATTGGGTTATTTGTAGGAAACAAGGTAAGGGCTGTTTTTATATACTTGTCATAATAGACCGTAAATATAATTTGCAAGGCTCGGATTTTCATGCATGAAATTTAGCTCAAATAATATGCAAATATGGTCAAAATTATTACACAATATGCACGAAAATATGCAGAAATATGCAAGTGCATAGAAATCCGGACCCTACTCGTAAGCATTTTGTACAATGCAATTAACTTGTGAATTCGTGAATTCGTTATTTATTGTGAATTCGTTATTTCCCTACATATTGCTAAAAAAATACTTTCGTATAGTTTACCATTGTCGAAATATTTACAATCTAAATAAATTTATCTTTCCAAAGCCATTGTTTATGCTGAAGATACACGAGCTAAGGGAGAACACATTAGTAATATCTACCGAAAATCTAAGTAGTTCTGTCCTTCCGAGAGGTTGGTGGTAGGGGAAGGAGGGTACGGTCCCTGTGGATGCCTCCGCCACTGGGTTCCGGTCTAAATTGGGTGGCACTTCCCGACCGTCCAAACAGTACCTTACACCTTTCTGGTAGGTCGGACGATCTGGGTTGCAACAACAACAGCAAAGTTTAAGGAACAATTCTGAAAAAGAGTTCTCCGCAATTTTTAAAGGTGTTGAAACATTTTGTGAAAATTATGAAATCCCCATATCAGTACCAAGAACTGTAAAATATCAAGCTACACGAATTAACGTCGACTATGATACTCCTGAGGTATATTACAGGAGAGCTGCTTTTATACCTTTTATAGATCATTTTCTAATACAGCTCGATGAAAGATTTGTGAAACATAAAAATATATTAGCTTCTTTTCGAATCCTATTGCCGAGCAAAACAGCTCAAGACCAAGACCTTACAAAAGAAAACAGTGAAACAGTGAAGACGCTATGTTCCCGGTATTCAGAAGATATTGGTCATATCACATGTGAAAATTTGTATGGTGAGTTAAAAATATGGCACAGCAAACTCGAACGACTTCAGAATCCAGAATATCCAGATTCCAGAATATCCAGAATATCCGACTTCACAATATCCAGATAATGCTTTGGAAGCTTTTCATGAATGTGATGAAATTATGTTTCCAAGTATACGAAAACTTCTGCAGATAATGATTACACTTCTAGTCACAACGTGTAGCGCAAAGAGATCTTTCTCCACCTTGCGATATTTAAAAAATTATTTAAGAAATTCAACAGGTGAGCACAGATAAAATGGACTGTTTATGTTATATATCCACAAGGACATTGAAGTAAACCCTGAAGAGGCTTTAAATGAAATGGCTAAGAAGCCTTGACGACTTGATATTAAACTTTGAATATTGTATACTTTCATTTATAGAAGTTATCAGTACTGTTCTTATTTAGTAAACGTAATGTTAAATAAATAAATCTATTCGGCGATACACTGATTTATTTCAATATATTGTCATTTGATATGCGTAATAATATACAATGAGGTTTGACCCGTCCCCCCCCCCCCCCCCAGAACGAATTTCTGGCTGCGCCACTGCTGCAGACTCATATTCACGTTCTCTTTATTTCTTCAATAATAATTTGAGTCTATCTGCACAAAATAACAGCCATAGGTATTTTAAATGACATTGAATTTGCACGTTAAACTTAAGTTTGGCTCTCATTTGATAGCTGGACTTATTGTCAAAGGTAGCGTAGCGAAAACGCGAAAAAACTAAAATATCTCAAGAACGGCTAGTCCTAGAGTAATGGGGTTAGTCTTATTTTTTTTGTTGTCAAAAATCACGAATAAAATAGGAATTTAATTGATATAATTGAGCACACGTAGTCTTTTATTTTTATATTTAACGATTTTTGCTGGTCATTTCGCAAAAACAGCCGGTTCCTTTTTCCCGAATCGTACTAGAATAACCTACAAGTGATTTATATACCAAATTTTGTTAAATTTGGTATATAAATCACTTGTAGATTATTGAAATATTATGCACCAAATTTTGTTAAATTTGGTCCATTAGTTTTTAGCTAGAGTGGATAAAGACAATTTCTGCCGGCCATTTCGCAAAGAAGGCAGATTCTTTTATTACGAATCGTACTATAATCTAATGAACATCAGGGTTTCCTACAAAAAACTTACTGACCAAATTTTATGAAATTCGGTCAATTAGTTTTTCAGTTGGAGTGGATGCAATATCCTCACAGACACACAGAAACGCACACAGATACACACTTACACACACAGATGTCTTCCTAAAAATAGTTTTTTCGTGTTCTAGAAGTCCCAAAATGATCCTTCGAAAATTCGAGTTCCGATCTTCGGCACGATTCCAATACTTTGAATACATACACACGCACACTTATATATTATCTGTGTATCTGTGTATCTAAATTCCGTGCTTACGCAATTATAATAGTTGTGATTTTAAATGATCCCTAAACTTTTATTATTTCTTCAACGAAGCCTAATTTTAACTTATGCAGAATGCAAATATCTCAAGCGATTGTAAGGTGAGTTATATAAGAATTGCTGAATTTTTTTAACACAAAATTATTTAGCTCTGAAGGTTGGAATACAAGTTATATGAATGAAATATTCATTGATTTTGCATAGAGAATCAGATGATTTATATTTCGATACAGTTTTAAATATTTAAGTATAATAAATTACTGTAGTACTGTGATAATGTAAAAGATATCACCACTGAATGTATCACATTTTAGAAATTTTTAAATGAAATTGCATTTCAGTTGGAAAGTGTTTCATAATCAATGCTTATGCATGATTGATCTTTCTTGTTTTAAAAATATTTCCGAGGAATGTATTGTATTTTAGAGATGTTTGCATAAAATTGCATTGAAGTTGGAAAGTGTTTTATAATCAATGCTTTATGCATGATTGATCTTTCTTGTATATACATCTCTTTATTACTTAAATCGGAAAATATTTAATGAAAATTGTCTGCAGTATATAACCACGTTTAATTTAGCAACAGCGTGGTATAATTTTCTTCAAATAAATTGAAGGGAAAATTTCATCTGCATAATACTATTTCTAGGAGGATTTAATTGTGGGTTTTTAACACTTTGCAACATAGTTGAAAGGTGTTTTTGACTTTGTTCAGTTTGTCTATCTGTCTGTCTGTCCGTTAGCACGATAACTGCCATAAAAATGACTTTATCAAACTGAAATTTTAGTATGTTGTTCAGACGGTCTGTGGGACCTATGGGAATATAAACGAATGATATAACCCAATTAGTTTTGGATTGAAAATATGAGATACATTTTTTTCATGTTCTGTAAGAACCAGATCGTGATGTTTTCTTTCTTCTTCGATCCTGACCGTTCGACCTACCCGAAAGTGTAAGGTATCAGTTTGGACGGTCGGGAAGTGCCTTTCAATTTAGACCGGAACCTAGTGGGGGAGGCATCCACAGGGACCGTACCCTCCTTCCCCTACCACTAACCTCTCGGAAGGACTTATGGATCCAAATATTTAACGTGATCGTACTCGGCGTGAACACGGCAAAAGTTTTGGCAGTGGCAGTATTCGAACACGGGTCATTCCAATGCAATCCACACGCGTTAACCACTGGGCTGTCGCGTCCAAGATCGTGATATTTGAAGATCTTTTAAATTTATATTTAGTGTTGCATCCGTCCTAAAACAGCTTTATCTTTGCATATTATCTCTGTATCTAAATTTTGAGCTAACGCAATTACAATAACGCAATTTTTATTTTAACTGATCACTAAACTTTGATTATTCCTACAACGAAGTCATAATTTAATGCTTACATTTAATGCTATAGCATGCATGAGTTGTATAAGAATGGCTGAATAATTTTTCACGCAAAATTATTTACTCTGGAGTCTGTAATATAAGTGAATTGAATAAAATATTCATTGATTTTCCACAGAGAAGCAGACGGTTACCTTACACCTTTCTGGTAGGTCGGACGGTCTGGGTCTCAACAACAACAACAACAGAGAAGCAGACGGGCGCTGTAGCCCAGTGGTTAGCGCGCCGGAATTGCACTCGGTAAGCCCGGGTTCGATTCCCGCCACTGCCAAAACTACCGCCGTGTTCACGCGGAGTACGATCACGTTAAACATGTGGGTCCGTAAGTCCTTTAGAAAGGCTGGTGGTAGGGGAAGGAGGGTACGGTCCCTGTGGATGCCTCCCCCATTGGGTTCCGGTCTGAATTGGGTGGCACTTCCAGACCGTCCAAACTGTTAAATTACATCTTTCTGGTAGGTCGAATGGTCTGGGTCTCAACAACAACAAGGAAGTAGACGATCCATATTTTGATGATTGAATAAAATTCATTTTGTTTAACCAACATTTTCTTTTTGGATGAAGTTTTAAGTATTCAAGAATCACAAATTACT
Organism: Amaurobius ferox; assembly: GCA_951213105.1. Lineage (NCBI taxonomy): Eukaryota > Metazoa > Arthropoda > Arachnida > Araneae > Amaurobiidae > Amaurobius > Amaurobius ferox. The sequence continues at coordinate 25,697,657 of OX578152.1, forward strand.
GTAGTACAGTGATAATTTGAAAATATGAGTGCTGAATGCATGGCATTTTAGAGATGTTGAAATAAAATTACATTTCAGTTGGAAAATGTTTCATAATCAATGTTTTATGCATGATTAATCTTTCTTGTTATTTCTGTACTTCTCTTTAGAGCAAAGTAAAAGAGTCTGAAAGTTTTGTCTGATAGAGATAAAATGAACACTGCTCACTTTATTTCTTTATTAACACTTTCCAACATGGTTGAAAAGTGTTTATGACATTATTTATTCTGCCTGTCTGTCTGTTCACACGATAACTGTCGTGAAAACGACTTTATCAAAATGAAATTTTAGTATGTTATAGAGACAGTCTGTGGGACATATGGGAATGTAAATGAATAACATCACCCAATTAGTTTTGGATTGAACCCGGGTTGAAAAAATGAAATGCATTGAACCCTATGGGACATCATTTTTTAAGAGAAATAAACATTCACAAATTGTTTCGAAAATTTTAGGAAATATTCCAATTATCCCATAAAATATATAAAAAAATCTGATGTGGGCAGCACATGACTTTCCTTATATAATGAAATGAATTTACAACTCTTACAGTGAAAAAAAAATACGTTATTCTTATAGTAGATATTCTTTCCAAGATAGTGAATTTTCGTCAATTAGTTGTCATTTTCATTGATTTAGCGTCATTTTTATCCATTTGGCGAGATTTTCGTTGATTTGACAACATTTTAAAAAGTCGCCAAGTTGGCTACATTCCGCCAAATTCGTCGCCAAAATCTCGCCAAGCGTTTTAGACTGGAAAAATATGTTATTCTTATAGCAGATAATTGACTATTGGCATTCAATTACAAAAGTATTATTCAAAGTAGCTTTTCTCATGAATGGAACGAGCTAGATACACGAGAATGATGCCACCAAATTTATCGTATAATATTACATATGAAAAGTGAACATGTTTCTCAACAGTTAATATATTGTTTTAATTTATGGGATTTTTTGATAAATTTAATTGAAAAAAGTGCAATATCTCAAGAACGGTTCATGCTAGCGTTCTATAGGTTATGTCAATCGTTTTCTAAGGAAAAATTACACAAGAAATGTCTCCCGGCCGTCCAAATAGTTGCTCTTAGTCCTTTGGACGAGTCGGACGGTCTGGGTTTTCTACAAGAAATGTCTATTTACGTAACTTTTTTAAAGGTTTCGAATTTTTGATGATTTTTTTAAATTTCACTCGAAAATTTAGGGGGGTTCTGAACATTCGATTGTGTGTAAATATAATAGGCTTCCATTATTCATGGATTGTAATTTCTGTACCAAATTGCATTCGAATCGTTCCATTCCTTCGTGAGATATCGTCGACTCACTGACACATCCACACATACATACACACGCACACAGACTCACGCACACACACACACACACAGAGACATCACCCCAAAATTTTTCGATTCTTGATCAGGGATGCTTGAAACGTGCTCTGGCGTCGAAAACTCGAATTCGAATTTTCGACCCCATCACAATACTTTCCTTATACATTATACTATGTATATAAAGAAAGTAAAAATGTCAGTAAAATATATTCGGTAGTTTTTGAAAAAGAAAATTAAAATAATAATCACGCTCATATTACATGAAGAGATCACGTGACCCACTTCAAAATAAAATATAGCATCCATTTTTTTTTCCCAGTGTAAAAATCTTAATTTTAAAGTTCCTTTAAATTTATATTTAGTGTTGCATCCGTCCTAAAACTGTTTCATTTTTGCGTGTTTTCTGTGTATCTAATATTCTGCGTCAACGTAACTACAATATTTTTTAGTTTAAATGATCATTAAACTTTGATTATTTCTACAACTAAGCCTAAATTTAATGGATGCAGAATGTAAACAAGTGATTGTAAGATGAGTTGTATAAGAATTGCAGAATTTTCTTCACACAAAAATTATTTAGCTTTTTATTCTGGAATGAAAGTGATATGAATAAAATATTTATTGCATTTGCATAGAGAGCCAGACGATTTACATTTCGATGACGCCATTTGAATAAAGTTTATTTTTTTCGATTAATTTTACGTTCTCAAATATAATAAATGATTGCGGTACTGTGAAAATTTAAAACATATTAGAGCTGAATGTATCGCATTTTAGAGATGTTTAAATAAAATTGCATTTCAGTTGGAAAGTGTTTCATAATCAATGCTTTATGGATGATTGATCTCACTTGTTTATTTTCATACGACTTATTCTTTTGAGTATTCGTGGTAAAAGTGTGCAATAAAATATTGGAATGGATTGTCTTTTTCTAGCATAGTGTGATTGTTGGATTCCTACTTCTTGTTAAGATTGTATTTGTTACTATCTTACAGTGACAGGTAGTTTGTTAATAAGAGAAAGTTAGCAAGCAACATTTTTTTATCTAATTTTATGTAAGTTGACCCTTTCATTTGGTAATTATCATATGGAAGTTGGCGTGGTTTTTTAAAAAGGGTATTAAAAATGAGCCAATAGCGCAGTTTGCCATGTTGTTTAAGCAGTTAGCCAAATTTATGTAGTTTGCATTAGAATAAATCATTTACTATATTTTATTCCAATCAGAAGAAGAAATCTATAGGGACAATATAATAAATTGATCCACATACGGACCATATTGGCTAAAATTTAGCTATCCTACGTGCAATTATCGTATTGGCTACAATTGGTCCATTGTGAGCAAAACTGATATTGACTACAATCAGTGTTTCTTTCAGGACTTTTTGGCCGGGGGGGGGGGGGGGGGGCGAATGAAATTTGGAAGGGGGGAGTTTTCTATTTGCTCTATGTAAGTATATTTAAATGCTGTCACATAAATAGAATTTAGGTTAACATAAAATGTCTCTGGGGGGGGGGGGGGCTAAAACTCGTCTTCAGGGAAGGGGACTTCACCCCCTGGAGGTATATTTGAAGGAAGCATTGACTATAATTGATGTGGAACTGATAGTGGCAACAATCTATGTATCCTATAGGAGACTGATGTCGGCTCCAATTAATCTATCATATGTGGAACTGAGAGATACTGGCTGCTATTAACAGGTGTATTACTGGCAATAATAAATGTAAGCTAAATTGTAATTACACCCATCATGTCTTCTCGCTATATCTTCCCCTAAGTGGGATTTGAATTGAGCAAAGTAAGATAGGATATAAATGTGTAGTGCCTTTACTAAGAAGCATTTTAGTGTCCTCAATTTCCCGGTAAATAAAATGCGTTGAATTTAAGAATCACGATAAAGGTTAATAACTTATTGATAATGTTTTTCTGAGATGTCATTTCAGCCATTGTTCATTGGATCTTCCTTACACGTTAAATTGATGCATAGTTTGACTAATCTCGTAAACTGCAATGCATAATTTCGTAATAATTTCGCAAATTCTTTCTCTTTAAAAAGAATGTTTAAACAATACAAGAATTGAAATTAATAACTTTTGATTATAAGGTTGACAAACGATTTTCTTCGTGTTGGAGGACATTTGTGGGAAAACAGTTTGAACCTCAGGTTTATGTCCATGGTGAATCATGCTTGACTGGATGCATTGACCTCAGGATTCTTCAAGAATCACAGAGGTCTTTCACTACTTTTAGAACATCAAACTTGGGAGTAAAAAGGTATAGGAAAAATTATAAACCTCCTGTAAGTTATATTCCTAAAAAGCACTTGTAAAACAATCAATTAGAAATACAATAAGTGGGGTCACAAAATACAAAAAACCGTCTCATAAGGAGCGTTCCCAAAAATATGCAGATACCAACATCCATAGATCGGTTTCATGCTAATTATGCACTCTTCATAGATTGACAATAATCTGTAATAGTAGCATGAACAAAGGCAAATTTCAAAAACGCCAAATTCGACATCACAGAGTTTCCACCTTGACACCATCTGAAGAACGTTCTTTTCAGCTACTTTTAATATTTGGAGCGTGCAATTTCCGGATCGAAGTAAATTGAGTTCAAATGTATTATTTAAGTAGCGGGCGCTTTTTTAATTATTTTTAAGTAGCGGACGCTTATTCAACGCCGGGTAATTCGTTCTAGTAATATAATATTTTTATTAAAGAACTTTCACATTTTTGCATTTATAAAGAAAATATACGTCTCGATGGCACCCCCTCTTTAACTCGAAATCCTCTGCGGCTCCCTCTCTTTAACTCGGGATCCTCTGCGACTCCCCTCCCCCCACACCCCCGTAACGGCTATGACTGTTGTAATATTTTTTGTACAGAAAAGGGTGGATTTAACGATAAGCGAACTCACTAAGAGGTCATCTAGAGGGCGGAATTAAGACACAGGGATTTGGAGCGTGCAATTTTCGGATTGAAGTAAATTGATTTCAAATGTATCATTTAAGGGTGAGCGTCAGTAAATCTTCTGCCCTATCCGCGCTTTGTTAACTTTCGCGGCACACATTTCTCGCCAAAATTCTGCTCAAACAGTTGCGAAATATGTTCTGATAGATAAAATGCAATGCTTAGATTATATTAAAACTAAATTTAATCTATATAATAAAAGGCAATGTCTGTGTGTCTGTGTGTCTGTCTTATACACTATACGTTTCGCGACCGCGCGTCGGAGAGCTACGAAATTTGGCAATCGGAGACCCGGGGGGGGGAGGGAAGGGGACACGTGAAAACCGATTTTTAAAATTTTAATTATTTTTTTATTTATTTAATGTTTTATGCGATTTCGACCGTTTTTTGCCATTTTTGCCCTTTTTTCTCCACGATCCAGACATCGTAGAAAAAAACAAATTACACCATCGGAAAGAGCAGAGAATTTCAAGTAAAAATATATCAATTTCAAATCTGAATTTCGATTTCTAATATTTTTTAAAGATTTTAAAACAAAACTCACTTTTGGCTCAAAAAATCAATTTTTGGTTTTTAAATTCTCGCATCGTGAAAAGTACTCATAATTTCGACTAATAATTTACATTTTTAGAAAGCTGAAATATCTGGCATTCTTACAAGTCTAATGTGGTCCAGAAATAATGAAAATTGCCTTCAGGATGGCAATTTTAAAGACGCCATGATTTTAAATTTCTCGGCGTTCCGTTCGTTTCTCCCCCGCTGAAGCAGGGAAGGTGGTGGGTGGGGACGTCAAGGTGGAGGTGACGTCACGGTTCTGAATAGAGCGCCTTTGCTCTATATAAATTATTATATTTATATTTTAAATGATGGGACGATCTGGATTTTTTAAATGTATATTTTAACTTTTGGATATTTTAAATGGATATTTTAATTTTATGGATATTTTAAATGATGGAACAATGAAACAATGGAATGAGGATGATGGAATTAAGCATATGGTCATTTTAAATTGCAAATTAGCGCGCGGGAAGTTAGCGGTAGGCCCGGGTTCGATTCCCGCCACTGCCAAAACTGCTGCCGTGTTTACGTGGAATACGATCACGTTAAATATGTGGGTCCGTAAGTCCTTCCGAGAGGTTGGTGGTAGGTGAAGGAGGATACGGCCCCTGTGGATGCCTCCCCCACTGGGTTCCCGTCTAAATTGGGTGAATATGTAGAAAGTTATGGAGATTGTCGCGGAGGGCGCGGCAGCCCAGTGGTTAGCGAGGGGATTGCACTCAGTAGGCCCGGGTTCGATTCCCGCCACTGCCAAAACTTACGCCACGTTCACGCAGAGTACGATCACGTTAAACATGTGGGTTCGTGAGTCCTTCCGAGAGGTTGGTGGTAGGGGAAGGAGGGTACGGTCTAAATTGGGTGAATAAAAAGAAAGTTATGGAGATTGTCGCGGAGGGCGAAGTAGCCCAGTGGTTAGCGCGCGGGAATTGCACGCGGTAGGCCCGGGTTCGATTTCCGCCACTGACATGGAGTACGATCAGGTTAAACATATGGGTCCGTATGTTTTTCCGAGAGGTTGGTGGTAGGGGAAGGAGGGTACGTTCCCTGTGGATGCCTCCCCCACTGGGTTCCGGTCTAAATTGGGTGGCACATCCTGGCCGTCCAACCAGTTACCAGGCCCGGGTTCGATTCCCAAAATTGCCGCCGTGTTTACGCGGAGTACGAGCACGTTAAACATGTGGGTCCGTGAGTCCTTCCGAGAAGTTGGTGGTAGGGGAAGGAGGGTACGGTCTAAATTGGATGAATAAAAAGAAAGTTATGGAGATTGTCGCGTAGGGCAAAGTAGCCCAATGGTTAGCGCGCGGAAATTGCACTCGGTAGGCCCGGGTTCGATTCCCAAAATTGCCGCCGTGTTTACGCGGAGTACGATCACGTTAAACATGTGGGTCTGTAAGTCCTTCCGAGAGGTTGGTGGTAGGGGAAGAAGGGTACGGTCCCTGTGGATGCTTCTCCCACTTGGTTCCGGTCTAAATTGGGTGAATAAAAAATAAGTTATGAAGAATATCGCGGAGGGTGAAGTACCCCAGTGGTTAGTGCGCGGGATTTGCACTTGGTAGGCCCGGGTTCGATTCCCAAAATTGCCGAATAAAAATAAAGTTATGGAGATTGTCGCGGATGGCACGGTAGCCCAGTGGTTAGCGCGCGGGAATTTCACTCGGTAGGCCCGGGTTCGATTCCCGCCATTGCCAAAACTGCAGCCGTGTTCACGCGGAGTACGATCACGTTAAACGTGTGGGACTGCAAGTCCTTCCGAGAGGTTTGTGGTAGGGGAAGGAGGGTACGGTCTCTTTGGATGCCTCCCCCATTGGGTTCCGGTCTAAATTGTGTGGCACTTCTAGGCCTTCCAAGCAGTTACCATACACCTTTCTGGTAGGTCGCGCCAACGAGTTTGCCACGGTCAGAATTTTCAAGGGTAGCGAACAGGCTGGTCGCCAAAGGCGGCTAGTACCCAATAAAACACAGAATATATTTAATGCCACAATCACGGAAACGTAATTGAACTTGGACTTGAAGACAAAGGAACTTGAAGACAAAACTGCAGTCCTAAGTGATGTACATTCATATCCCCTTATGAAATTTATAGAATGAGAAATGACCTTTCCGAGATTGTGGCATTATTATATATGATCTGTTGTTGTATTTAATACTGTATTAGAAGGAATAGATATTTAAAAATGTTCATTAAAAAATAAAAATAATTGGTATGAATTAAATTACGACAACAGATGGCAGCACCAAAAATATTTTGAATTAAAATAAAAAATATATTCTGTGTTTTATTGGGTATAAAATTTAGTTTTAATATAATCTAAACATTGCATTTTATCTTTCAGAAAAAATTTCGCAACTGTTTGAGTAGAATTTCGGCGAAAAATGTGTGCCGCGAAAGTTAACGAAGCGCGGATAGGGCAGAAAATTTACTGACGCTCACCCTTAAGTAGCGGGTGTGAAGTATCACTTGGAAAACTCAGTTCGATTCCCAGCTCTGCCCAATCTATCTCGTGTTGTGGCGGTGTAACCGAAAGTCAAATTTGTGGGTTCAAACGTCCTTCCAAGAGGTTGGTAGCAGAGAAAGGAGGGAACAGTCTCTGTGGGTGTCGCTCCCGCGGATACCGGTCTAAATTGGATGGCACTGCTCTGTCGTCCAAACAGATACCTTACACTTTCGGGTAGGTAGGATGGACTGGATCGAAAGAAAGGTCATCTAGGTTCCCACTTCAAGTAGGGGTCCCCAAATTTCTCAATACTTTAATCATATCAAAATTGCATTAAACCCTTGATTAATCTCGAGGTAATAGGAAGACAGATTTACAAGGATAAAAAATACAGATAATTTTCGTTAAAATAATGTTTCAAATATTTAGAAAACAAATTGGAAAATAATAAAATAAAAACTAAAATACCGGCGGCGTTCCGGCTCCAGTCCGACGGAATTGAAATGATTTTGCGTGGAAAAACATCATACAAAATAAAACTCCAATAATACATACTGGTACGGCTTTTGGAAGTCCAGAGTCCACTTCGACGGCAAGAGCATGCAATTTCGTCCCAGTAGCTCAACTGTAGCGCGTCGGTTGGCCAGTTCGGAAATCCAAGGCTTGACTCCCGGTTTGGGCAGCAAGGCTCTTTACAATAGTGAACGAGCAAATTTACCCTGTAAGTTAGTGCAAAGATGTCAGAGAACTGAAAATGACCCTAGTACGACTAGTACGGATTCAGTGGACTCTGGAAGATTGAGCGCCGATTTCAAATTGAAAGAAGAATCTGATGTGCGCAACACATGACTTTCCTTATATAATGCAATGAATTTACTACTTTTACAGTTAAAAAAAACTATTCTTATAGTAGATACTTATATTCTTTCCAAGATATTGAATTTTCTTGAATGTCGTCATTTTCATTAATTTAGCGTCATTTTTATCCATTTGGCGAGATTTTTGTTAATTTGGCAACAAATAAAAATGTCGCCAAGTTGGCGACATTCCTCCAAATTCATCGCCAAAATCTCGCCAAGCCTTATGGACGGAGAAATAAGTTATTCTTGCAGCAGATAAATGACTATTGGCGTTCAAATACAAAAGTATTACTAAAAGTATATTTTTTCATGAATAGAATGAGCTAGATCCACGAGAATGATGTCACCCAATGTATTTTATGCTATTACATATGAAAAGTGAACATGTTTCTCAACAGTTAATATATTTTTTTCTAATTATGAGATTTTTTGATAAATTTGTTTGAAAAATGTTTTCAATATCTCGAGAACGGTTCATGTTAGCGTTCTAAAATTTATGTCAATGGTTTTCTAATGAAAAATTACATAGGAAATGTCTATTTGTGTAACTTTATTAGCGGTTTTGATTTTTTGACGATTTTTTTTAAAATTTCACTCGAAAATTTACGGGGGTTCTAAACATTCGATTGCATATAAAAACAATAGGCTTCCAGTGTTTACGGATTGTGATTTTTGTACCAAATTTCGTTCGAATCGGTCCATTCGTTCGTCAGTTATCGTCTCCACAGACGCACTGACACACACACCCACATACTTTCACACACACACACACAGACATCACTTCAATAATGTTTGATTCGTGATCAGGGATTCTTGAAACGTGCTCTCCCGCCGAAAACTCGAATTCGAATTTTCGACCCCGTCACAATACTTTCCTTATACATTCTGTATATAAGGAAAGTAACATGACCACGCAGGATACTAAACTTGATAAATATGTCAGACCCTCTATTGTCAGATTGTCAGTTGCCCGCCAATCTGACAATAGAGGGTGGAGAATGTAAAATCCACTTCGATGGTAAGAGCTTGCAAATTCGCCCCAGTAGCTCATCGGTGGAGCTTCGGCTGGCCAGTTCGGAGATCCAGGGTTCGATTCCCGGTTGAGGAAGAAAGGCTCTTTACAAAAAGCTGCAAATTTCTCGCTTATTGTTCATTGTTATTAAAAAAGATCTGATGTAGGCAACACATGACTTTCCTTATATGATGCAATGAATTTACTAATTTTACAGTTTAAAAAAATGTTTTTCTTATAGTAGATACTTATATTCTTTCCAAAATATTGAATTTTCGTCAATTAGTCGTCATTTTCATTGATTTAGCGTCATTTTTATCCATTTGGCAAGATTTTTGTTAATTTGGCAACAATTAAAAATGTCCCCAAGTCGGCGACATTCCGCCAAATTCGTCGCCAAAATCTCTCCAAGCATTATGGACGGAGAAATAAGTTATTCTTACAGCCGATAAATGACTATTGGCGTTCAAATACAAAAGTATTACTCAAAATATATTTTTTCATGAATGGAACGAGCTAGATCCACGAGAATAATGTCACCCAATTTAACGCATGGTATTACATATGAAAAGTGAACATGTTTATCAATAGGAAATATATTGTTTTTATTTTATATAACTTTTTAATAATTTTATTGAAAAATGTACAATATCTCGAGAACGGTTCATGTTAGCGTTCTAAAATTTATGTCAATCATTTTCTAATGAAAAATTACATAAGAAATGTCTATTTGCGTAACTTCAGTAGCGGTTTTGATTTTTTGATGATTTTTTCAAAATTTCACTTGAAAATTTAGGCAGATCCTGAACATTCGATTGCGTATAAAAATAATAGGCTTCCAGTGTTTACGGATTGTGATTTTTGTACCAAATTTCGTTCGAATCGGTCCATTCGTTCGTCAGTTATCGTCTCCACAGACTCACGGACACACACACATACTTTCACACACACAGACATCACTTCAAAAATGTTCGATTCGTGATCAGGGATGCTTGAAACGTGCTCTCCCGTCGAAAACTCAAATTCGAATTTTCGACCCAGTCACAATACTTTCCTTATACATTATGTATATAAGGAAAGTAATATTAAAATTAGAACTGCCTTTTCAAAATAGATAAAATTGTTAAAATTTCAAGACATGAACCACTATATTTCAACACCTAGGAAGCCGATTCGAAATCCAATTATATATCCTTGTAGGGCTTTTAAACGTCCATAAATTTCTTTCTTACTATTCACTACTAGTGATTTTAGTTTTCGAGATATAAGCATTAAAATTTCTACAGGCTGAAAGTTTTTAATAGTTTTCAGTTTGACAGGACGATTGTTCAAAAACTACATGAGTTTCGTAGAAACAAATTATTGATCCAGAAACTAGTTTTCTTTCTGCACATTTTCGTCGTTTATTGTTCATATCTAGATTTGATTGTTTAGAAGATATTTCGAGTGACAGCGAAGCTAAAACTCGCTCGGACAAAAACCCTTTATTGGATCGGAAAAGAATAGTTCAAAATATTAAAATGTCGCAAATATTTTTGTATATCCGTAAATGGTGATCAATATTAGACAAAACAAGTATAAATTGTTTACTTTTTTTTATCAAATAAGTTCGGAGTAGCAAGCGTCCAAAATGTTTACATTTCCGTAATACCCCGATTTCAGCTTGTTACCCCGATCATAGATGCTCTTCACATCAAAATTAACCTACTTTCGTTAATCAAAATTAACCTACAACGTTTCTTTATCTCTTTGTGTACTTATCGACAAATGGTGCTAAGCAGATTAGCTTATCACTAGAGCCCGGATTTTGCCCTATTTGTCTATTTTCCTCTTAAGTATTGAATCCTAGAATTCTAACCATGGGGGTAAAGATAAGGAGTTAAAACTGTATATTAAGAAAACACCAATATTATTTGAGACAGTAATTCAGGTGGCGCTGGGGTACCATAAGCACTCCTGCTTTGCATATATTTGTATGGCAAAAAGTTTTAAATATTTATTTCAACTGTCAATTTTGTAATAACTTAGCAACGCAACGTGTCATAAGGTAAATCGTTCTTACCTAATTCTAAATTAGAAGACTTACATTTGATGTTTTCACTTAGTGTTCTCGCGTGCAATGTTTACATTTAAATTGGCCAAATCTTTATTTTACATTCCTTGATAAGGTCTAAAAATGGAATCATATCATTAAAATCAACCTAGATACATACACACACAAGTACGTCGCCCATGGAAATGCGTCCCCATTCGCCCAAATTTTTGGGCGATTGGACGAATTTTCGACCTTATTACAATGTACGGATTTTCGACCTTATTACAATGGACGGACTTTCGACCTTATTACGATGGACGGATTTTCGACCTTATTACAATGGATGGATTTTCGACCTTATACAATGGACGAACTTTCGAACTTATTACAATGGACAGATTTTCGACCTTCGTTACAATGGACGGATTTTCGACCTTATTACAATGGACGAATTTTCGATCTTATTACAATAGACGGATTTTCGACCTTATTACAATGTTTTCCCTATACATTGCCGTATATTGTTGTGAAGGTGACCATTGGATAATGTAGAGCAAGTGTAAAACGAGGTCGTCTTCCCTTTAATAGCAACCACGTTTGTTCATGACCTACTTCACTTTCCGTGCTATCTCAAGAATAAATACGTACTATCTTGATTCTTATTTGTAAAGACACTTTCTTTCTCCTTGAGAAGAAAAGGGGAAAAAGCGAGAAACCTGTTTCATAGTTTGCCGCGAGTCTTTGATATTGATTGCCTTTTACGCGTTTACTATTAGAACAAATAATAAAATCTGATGTGGGCAACACATGAATTTCCTTATATAATGTAATGAATTTACTAATTTTACAGTAAAAAAAATAGGTTTTTCTTATAGTAGATACTAATATTCTTTCCAAGATATTGAATTTTCGACAATTAGTCGTCATTTTCATTGATTTAGCGTCATTTTTTATCCACTTGGCGAGATTTTCGTTAATTTGGCAACATTTCAAAAAGTCGCCAAATTAGCGACATTCTGCCAAATTCGTCGCCAACTTCTCGCCAAGCGTTATGGACGAAGAAATAAGTTATTCTTACAGAAGATAAATGACTATTGGCGTTCAAATACAAAAGTATTACTCAAAGTATCTTTTTTCATGAATGGAACGAGCTAGATCCACGAGAATGATGTCACCCAATTTATCGCATGGTATTGCATATGAAAAGTGAACATGTTTCTCAATAGGAAATATTTTTTTTATTATTTTATATAACTTTTTGATAATTTCTTTTGAAAAATGTGCAATATCTCGAGAACGGTTCATGTTAGCGTTCTAAAATTTATGTCAATCAGTTTCTAATGAAAAATTACATAAGAAATGTCTATTTGCATAACTTTATTAGTGGTTTTGATTTTTTGACGATTTTTTCAAAATTTCATTCGAAAATTTAGGGGGTTTTGAACATTCGATTACGTATAAAAACAATAGACTTCCAGTGTTTATGGATTGCGTTTTTTGTACCAAATTTGGTTCCAATCGGTCCATTCGTTCGTCAGTTATCGTCTGACAGACTCACTGACACACACACACACATACCTTCACAAACACACACACAGACATCGCTTCAAAAATGTTTGATTCGTGATCAGGGATGCTTGAAACGTGCTCTCCCGTCGAAAACTCGAGTTCGAATTTTCGATCCCATCACAATACTTTCCTTATACATTATGTATATAAGGAAAGTAAAAATATGCGTAGGGAAATTTCGGAATAGAAACCGATACGAAATCATCAATAACATGTATATGCTGCTATTATATGTCAAGGACATTTATTATCAGTTTTTCCAAATCGCACCTTTGTAATAAAAAATAGACAATGACACTCTCTTGGTAGAAAATCCCTTTTATCTGCTGTTGCTCCCGATATAAAAAATGATTTGGGATATTAACACGCCTGCTCATTGTACACCAGTGCGGGGACGGAATTTTACGGCCTTTGAGCATCAAATGCGCCATTGCTGTGCTCTATTTTATAGGTTATTGATATTTTTGATAGGAATAAAATATATGCGTTGAAAGCGGTTTCTGCGACGAAAACCGGAGCGCTAAGTAAAATGCAAACACTTTGGACACTTATACAAGGTAGGATCAAAAAGTTCGGAGACTGTGCTGATATCTCCAGCCCTGATTGGAGGAGAGGTGAACTATTTTACCGTGGCGTAGATACACATGTGATGCGAGATGTGAAAAGGAAGAAGCAGATGTTTTTCCAGAGAATGCGTGTCAGTAAACTGTAGTCGTTCGCGTTCGTCGAAAATGGAAATGGTGTTTGAAGAACAACGTGTGAATATCAAATGCTGCCAGCGTTTGGGGAAATCGCCGGCAGAAACGTTGCACCTAATGCAGCAGGCATTCTCACTTTCAATCAAATGATCTTCGAAACTAAAAAGGATGAATATAAGCAGTAAGCGACAAAAATATCTAATAGAAAATTTAATTTTAAAATCTATATTTATTTATAAAAACAAGAAAGATCAATGATGCATAAAACATTGATTATGAAACACATTCCAACTGAAATGCAATTTTATTCAAACATCTCTAAAATGCGATACATTCAGTGTAGTGATAATTTAAATTATCACAGTATTATAGTAATTTACTCTATTTGAAAACTTAGAACTTCATCGAAGAAAATGTACTTTATTCAAAAGGCGTCATCGAAATATAAATCGTCTGGCTCTCTATGTAAAAGCAGTGAATATTTCATTCATACGCTTTTATTCCAGACTCCAGGGCTAAATCATTTTGCGTGAAAAAATTCAGCAATTCTTATACAACTCATCTTACAATCACTTGTTTACATTCTGCATCCATTAATATTAGGTTTCGTTATAGAAATAATAGAAGTTGGATGATCATTTAAACTCAAAAATATTGTAATTGCGTTGGCTCAGAATATAGATGCACAGAAAATACGCAGAAACAAAGCGGTTTTAGGACGGATGCAACACTAAATATAAATTTAAAAGAACTTTCAAAAACACGATTTCTACACTGTGAAAAAAAAATGGATGCCATATTTTATTTTGAAGTGGGTCACGTGATGTCTTCATACAATATGGATGTCATTATTATTTTAATTTTTATTTAAATAAACTACCTAACATATTTCGTTAAATTTTTTTTTTATATATTTTATGGGATAATTTTAATACTTCCTAAAATTGTCGGAGCAATTTGTGAATTTTAACTTCGCTTAAAAAAAATGTTTGAAAAATTAGGTCGCATAGGCTTCAATGCATTTCATTTATTTATCTCGGGTTCAATCCAAAACTAATTGGGTGACATTATTAATATTTCATTCCCATATGTCCCGCAGACCGTCTCAACAACATACTAATTTTTCATTTTGATAAAGTCATTTTTACGGCAGTTGTCCTGGGAACAGACAGACAGACAGAACGAACAAAGTCATAAACACTTCTCAACTATTTTATAAAGTGTTAAAACAGAGTAAGTATCGTGAAATATGTTCCCTTTCATGTATTATTATGCGACAAATCTGTTAACATATTGCGCGGAGATCTAGTTCGTTTCATTCGCAAGAGAAGATATTCTTTGTAATATTTCTGTGTTATGACGCTTAGCAATTCGTTTATAGTCGTTTGTATATAAGAAAATCTTTTTCTTCTATCTGTGTGTAACGCTTGGAGGCGAGAAATTTGACGAACTTGTCTCATTTGGCGAAATATCGCCGACTTGGCGATATGTCGTCCCAAATTAATGAAAATATAGTCAAATTGCAAAATTAAAGCTACATT
Organism: Amaurobius ferox; assembly: GCA_951213105.1. Taxonomy (NCBI): domain Eukaryota; kingdom Metazoa; phylum Arthropoda; class Arachnida; order Araneae; family Amaurobiidae; genus Amaurobius; species Amaurobius ferox. The sequence goes on from OX578152.1 coordinate 25,712,705, forward strand.
AATGAAAATGACGCCAAATTGACGAATTGATTATTAAATTATTTTAATATATGGAAATAGTTTTACATGCTGTCATCCGGAAAAGCGCCAAATGTACAATTCAAGGTTAAAAACATTGTGTGGTGGATGTGGATATTATACATAATTTTTTTCACCGTGAAAAAAGTAAATTAATTGCCTTATATAAGGAAAGTCATGTGGAAAGTCATGTCCACATGAGATTATTTTACGCAGAAGTTGGAAAAGCGTAACGACTTTGAAAAAGGGTAAAGAAAAAAGAAAAGTGTAAAAAATTTAAATGAGAACAATTTTAAATATGTGTTTATGCCACTGTATTTTTTTTCCGTTTTACAGATGAATCATTAAATCAAGCACATAATGCGTACTTTTCTCTCAAGAGCTTTACTTATAAGAAATGCTTTAATACCCAACATTTTCTATTAGAATAAAGAATTTGCTTCCATTAAATTAAACACATTTAATTTCCTATCAAAAAAAATATATATCCACAAAATTCCAATAGCAGCACTGAAAATCTTTAATAACAAGAAAAATCGATCATGCATAAGGCATTGACTGTGAAACACTTTTCAACTCAAATGTCATTCTATTTAAACATCTCTAAAATGTGATGCATTCAGCGCCGGCATTTTTTAAATTGTCACAGTACTACTACTCGAAAACTTTAAACTTCATCGAAAAAGACAATGCTAGTTACACAAAACGAATTTCATTCAAATGACGTCATCGAAATAGAAATCGTCTACGTCTCTATGTAAAATCTATGAATATTTCATTCGTATCACTTTATATTCCAGACTTTAAAGTTAAATTATTTTGATGAAAAACAATTCAACAATTATTATACAACTAACTTTACAATCGCATGATTTGTTTGCATTCTGTATGGAATAGTTTAGCTTTCAAATTGGGAATAACGAAAGCTTGGTGATCATTTAAAATAAAAAATATTGTAATTACGTTGGCACAGAATTTAAGTACACATATAATACGCAAAATTAAAGCGGTTTTATGACGGATGCAACACTGAATATAAATTTAAACGATCTTTAAACATCTACGCTATGCACATCGGGAAAAAATGGAAGGCATCTTATAATAGATCACGTCATCTTTTCATATGACTATGGGTGTAATTATTATTTCAATATTTATTTAAAAAACTTCCCAACATATTTTGCTGAATTTTTTTTACACATTTTATGTGATAATTTGAATATTTTTTAAAATTTTCGAAGCAATTTGTGAATTCTGACTCCGCTTAAAAAATGCTTGAAAAATGAAATCCCATCGGGTTTAATGTATTTCGTTTTTCAACCCGGGTTCAAAACTAATTGGATGATATTATTCATTTTCATTCCGAGGCATCCCACAGACCGTTACATCAGCATACTGAAATTTCATTTCGTTAAAGTTATTTTTGCGAAATTATCGTGCGAACGAACAGACAGACAGAATGACGGAAATCACAAGCACTTTTCAACTGTGTAGGAGAGTGTTGAAGCGTCGTTTTATCACTCTGCACAAATTATTTCGTACTGCACAACAAATTGTTGGATAATTCAAGTTAAAAAACCCTGACCCCCTTTAGCCAGGTTCTGGTTCTGTGGTCATATAACATTTGAATATTTCAAAGATCAGTTGTCGTTTGAAGCGATGACTTACCTGACTGTCTCTTCAGTCTGCTTCCAAAACGACCTTCACCTTTGAACAGAGAGTTTGAGCAGCGATTTTGAAACAGCTTTCACGTCATTATCTTACGGTTTCCCCTCTGGGTAACGTCATTGATAATGATGCGGAAGATATATCATATTTAAAACACCATTTTAACTGGTTCTATCACTGTCATTGTTTGTTCACTGCTGCTGTTTAAACCCACAATTTCTCTTGTTTCAATTGCATAACTCCTCTACAATGGGTAAGTCTTTTATGAATATTGTTTTTTCAAGTATAATATATTTTAAATCACGAGCAACGGCGGGTACATCTGCTATTTTCTTTTAACTTATTGAGATATATATCATATATATTAAGTCATAAATATATATATATATTTATAATATATTGCTTACTCGTGCGTTGCTCGTGATTTAAAATATTTACAATTTTCAGAAGTATTTAAAGTGATACTGTTCTTCAAAAACTATTATCGAAATATTTATTTTATTTCCTCGTGTAAAGAAATATAAGAATTTTTGTTCTTGTTATGCAAAATTATTTGTACACACAGATCGAAGAATAATACATTCTGTTCCCGTTTGTAAACAAATTTACAAAAAATGTGAAATTCGTTTTAACATACGTCCAAATGAAAACGCTAAAATGGTAGAAGATATAGATTTATCGCTCCCATTCTATATCAACAATCAGTTGAACAAAATGCAAAATCTGATGTGGGCAGCATTTGACTTTCCCTACAGACCCAAATTCATTTTCTCTCTATTTCATTAATAATTCATTAAATTGGGTTTAATTGCACGAAATAACACGCATAATTATTTAAAGTTACGTTGAATTTGTACTTCAAATTCAATTTTAGAATTCATTTAGCAACTGGATATATTTTCAAAGGGTAGCTAGCATAAATACAAAAATACTTTCCCTATACATTACCATGTATTGTAGGGAAAGTAAAAATGCGTGAGTTTGAAAAATCCTTTTCAAAATAAGACTTGAAAATATCCTTAATTCCCGTAATTTTATATCCAAAGGCCGTAAGCTATGCAACTCAATTGAAAATATAATACCATTCATTAATAAATTTATTTTTATATCAATTTCTTTATTATTTAAATCATATAAATTGAATAAAAACAATCTTCCGTATAAACAAATTTGATTAAATTCCTTTACTAAGTAATCTTACATAACAGAGGATGTTTATGTGTGTGTTGGAGTCTGGGTTGTCTGTCTGTAGCGGAAACATCTAAGAGTCCGACAGCCACAAAAGTCGGCACTAGGTTAGCTGAGTTTACAGTACAATATACTACGACGATATTTCTTTTTATTTAAATTAGTTTAAAAGTGGAAAAATTTGTAATGTCCAAAATCATCGTTTTGCGTCATTTTGTCAAATTAAATAATTTCTTTGTCGCCGAGGATGACGAACGATAATTCGAGAGCAAGCAGGTGGGAGATATTTCGTCAAAAAAAAAATATGATGTGACCAGTGCATGACTTTCTCTGCAGACTCAAATTCATTTTTTCTTTATTTCTTTAAGAACTCATTAAACTGAGTTTAATTGCCCAAAATAACACTAAATTTGCATTTTTAATTCAATTTCTGCTTTTATTTGGTAATTGGACATTTTTTCAAAGGCGGCATAATAAAATGCGAATAATCTCAAATATCTAGTGAACGGTTAGTCCTAGAGAAATAGAGTTGCTCTTATTCTTTTCTGCGTCAAAAATTATGTATAACACAAGCATTTAATTGATACATTTGAGCATACGTAGTCTTGTTTTTTTAGATATTGGCTATTTTTGCGGGCCATTTCGCAAAAAAAGGCGGGTTCTTTTTTTTCGAATTGTACTAAAAACTAATCAGCACCAGAGTATACCGCAAGTGATTTATCTACCAAATTTTGTGAAATTTGATCTATTAGTATTTCAGCTAGAGTGGATACATGATATTTTGGGGGGCCATTTCACAAAAAAAAGCGAGTTCTTTTTTTCCGAATTGTACCAAAAACTAATCAACACCAGAGTATACCGCAAGTGATTTATCTACCAAATTTTGTGAAATTTGATCTATTAGTATTTCAACTAGAGTGGATACATGATATTTTGGGGGGCCATTTCACAAAAAAAAGCGAGTTCTTTTTTTCCGAATTGTACCAAAAACTAATCAACACCAGAGTATACCGCAAGTGATTTATCTACCAAATTTTGTGAAATTTGATCTATTAGTATTTCAGCTAGAGTGGATACATGATATTTTGGGGGGCCATTTCACAAAAAAAAGCGAGTTCTTTTTTTCCGAATTGTACCAAAAACTAATCAACACCAGAGTATACCGCAAGTGATTTATCTACCAAATTTTGTGAAATTTGATCTATTAGTATTTCAGCTAGAGTGGATACATGATATTTTGGGGGGCCATTTCACAAAAAAAGCGAGTTCTTTTTTTCCGAATTGTACCAAAAACTAATCAGCACCAGGGTCATATCCAAGGATCCTACCTACCAAATTTTATGAAATTTGGTCTATTAACTTTTGAGTTAAAGTGGATACATACATTGCACAGACACAGAGACAGACACACACACAGACGTCACGCTAAAAATAGTTTTTTCGTATTCTAGAGGTCTCGAAACGTGTAGATCTGTCGAAAACTCGAGTTGCGATTTTCGACATGATTCCAATACTTTCCCTATACATTACCATATACTGCAAGGAAAGTAAAAATCTGATGTGTGGGCAGCACATGACTTTCCCTGCAGACTTATATCCACGTTCTCTTTATTTAAATTAAATTTAATTCACTTTTAATTCAATTTTCGTTCTCGTTTAGTAACTGGACTTCTTTTCAAAGGTGGCGTAGAGAAAATACGAAAAACTAAAATATCTCAAATATCTCGAGAACGGTTAGTCCTAGTGCAATGGGATTGGTCTTATTCTTTTCTTCGTCAAAAATTACGTATTAAACAAGTATTTAATGGATATATTTGAGCATACGTAGTGTTTTATTTTAGATTTTGGCAATTTTTGCGGGACATTTTTCAAAAAAAGGCAGCTTATTTTTTTCCGAATTATACCAAAATGTATTCAGCACCAGATTTTTCCACAGGTAACTTATCTACCGAATTTTGTGAAATTCGGTCCATTAGTTTTTCCGCTAGAGTGGATACAAGCATTTGCGGGCCATTTCGCAAAAAAAGGCGGGTTCTTTTATACCGAATCGTACCCAAAATCAATCAGCACCAGACTCGCCCACAAGTGATCAACCTACCAAATTTTATGAAATTCGGTCAATTTGTTTTTTAGTTAGAGTGGATACAAAATCTGCACAGACAGATACACAGACACACACACAGACGTCACGCTAAAAATGGTTTTTTCGTATTCTAGAGGTCTTGAAACGTGTAGATCAGTCGAAAACTCGAGTTGCGATTTTCGACATGATTCCAATACTTTCCATATACATTACCATGTATTGCAGGGAAAGTAAAAAACACTAAATACGTTTATTTCTCGAGGTGCTCTAACTTTGAAAATTTAAAAGATTTTCTCCAAATTTGCGTAACTTGGTATTATACACGCAGTGAAGTAGGAAATAATAATACCAAAATTGAAAATATATTTTCATAAAGAGTGGATTTGTACTATGACCCCTTTAATTATTTGTTTATATGAGAAATTTAAAATTACATGTTTTTTTTTATTTAGTTTCTAATTAGTTTTAGATATTTGAGCAAATGTTATGTAAATCCCGGAATTAACTAACACTCTTTTGTCAATTTTTAACTACGAGATCATTAGAAACAATATAGAAGACACATATTCTGACACTAAAGCCTTTTACTTCTAAACAATCTGATAAGTAAATTGGACAAATGCGGCAGTTCAACTTCTTTAAACCACCGTGTAAAAATTTCGACTGAAAACATCTTTAAAACCGAATTGTTTCCTTTTTCATACGCAGCGTTGAGAAAGAATTGTCTGATTTCAAGATTTCGTTGCCAATATATATTTTAAGACATTCTGAAGACATTTGGACTATTTTTAGAGTTGTTCGTCTGTCTGATGTCTGTGGTCGATTTCTTGTAAATACGATAGTAACCACAAATATTAATGGATTTTCACGAAAATATATATCCGGCTTTGCTATCAAGAAATCTAGAACTAGATAGATTTTTTTTCTAAATTCGAGAGACAGCTTCGAAATTTATTCGAAATTTAATGTATTTACTTTCCCTGCAATTCATGGTAATGTTTAGGGAAAATATTGGAATCATGCCGAAAATCGCAACTCGAGTTTTCGACGGGTCTACACGTTTCGAGACCTCTAGAATACGAAAACAATTTTTAGCGTAACGTCTGCGTGTGTGTCTGTCTTGAGTCTGCCTGTGTGTGTGTCTGTCTTGTGTCTGCCTGTGTGTGTGTCTGTCTTGTGTCTGCCTGTGTTTGTGTCTGTCTGTCTGTGCAGATTTTGTATCCACTCTAACTAAAAAACGAATTGATCGAATTTCATAACATTTGGTATGTAAGTCACTTGTGGGCGAATCTGGTGCTTATTAGTTTTGGGTACGCTTCACGATAAAAGAACCCGCCTTTTTTTGAGAAATTGCCCGCAAAAGTTGCCTATATCCACTCTAGCTGAAAAACTAATAGACCGAATTTCACAAAATTCGGTAGATAAGGCGTTTGTGTGTTACTTTGGGGCTGATTAGATTTTAGTACGCTTTGGAAAAAAATAACCTGTTTTTTTTGTAAATCGGTCAGCAAAAATTGTCAAAATCTAAAATAAAAAACTATGTATACTCAAATATCCATTACATGATGGTTTTATATGCAATTTTTAACGAAGAAAAGAATTAGACCAACCCCATTACACTAGGACTAGCCGTTCTCGAGATATTTAAGTTTTTATACATTTTCTCTACGCCACCTTTGAAAATAAGTCCAGTTACCAAATGAGATCGAAAATGGAATTAAAATTGAATTAAATTTAATTAAAATAAAGAGAACGTAGATATAAATAAGTCTGCAGGGAAAGTCATGTGCTGCCCACATCAGATTTCTTTTGTTCATGAGGCCGTTAATCTCCCTTGGGGGGCAATTACCCCCTGGAAGGTACATTGTCAAGCACGGTATCAATCGAAAGATATTTCCAATTCCTTTAAAGTTGGGGGTAACACGCTATAGTTGTAATCATTTGAATCCACGGTAATGATTTTTCAATTTTCTCTTGTAAAATTTGAAAGCAAAAAAATGAATTATAATATGAGAAAGCCGAGTGCAGCCACAATTCAGTTAATTTTATTATAGAAATACATCCGTGGGCAATTTAAAACAACATGACTAATGATATGTTGCATTTATCAATGTACGCATCCTATTTTATTAGAGTTATATGTGTCATTAAAATTATTAACCAACATTTGCTTATATTTAATCAAATTTATTAACAATTCAAATCGTGCGGTTTGCTCAAACCTTAGCAATTTTTTCGACCGGCTGGAAAGCACCGGATTAACTTATTTTATTCTCACACAATTCGTGTAATTTTTTTCAGTTTTCACTAATCAAGTATGAATCACTTATGTATGAAGAAATTTCCGTGATGTTGAAAGTACTTACATATATGTAGTGCCAAACGCAGTATAAATCCACAAAAATTCGATACGATTTGATATGCTTTTCTACTAATATTTTTATATGATCGCATTCGGCAGCAAATTCGATATGTAAGTTATATATTTATACTGCATTTGCAAATTTTATAAGAATTGGTCGTGTTTTCAAAATTAATATTGGACAACCTTCTGGGGCAGCGGTTTTCAGCACAAGGCTACCACATTTCGTAAGCAATCGCTCTGCAAGTAGAATTCGGATTGTAAAAAAAAAAATAAAAAAAGATTAAAATGCGCATTGAATAGATATGTGGTTTGCAATTCGGTATTCTTAATGTATTTTACATTTCAGCATTAAGGTGTTTTTACAATATGTCTTTTATGTTTTGGGTTGTTTTGTTGGCTGTTCTTTAAGATAAATAGATAGATAGTTAAATAGACAGATAAACAGACAAATAGAATGATAAATAAATAGATAGATAGACAGAAAAATAAATAAATAGATAGATAGATAGATAAATAAATAAATAGACCGATAGACAGTTATACAGATAGATAGACAGATAAATAGATAAACAGATAGATAGACAGATAGATAGGTAAATAAATACATAGATGGATAGATAAATAAATAAATAGACAGATAGATAAATAAACAGATAAATAAATAGACAGATTGATAGATAAACAGATAGATAGATAAACAGATAGATAGACAGATAGATAGGTAAATAAATACATAGATGGATAGATAAATAAATAGATAGATAGGTAGATAAATAGACAGATAGACAGATAGATAGATAGACAGATAGAAAGGTAAATAAATACATAGATGGATAGATAAATAAATAAATAGGCAGATAGATAAATAGACAGATAAATAAATAGACAGATAGAGAGATAGACAGATAGATATATGAATAAATAGATAGAGAGCAGAGACGTATTTAAGGTGGTAGGGGCTCAACCCCTTCCCCCCGAAATCGAAAAGTTTCAAAATGCTTCCCAAACACACGTATGATAAAAAATAATCTACAGAACGCCCATTCAGTTCGTCGTTCTGAAATCCTTGAACTAGAAAAATACTCCGTTTAACATCCAATAAATAAAAAAATAAATAAATAATAATATTAAATAAGTAAGGAGTTATTAAAAACTAAGAATTCAAAAGAAAGCGTCACTGCAATGTTATAAAAATTCTCCTACTGCAGTAAAACCCGAAGCCTCCCAATTTGGAAAAGTCCCAGTTCCCAAAGCAGACAGAAAAAATTTAAATCGAAAGTCAGTTGCTTAAAGGCTAGAGGTCCGCGCGGGTTTGATTTAAAAATTTAACCCGGACCGGAAATATTAAGATTTGACTCGGCCAAATCCCAGGAATTTCTTTTAAATAATTCCCTCGAGCCTCACCCGTCCCAAAAGCACTCAAAGCTAGTCCCAACGCGGCCCGGCCCAAACTTTTGGTAAGCAATACATTGAAGTGCCTCGTATGATGATCCTAATTTTACATTTAGGGAATTAAACCCAAGTTATTACTTTCCTTATATACATAATGTATAACGAAAGTATTGTGACGGGGTCGAAAATTCGAATTCGAGTTTTCGACGGGAGAGCACGTTTCAAACATCCCTGATCACGAATCAAACATTTTTGAAGTGATGTCTGTTTGTGTGTGTGTGTCAGTGAGTCTGTGAAGACGATAACTGACGAACGAATGGACCGATTCGAACGAAATTTGGTACAAAAATCACAATCCGTAAACACTGGAAGCCTATTTTTTTATACGCAATCGAATGTTCAGAACCCCCTAAATTTTCGAATGAAATTTTGAAAAAATCGTCAAAAAATCAAAACTGCTAATAAAGTTACGCAAATTGACATTTCTTATGTAATTTTTCATTAGAAAACGATTGACATAAATTTTAGAACGCTAACATGAACTGTTTTCGAGATATTACATATTTTTCAAAAAAATTATCAAAAAGTCATATAAAATTAAAAAAAAATATTTCCTATTGAGAAACATGTTCACTTTTCATATGTAATACCATGCGATAAATTGGGTGGCATCATTCTCGTGGATCTAGCTCGGTCCATTCATGAAAAAAGATACTTTAAGTAATACTTTTGTATCTGAACGCCAATAGTCATTTATCTGCTGTAAGAATAACTTATTTCTTCGTCCATAACGCTTGGAGAGATTTTGGCGACGAATTTGGCGGAATGTCGCCAACTTGGCGACTTTTAGAAATGTTGCCAAATTAACGAAAATCTCGCCAAATGGATAAAAATGACGCTAAATCAATGAAAATGACGACTCATTGTCGAAAATTCAATATCTTTAAGGAATATTAGTATCTACTATAAGAAAAACCTATTACTTTCCTTATATACATAATGTATAAGGAAAGTATTGTGACGGGGTCGAAAATTCGAATTCGAGTTTTCGACGGGAGAGCACGTTTCAAGCATCCCTGATCACGAATCAAACATTTTTGGAGTGATGTCTGTGTGTGTGTGTGTGTGTGTGTGTGTGTGAAAGTATGTGTGTATGTGTGTGTGTCAGTGAGTCTGTGGAGACGATAACTGACGAACGAATGGACCGATTCGAACCAAATTTGGTACAAAAATCACAATCCATAAACACTGGAAGCCTATTGTTTTTATACGTAATCGAATGTTCAGAACCTCCCTAAATTTTCGAATGAAATTTTGAAAAAATCGTCAAAAAATCAAAACCGCTAATAAAGTTACGCAAATAGACATTTCTTATGTAATTTTTCATTAGAAAACGATTGGCATAAATTTTAGAAGGCTAACTTGAACTGTTCTCGAGATATTGTACATTTTTCAAAAAAATTATGAAAAAGTCACATAAAAAAAAATTCCTATTGAGAACCATGTTCACTTTTCATATGTAATACCATGCGATAAATTGAGTGACATCATTCTCGTGGATCTAGCTCGTTCCATTCATGAAAAAATATACTTTGAATAATACTTTTGTATTTGAACGCAAATAGTCATTTATCTGCTGTAAGAATAACTTTTTTCTTAGTGCATAACTCTTGGCGAGATTTTGGCGACGAATTTGGCGAAATGTCGCCAACTTGGCGACTTTTTGAAATGTTGCCAAATTAATGTAAATCTCGTGAAATGGATAAAAATGACGCTAAATCAATGAAAATGACAACTAATTGTCGAAAATTCAATATCATGGAAAGAATATTAGTATCTACTATAAGAAAAACCTATTTTTTTACTGTAAAAGTAGTAAATTCATTACATTATATAAGGAAAGTCATGTGTTGCCCACATCAGATTTTATTAAATATAATAATAAATCAAAAAGGACCCAAATTTGAAAAATTTGAACAAATCAAGCGTGAGCATGACTATAAAGTAAGCCTTTCTGTATCAGTTTGGTTTGATAGCATTGGAGATTAAATGAGCAATTAAAATTTAATAATTGTAAATTAAAAGTGTAAGATGTTTAGTGTATAAACATAAATAAATTCAAGGGCAATAATTCGTCTTATCCATGTATTAGTTTTAAATTATAACAGTTTGTTCAAATAAATTCTCATTCAATATTTGTTATCGGAAAGAAATCGACGGAACTGTGTTTTAATTTAAGAATAGAATTCATTTAATTTTTATAATTTAGAAACATACAGAATCAAACAATTGAAATTAAAATCACAGAAGAAATTAAAATAAAATATCAGTGTTCAATTTCAGAGTAAGCAGTACCTAATGTATTTCATATTACTTTCCTTATATACATAATGTATAAGGAAAGTATTGTGACGGAGTCGAAAATTCGAATTCGAGTTTTCGACGGGAGAGCACGTTTCAAGCATCCCTGATCACGAATCAAACATTTTTGAAGTGATGTCTCTGTGTGTGCGTGTGTGTGTGAAAGTATGTGTGTGTGTGTGTGTGTGTGTGTGTGTGTGTGTGTGTCAGTGAGTCTGTGGAGACGATAACTGACGAACGAATGGACCGATTTGAAGGAAATTTTGTACAAAAATCACAATCCGTAAACACTGGAATCCTATTGTTTTTATGCGCAATCGAATGTCCAGAACCCCCCTAAATTTTCGAATGAAATTTTGAAAAATCGACAAAAAATCAAAACCGCTAATAAAGTTACGCAAATAGACATTTCTTATGTAATTTTTTTATTAGAGAACGATTGACATAAATTTTAGAACGCTAACATGAATCGTTTACGAGATATTGCACATTTTTCAAAAAAATTATCAAAAAGTCATACAAAATAAAAAAAAAATATTTCCTATTGAGAAACATGATATTTCCAATTTGAAACTTTTCATATATAATACCATACAATAAATTTGATGACATCATTCTCGTGAATCTAGTTCGTTCTATTCATGAAAAAGGATACTTTGAATAATACTTTTGTATTTGAACGCCAATAGTCATTTATCTGCTGTAAGAATAACTTATTTCTCCGTCCATAACGCTTGGTTAGATTTTGGCAACGAATTTGGCGGAATGTCGCCAACTTGGGGACTTTTTTAAATGTTGCCAAATTAACGAAAATCTCACCAAATGGATAAAAATGACGCTACATCAATGAAAATGACGACTAATTGAAGAAAATTCAATATCTTGGAAAGAATATCTACTATAAGAATAACATTTTCTTTTTAACTGTAAGTGTAGTAAATTCATTGCATTATATAAGGAAAGTCATGTGTTGCCCACATCAGATTTTTTCATTTTCAGTCAAACGATCACAGTACAAAAGCGATTAAACTTTTTTGCGATAAATTTAAAAATGCAACAAATTACAACTCGAACTTGAGCAATGCTAATAACCGAATAAATAAGTCTTCAATATTTTATCTAAAATTATAATATTTCTGTATCCGGTTCTAATGGACCCATCCGCGTTCTCTTTACAGAACAAACTTTTATTACTTAATATGGGATAAGCAGACTTTTATCCACTAATTGGAAAATTTGTTTCATATGTAATTTAAAATTTGTCGGTTTCAATGTTTATCAAATTTTAACTTTTTATTTATTTTGAGCCGGCCCAACTCAAACCAAATGTAATAATGGGGACTTGAACCCGGCCTAAGTCCACAGGCCAGGCTCGAGACCATGCAGACATCTACTTAGACCCCTTGAGATTGATATTATAAAACTGAACTCCCCCTCCCATATTAA